>CAJQZJ010032290.1:4752300-4810965 GCA_907164525.1 Lophiomys imhausi
AGAGAGAGAGAGAGAGAGAGAGAGAGAGAGAGAGAGAGAGAGAGAGACAGGGAGAAAACTAACTAGTATGACATTTGAAACTTCAAAGTCCACTCCCTCCAACAAGGCCATACCTCCTAAGCCTTCCCAAACAGTTTCACCAGCTGGGGGAAACAGACATTCAAATCTATGAGCCTATGGGGGCCATTCTCATCCACCCCCCCACTTTTGTTCAAATAAGCTCTTATATGTGAATGTTTATAACAGTATCATTCACACCAGCCCCAGAGTGGAAACAACTTAAATGTCCATCAATTGAGAAGTGGTCCAATTCATTAAAGCCATTGGGCACTAAGTGCAGGGCTTTATGAATTTATTAATTCCAATAGTTGGGCAATGTGTGCTGGATTAAGGAGCTTTAGACAACTCAGGTATCTGAGAAGTGGCCTGAAGATTAGGGGGACTTGGGATGAACTATCATTGTATTTCCTCATAATATTCCTGTTTATAACTCTAGAAGTCTCCAGGAGACCTTCCATCTTACCCACGAACAAAATATCTACAACTGGTGAGTAAGTAGACATTTAAAGCTCAATACAAAAGGGACATGTGGGTGACTTTCTCTTTCCTACCAGAAATGTCTATAGACATTTTTCTTTGCATCACAATTTCACGTAGCCTAGGCTGCCTTCAAACCAATTCTGCTCCTCTTGCCTGAGCCTCTTGAGTGCTGGAATCACAGGCATTTGCCATCATTCTTAGTTTATGTGGTGCTGCGGACCAAACTCAGGGACTGAAGCGTGGTAGGCAAGTACTTTAACAACCAAGTTGTCTTATTTATGGTTTTGTTTTTTGAGGCAGTGCCCCACTATGTAACCCAGGCTGGATTCAAACTTTCTATGTCAACAAGGTGACCCCAGACTCAGAAATAGTCACTGGACTCCTCTTCCCAAGTGCTGGGATTAAAGATCGGCACTACCTTTTGTGTTTTATATACGCATTATATACATAGCCTAAGGGTGATTTTATATTTTTTATTTAATTTTTTCCATACAATATGTTTTGATCATACTCTTTCCTCTCCCCAGTTCCTCCCAGTTCACTCAAGTTTTGATTGAAACCTGTCCTTTTTTTTTACATTTATTTCTTCAAGTTATATCTCAATCATAATCCCCTCCCTCCCAGTCCCACCCTCCTATCCTCTTTCCCCTCACTCTCCTGCTTTTTTTAAAATTTAAGGTATACCTTCCCTCCCAATAGCTCCCCCCTTTTAGTACAATGGCTCTTTTTCTTATAAATACAAAACAATAAGAATAATTAGTCCACAATTATGAAAATTATAATGTATAACATACATTCTCAATGTCCAGTCCATACATATTTGGTAACTGATATTATGAAAATCAAGTGTGGATTTTTTTTCACTTGTGGTATCTTGTCAGTGCTTAGAAATATCAAACATTTGTAGTATTTAATATTTTGGATTTCCAGATTAGCAATGATAAATCTGCAATATTATTTATAAGTCAATCCATTGTATTGTAGTACCAATTCTACTGGACCGATGGAAAAATTGACTCACAGATATTGAGATACTCTCCAGAGGTCCCTTTTATAATAGAGGCTGTACTGGGTAATCAAATTTGGGATGCCTGACTCTATGGTTTGTGTTCTTAAATGTCATGGACTTCTGCCTCATAAGCACATGAGCACATGCTTTTGTGTCCAGCAGACGAGATGTTTCCATTTGTTCACACTTGGCTTTTTTTTTCTTAGAAAAGCCAATGAATATCACTGTCTCTCCAGAGGGCTCAAGCCCCCCATTTGGTAAGTGCTCCTGTCGTTTCCTTTGTACCCTATCTCTTCATGCAGAGCAGACTATTTTCCCTGTATATGGAATCTGTGGATTTGTCATCTTCAGACCTGGTGCATAGAACATTAAGAGGAAAAGAATATTAACATATGGAGTTCAGAATTGGTCAGGAAGATTAAGTGAAAAGGTTGAAGTTTTCTGAATAGTCAAAAAAGGACATTCCTTCTCTCCCTCACTCTTACAGTTATCTTCTAAGTTAGTAATAGAACCAGGAGTTGGTTGTAACTGAGGAAGGGTTGTACTGGGGTTCTAGAAAGGGATCTATGAGAGCATCATTTGATAGAGAATTGGGTTTATTCAGTTTTGACCCTTGGTGGGGATAGAAGGACTCTATGGGAAGGTGATGCTCATCTCAACTGGTGGAGGATAATAGAATCTCAAATCAGGGATATGGTATTGAGTGTGGAGATGAGCCTTTTATCATCTGTTTCCAACTTTTTTCCTTTAGGTTTTTCCCACCAGCACTATGCTAAGAGGAATCTGGTCCGGATATGCCTTGGTGCCATGATTATAATATTCCTGGTGGGACTTTTGGCACAAGATTGGCACAGTCGGAAGAAACTTCTCACTCACAGGATCAGAGCTGTGGAAAGGCCACTACCACCCCTTCCCACTGTCCTAGAAATAGCATGACTTGCAGGATAAGGGTCTACCAGACTTTCATAACCATGAACATCACCATTAGAGCTCCAGACATGGACATACTCAAGAATGGGGAGACTATATAAAGAATGAGTGTGGAGAATAAATATGAGGACAGAGTCAACAAGGTAGGATGGCGAGCTATGAGCCTTCATGTGCTCAAGCAAGCAGCTGAATGAATGTATGCTTTGCTCTAAGAACTCCACAAGGGATGTGTAGCCATACTGTAACAAAGATAAGGTAGAATACTTTATCCAAGGGTGCCAAATACATAAATGTAAATCTTACCTAACAATTTTCATAATTATTACATATAGTTTGTTACTGTAAGAGAAACAACCTTTTATTAGAATAAAAGGGAGACATGCAGTCATGTTATTGCATACTCTGTAAAGATTCAAATGCTTATTTCTGTGTCCCCCATCCTTGTAATACTTGCTTTGCAATCCTTATCCTGAAAATCTTGTCCCAATGTTGCATAAACACTGCTCCCAAATTGTCCCCCGATATTCCAATAAAACAGCTTATAGCCAATTGCTAAGCAGAGGAGAAAATAGGGGTAGACTTCCTGCTCTCCAGGGGAGGGAGTTAGAGAAGTAGGGGATTCAGAAACAGGCAGAGGTCCAGGAGACATGAGGAAGGATCAGCTAGAGCAGAGAAAACACTAAAAAGCAAGTATTTCATGGATTTTGGCAAAGAGGGAGTCAGACTAGCAGAGAGGGTTAAGAATAGTTCAAAACTTCTCAGTACTGTGCTGTAAAGCTTATTAAACAAATAATACAATCCAGTCTCAATTATTCTGGTGCTAGCCAGGTTAAGAGAGAAACTATGAAAGAAACACAATTTTATAAAAGTAACACTAACAGGGATGGAAAAATCTAGGGCAAATCTCTCATCTTGCAAATTGTAGATATAATAGACCTGTGTAATGGCTTTTCTTCAACTTTCTCTAACATGGATTCAAGATTTACAGGATACCTGGCTTCCACAGCTGACCTGTTTCATCATCGTGGACCATCTTGTGTTTCTCTCATAGTCTGTGTTCCTCTATGACAGTCCATAGATTTAGCCTTTATCCTAACTCCATCTTATGTCACAGTTGGATAAATCTTTTACTTCTTAAAATGAACCTTGCTCTCCAGAAATTGGGGTAGGGTGTTACTTTTCATTAGTATACAATAATCTATATAATCACCACAGTCTTTTTCTTTTGTTTATAGTAGATATATTTCAAGATTCTGAATGGATGCCCAAAACAGTGGAAGGTACCAAATCATGTATACACCATATTTTTCCTACATATATTCTTGCATTTTGAGATCACTAAACTAAGAAATATCTGACTAGAATCTCTGTGACAATTGATCTGCCAAACAAGATGGCTACTACAGCCTCATGAGCAGGCAGGTAATATATACACATCCAAAATGTTGATTCATGTCCTGGAATGTGATAGTGTGGGATGACATATAATTTATTTCTGTAATTTTTCCACTTAATGTTTTCAACCTAAAGTTGATTGTATGTGAAGGAAACCATATGAAGCAAAACCACACAAGAGGGTACATGCTTGAAAAACATATCAATGGCACCCTTCACATTAGGAGTCCCAGCCAGGTGTGGTGGTAAGCACCTTTAATCCCTTTAAACTCGGGAGGCAGAGGCAGGTGGAGTTCTGAGTTTGAGGCCATCTTGGTCTACAAAGTAAGTCCAGGATAGTCAGGGCTATTACACAGAGAAATCCTGTCTTGAAAAACCAAGAGTCTTAACCTTATCTGAAAGGCCGGAATAGTAAAATTCAAAGAAAGTGGAAATAATTATTTCTAGGGGCTGAGAAGGATAGGGGAAGGAGATGGTGGAATTACTACTTAATGAGGTTAGGACACTAGATTTTTAGTGTGATGAATTGTTTTGGGAACTAGAAAGAAGTGGTGGTTGCCCAACATTGTCATTGTGCCTTATGAGCCACTGAATGGTTCACTTAAAAAAAAATCCAGTAAGCTGCCACTCTTATTTCACTAATGGATAAATAGCTGTATAAAAGATGTTTCTGGGTGCTAATAATAAATGTGTGGTGTATGCCCCTAGAGGCATTGCAGATGTGACTGCTATGTCACATGTGCATCGATAGGTGACAGAAAGGAGAGAGGCTATATCTACATTCAGTGTTCTGACCTGTGGACATCTGAATGAAGAGTAGCCTAACATTCCTGGAAAAAAAAGCAAGCTGGATACCAACCACTTTGGCGCCATGGAGTAGCCTGAGATGACTACCAGATCAGTACCAGGCAAGCACCAGATGGGCTCCCAGGACAGGAAACAAACCAGAAACTAGAACTCTGCCTGGCCTTGGATGTCGGGGTTGTGGGCGAGGGAGTGAATGTGGGAGAGCCAGCCCTGCCTTCTGTCTGCTATATGGTGTTGGCTAGGGAGAAATCCCCTTCCCTCCCTTTTGTCCTCACCACCATTGGCAGACAGGAGATCTGGCCCAGAAGGGGTCACAAGAGCAGGAGAGCTGTCCCTGTCCCTCACATGCTGCAGCACTCGGGAGAGCAGGCCCTGCACCTTTCCATAGTAGAAATGGTCATGCAAGTGGGGGTTGCAGGTCCAGAACCAGGGCTTTGAGTTGGCTCACCCCAACATCTACCCAATGGATGAACTGCTGGAGTACAAGAAGAGGTCAGTTCCACAGCCCAGGACTGCAGGATCTCCATGACACAGGACAATTATGGAATATCTGAGAGGAGTTTCAGTGAGGTTCCAGTACTGACAGAGTAGCAGAAACTAGGGGCCTCGTAGCAGACCAAGGAGTCATTATAATGAACATTTGCAAGCAGAATGTGTGGACAGAGGGGAATATTGTGGGTCATACTGAGATACACTGCAGCTTCTACAACGAGCTGTTATTTTTATGCTGGGACAGATTAAAAGGCTGGAGGGAGGGTCTGGGGAGAGGTGGGAGATGGGAGGGAACAGGATGCACGATGTGAAATTCACAAAATAAAAATTTTTTCAATAAAAAAAAAATCCAGTAAGGCAGCCGAGCAAAGCATCGAGCGACTATACTAGTAGTACTTGGGAGAAGTGAGAAAATCAGAGATATGTAATATGAATGTATATGCTCCATAAAAATGTACAATTTCAGCTTTTTTCTGTTAAATGATTAAGGAAAAGGGTAATAGGGTAATATATGTTCTATGATCCCCAAATACTAAAAAAAACCCCAAAAACCCAAAAACCCTTCTCTTTGGTACCCATCATTTCTACATGGGGTTGTCTCTCCTAGGAAACCATGTGGGATTATCTGGAAAATGCGTGCCGTTGATGTCAAGTCCTAGCTTCTCCTGGTCCCTTCCTAGAAGCTGAAGCTTACCTAACACACCCACTTCTACTTAAAAAAATATGTCAGCTTCAAAATGAAAGGTTTTAATTACTATACTTGAGACATAAATAAAAGCAAAAAAATGCCTCTAACATGCAAGTCCCTAGCTTGTACAAGCTGTACCCTAGTAGCCTAGTTCTTTTTCCCAGACATTGAAGACTAGTCTTAAAGTTGACTGATCTTGTAAAATTTGCTGTTCTTGCATGATAGGTCAGAAGGTGAACTTCTATTTCTGCTTTTGTAGCCAAATGTGTTCACTCTGCTCAAAAAATGACTAGGACCACCGTAAGACACAGATGTTAAAATAAGCTTTATGCCTACATGTAGGCAGAATACATGTTATCTTGCGGTTTTTGCCTTTATAAGCCCTGGGATGATAGGACTAAAGGCTGCATCTTGGGAGTGCTCTCAGGTACAGTCCTGGTGGCCTCTGTCTCAATAAAAAGCCTCTTTTCATTAAAATTTATTCATGATCATGGTGAATCTTTGACCTCAGACCCATAACAGGAAACAGCCAGGAGGAGGAAGCCGCAGTTCCTAGTTTTCACACAATGGTATGTGGTTTCTCAATTGTACTTGGACTTTTTGGGAGAGCTTTGCCATTCTTCTTGAACCTCACCTAGGTGAGCCTTAACTAATCCTGTAGTATTGAAGCATTGGAGTCCTGGACATGGCCAAGCCTAGGTCAATAATTCACATTCAGTCTGCCCTTCACTTTCTCAGTGCTTCCTCTACTATCTACTCCCAGCTGTGCAAGACCTTGCCTTTGGTTCCCAGGACTGCAAACAAAACAAAATGTTTTTGTTTCCAGAACCCAGCATGGACTGGTAGGGCTATGGAAGTAGGTATAATCAAACAGTTGCCACATTAATTTCCTGTCCTGTATTCTCCCCTGTTACTGTGTAGCAATATTTTTGGAGATAAAACCTTTTATATGGTAGCAGTCCCATTAAGATGCAGGGTGTTCCCAAACCCAGCCACAGAACCTTAGACCCACAATTTGTCCTGCCTACAAGATGTGCAGGGGTAAAAGATAGAACAGAAAATGAGAGAAGGGTCAACAAATGACTTTCCCAGTTTGAGACCCATGCCGTGAGAGGGAGCCCACCCTGATGCTATTAATGATCGTGCCTGCTATACTTGCAGACAGGAGTGTAGCATAACTGTCATCAGAGACGCTTCACTCAGCAACAGATGGAAACTGAGTGGAGATCCACAGAAAAACATTAACTGGAGTTTGGGGAATCCTGTAAAGCGGGGGGGGGGGGGGGGGGAAGGGGGGGGGGGGGGGGGGGGGGGAGGATTGAAGGAGCCAGAAGGGTGAAGGACACAAGGAAATCTACAGAATCTACTAATCTTGGCATATAGAGGCTCACAGAGATTGAATTACCAACCAGAGAGAATGTATGGGATGGACCTAGGCCCTCTGCACATATGTAGCAAAGTCCCTGAAATGGGCCAGATATACTAGGCTGCTTCCTCCCCAAGCAGTTCACATCTGCTCAGGAATAGTGTCACATATCACCCTAAGATGTCTTTTCGGTTTTGTGGGGACCCTTTGGCAAACAGTTCTTTATGAATGCTTTCACCTTTATTTCTCAATATACCTGTGATGCAAACATTTCACATGCAACATTGTTTTGTGACTTGTGTGGGTTTTATACACAGATCTGGGTGGAGTGACGGATAAAGACTTTTAACCCAGCTACCAACAAATCAGAGAGGGTGGTCAGACTTTCACCCACTATTCCTTTGGAGGGTAATGACACCAGATGGCCTCAAAAAATGAAATGAGGGGAAGCAGATATTCTCTTAGGACAAGGTTGGTCACTCTCAATGGTCAAGTGTGGGTGGCTCTCTTTCATTTCTTGGATCAGCTTCTGGATACTGGTGTTAGTTTCATCAAATTTCAACCTAGGTCACAAATGGGGGAAGAAAAATGGTTTCTTTTTGCTTTAAGGAAATTCATTTAAAATTCTCACACGAGTCATGTTAACACTAAACTTCAAAGTAGTATTGCATATAGATATTTTAAATTTTATTTTGGTATGTGGTATATGTATGTGTGCCCACACGTGTTGGTGGAATGTACTCTTATAGTTGCATATAGAGGCCAGAAGTTGTCACAGTGATGCCTTTTTTCAATTTTTTTTTATGATAACGCTCCATTCCTGATTTTTTTTTTGTATATGAGTGTTTTGCCAGCATAGATGTATATGGACTACATGTATTCCTGATGCCTGGTGCCTGTGGAAGCTAAGAAGGCATTAGATCCCTGGAACTAGAGTTAGAGATGGTTGTGAGCCACGATACAGGTGCTGAAAACAAAACTGTGTTCTCTGCAAGAGCAGCAAGTGCTTTTAACTGCTAAGACATCTGTCCATTCCCCACCATCTTGGTTTTTGAGACAAAGTCTCTCACTGACACCCTGGAGTTCACCATTTTGATTAAACTGACTGGTCAATAATCTGCCAGAATCTTTCTGACTCCATCTCCAAGTACTGAAGTTATAGATCTGTATGACCATGCCTAGCTTTTGTTGTGGTTACTGGTGATTCAAAACTAAGGTTCTCATGTTAGCACAGCAAGAATTTTACACACTAACTTCCCAGCCTCAGTATATTAGGTCTCATGTACCCTCTGCTAGCCTCAAACTCACTATGTAGCTATGGGTGTCCTTGGATTTTTGATCTTCCCATCTCTACCATCCAAGTTTACCACTGCAACCAGTTTTTTTGCAGTTCTGGAGATCAATTCAAGCCACACACTAAGCAACTATACTACTAACTGAGCTATGCACCCAACCCTGCATTTCCATAGGGAAAAAGATATCTGTAGCAACACAGAGACACTGCATAGCCATGGATCCTTCAGTCTGACAAACTGGAGCTCATAGTTTGGCTAGAATAAGCTGTATTATCCAGTGTTGGTGATCTGTCTGTCTCCCTAAAGCTAGGATTACATTGTGCATAAGTACATTGTGCATGGTACTTATGTGGGTTCTGGGGTTCTCATGCTTGAGTATCAGGCACTCTAAGTAAGGTGTCTCCCTGTCAATTTTATTTATTTTGAGAGATCATCTCATGTTGTAGTCTAGGAATGCTTGAAACTTGCTATAAGCGCCCATGTGTGGCAATCTTATCTCAACTTCCCAAGATCCAGAAAACAGGTCTGAGCCATCACATCAGTCTCTTACTTTTCTAGAGACACCATGCTAGACTTGCCATTTGTTTTTCCTAATAGACAAGTGTCTAATAGTTGTGATTTCTTGGTCTCCCATGCATTCATTCTATGACTCAGTTTACCCACTGATGCAACAGAAGGTTGTTAAGATTGTTTGGTGACCACCGTATGTGGTGATACATGCCTTTAATCCCAGCACTTTGTAGGCAGAGGCTGGCAGATTTCTGAGTTTGAGGCCAGCCTGGTCTACAAAATGAGTTCCAGGACATCCAGGGCTATACAGAGAAACTCTGTCTTGAAAAATTTAAAAAAATATTTGCTAACTAAATGCCAATGGATGAAGCCAATTGCCAGTGACTGATGCCAACACTGAACCATTCTGTAGCATTAGGTGTCTCACCTTCACCGAAACCTCCATGTAGGAAACAGTGTGAAATAGGAAATAGTAGGGTCACACCTTAGTTTTTGAAGGGGGCAAATTTGAAGTTTCAAGGATTCACAGAACGTCTTCACTGCATCAGTTCCCAAGGTATTCTGAGCCAGATCTAGAGTGTTCAGGCTCTTGTTGCTGCTGAGTGTCTCAGAGAAGTCTTTGCAGCTGACTGGAGTGATGGAGCATCCATACAGCCTTGCAGACAAAACAAAACTCATTAAGTCTTACTCATCACGGAGCCCTGTATACTTCAATACTTACCTTCTATGCAAGTTGTACTTGCTGGCACAATAGTGGCATGACAATTACAGGGGTTACCAAGACCTTTCTGATTGGATTTGAGGCTGCTACAAAGGAGGCATTTCTAGTACTGCAAACATGGTTAAAAGTTTTCTAGTGGGGGACCTTCTGTAATTACGCTAGAAGGTCACATTGTCGAATTGTTTTAGAAATACTTATAACGACAAGATCTGTGTTTTCAACTTTAGTCAGAGAAGTCTCTTTTTACATTGATTATGGTTAATAAAGAAACTTATAACTGATCACAATGATGAGGACAAGTGATGGAGTACTCAGCTGTAGAGGGTCATCTTCATCAACGTCTCTCCATTCAAGCAAGGCTCAGGAAAACATCTTGTAAGAGGCAGTGGACAGACTAAGAGCTGGATCATGGGGAGTAGTGATGCAAAATGCTGCCTTCTGGACATGGTATGACTATTGCACATATGAACTCACAGCAACTGTAGTTACCTGCACAAGATCTGCACAGATCAAGTCAGTAAAAATATCAGCCCAGAGGACAGAGGGGCTTCAGAGGCCTCACTCCTTACTGAGGAACTATTGTCAGTTGATGGAGGGAGAACCACTTTGGAGATGAAGACATGGTAGGTTGTCCCTGTCCCCCACACCTATGTGTATATGATCACTATTCACTGGACTATGGGGGATAATTATGGCAATAACATTAACAAAAGAACATGAATTTGGGAGGGAGATGGGTTAGGCAGTCCCAGACAGACTTGGGGAGTAAGTAGAGGAATGGATCAAAATACATGGTGTATATGTATGAGAATTTCATAGAAGAAAAATATATTTAAGAAACAGCTCATTAGTTCAACCAATGCTATGAGCATCTTATATGACAGGCACATAGTTGTGTATAAGTTATCAACAATGAGCAACAGAAGTTTCTGCCCTTAGGCAGCAAAAATAGTATACTATATAGTATGGCATGTACAAGGAAAGATTATGAAAGGAAAGAAGGGAGTACTGGGCATCCCAGATCAAGGGCTGTGGGTGATATGAGACAATGAAGAGAAAGAATTACAGAGTAGGAGATCTCCAGACAGGGAAAGAGCTCACACAAAAGCTTGACGTTGGCTTACTGGTGTCTTGTGAAACAGTATCAAGCTAAGCCTGCTGTACATGTGTGATGTACATGATCACAGCATTGTTTGGAAGGTCAAGAAAGTAGGTTTGAGAGATTGATGTCAGTCTGGGGTATGCAGTGAGGCCCCATGAAGCAAGTGAGACCCGGTGAAGCAAGCCAAGAAGTCAGATGCAAGGCAGAGAAGAGCAAAGAAAATCAAAATATATACACAACACCACAGCAGAACAAAGCACAGCTTTAAGGCAGTGAGCATTAGTGAACCAGAGAAGGCTGTAGAAGATGAGGTCATAGGGGGAGGCCAGCACACAGAAGATACTCAGTGCACAGCAAAGATTTTGCTTGGATTAGGATAGAATCCACTGAGGGTTTTAAGCAGAGGGATGATGTGAGGGATATAAAAGCAAGCATAAATGTTATTCTATGAGGCTGGGGTTGTAGTTTAGTTGGTAGAATGAAAAAAGTTCCAAGTTTTATCACTGATACCACATAAGACTGGGCATGGCTGTGTATGCCAGTGGTACTAGCACTTGGGAGGTTCAAAAGTCTAAGGTCATCTTCTGCTACATAGTATATTTGAAGCCAGTTTGGGATACAGGGAGAAAAAGTTGATAACATATCAGGGTGGTGGTGGTGAGATAGACTGGTAGATAGAGGCCAAGCCTGATGACCTGAATTCTATCCCTGAGACTCATGTGGTAAAAGAGAACACATCTGTGTTATGTCATCCTCTAGCTCCCTTCTCCCCAAAATAAGTGTATCAAAATTTAGATAAAGTTGAGAAGAAAACCCACAGGGAAAACAAAGAGGTCAGAATATAGACCCCTATGAAGTGAACACATGCACCTAGATGTTGCTATGTTTGAAAAGGTATAGGTGTGAATTTTAGGTAACTGGGAAGAATGTACCAAGATTTCAGAATCGACTGGACTTTGAAGGAAGAATGCATAGAGGATCATACACAAAGCAAGTAAATAATCTGCTCAGAAGGACAGTTTATATTGAAGTTTTATGTAGGGGAGAAAGATCAATTCCATTTTGGATATAGATCTCAATTAACTCTAGGGAAACAAGAAAATGGATGTGTTCAGCAGAGGAGAATGCCTGCTTCCATCTGGAGTTGTCAAGTGTGCAGAAGACAGAGATTAGAGGCTGCAGAAATTATCAAATGGTGTACATATACATGAACTGGTATGAAGTGTCAAATATGTGGGATAACAGCTCAGGTCATGGGCTAAGTATAGTCCATGTTGTTGAATGAACTTCACATACCAAGCACTGAGCTCACAGATTTGCGGGTGCTTGAGTAATGATGGAATTTTTCTTTTTTTATCCTCACAGCAGACACATCTCATCTTACTTTCTAGAATACATGAGTAAGATCATACATGGAGGAGTTAGGGCTGACTGGTGCTGTGTAGCAATTTCCTCTAAGATAAACACTATTTCTTGGAGGAAAGCTCATTAAGACACAGGATGTTAAGCAAAAAGGTGAAACAAGATGCTTAAGGCAGTGGTTCTTAACCTGGGGGTCATGACCCCTTTGGGGGGGTCAAATGACCCTTTCACAGGAGTCACCTAAGACCATTAGGAAGCACATTTATATTACAACTCATAGAGCAAAATTCATAACAGCTATGAAGTAGCAGTGAAAATAATTTTGAGGTTGGGGCTCACCACACATGAGGAAGCATATTAAAGGGTCACAGCATTAGGAAGGTTGAGAACCACTGTTCTAAGGGGGAGGTGAATAATTTTATCCTGAAGGGAATCTCCTTACGCTCAGAAGTAAAGTTCAATAGCTTTAGGAAGTCCCTGAAACTGACAGATACACTGGCCTCCATGCATTTATAAGCAGCAAGGACAGCTAGAGACATCCTCAGATCAGCTGAGCTGCCTGGAACAGGCATTCTCCAGCCTGTGGTGCCACCTACGTACAAGGTTTGCCCTGTGCTTCAGGGTTCCAGGTTTCTTGAGCAATTTCTCGTGCTGGGGTGGGCTTTGGTTATGTGACTGTCTTTGAGTCGTTTCCGATTCTGTAAATAAACCCTCATCCATATTCCAGGAAGTAACTCCAATAAACTCATTGTTTCACCCAATTGGACTTTGGTGGCAACCTTACTTTGATCTGTCATGAGCTCCTAAGGTTGCATGAGCAGATGTTTGTTCCCATTTCCCTGAGAATAGCGCTACCCAGCAAATGGGTAAAGCAGTGTTCCCTGTTGGTATGCCAACAGGGTATTATGTGGAATCCAGGGTCATACCTACGCCAGGCACACACACTAACTACTGATACATTCCCATCCCCAAGAGAGCTGTCACCCACTTTCCAGCAGATTGGCACCACAAATCACCATGGTTGCTGGTTTCCTCCCTAGAATTCTGAGGATGATCAGTCAGTATTCTCACTGGCATAAATTGCAACCACGATGGAGCTTCAGGTGTACTGATGCCTCCTTCCCACCTGGGGATTTATAGGCATTTCTTGGTTTCTGGAGAAGGAGGATACATTTTCTTCAGTGATGTAGCCATGAGTAAGGTGCTCACAACTCTGAAAGTAACTCCTCATATATGGATAACCCTGGTTAAACTCCCTGGGAGACACACACACACACCATGAAAATAGAAGGGGGGTGGTTGGGAAGAGGAAAGGAATCAGAAAGTGACAAGGGAGGGTAACGGGATGCAAATATGAACAAAATACATTATATACATGTATGAAAATTTCACAGTGACTCCATTATAATGCATAATCAATAAATACTAGCAAAACATTAAAATTAATAAATTAAAAATACTGATGCTTGACTGCAGTCATACTTAAGATAGCCAAGCTATGGAATGAGCCAGGCATGATGTGATTCTGGCATTTGGTAGGCTGAAGTCGGAGGATAGAGAGTTCAAGGCCCTCATGTAGACATCTATCAAAATGTCCTGTCTTATACCACATGTGTATTTTTGTTTTATTTTCAAAACAGAGTCTTACTTTGTTGTTAAATCTGGCATTGAACCATCAATTCGACCTCCTGAGTGATGGGATTTCAGCCATGCACCATTACTCCTAGTTTAAGAATCTTTCTTGTACGGGGAGTTAGATTAATATAAATTAGCTTTAGTAAATATCTAGGCGTTTCTGGTACAGTCTCCTAATCTGGAGCATGAAGATCAACTTGGCTGTAGGCAATTAGCTTATCAGCTTATGGACTAAAAACAAGGTTGAAGCCAGGTGAAACGAGGGGAGACTCTATGGACTAAAAACAAGGTTTATGGCCTGGCATTGTTTTCAGCTGCTAAGTGGGCAGAACTCAGATTAGACTGAAGCCAGGTGGAACAAGGAGACAAGGAGAGCTCTTATTTAATGAAGAAGTGAGTGGAGCCTGGGGTGTGGGGCCATGCTAGAGAGCTCTGATGCTAGAGAGTTCTCACAATAGAAACGAGGAGTAGTTTGTATCCTCTGATGGAGAAAGTGCTGGTGGACTGATGGCCAGATCTCCCTGAGGCAGAAAGAAGCTGGTGAGCAGAGAAAGCCTCAGCAAGACAGCAAAAGGCCAAGGACTAAACCCCGTGGAACAGCTTTTGCCTAGAGGGGTTTGACCTGTCCGAACAGTGGCCTGAACGGAACTGTGGCCTGCTTCAAAGACTGAGGCACAGCAGCAGAGTTGCTGATACAAACTGAATAAGTTGGCTTACAGACGGCTGAGGTTTCCCAGAGAGAAGAAAGCCTCAAGCCTCATTTAAGGTGAAGCTGCCATAGCCAATTTACTATAAAGGACCTTTGTCTGAGATATTCCTGAAGAAAGACTGTTAACTAAGTGCCTTAAAGGCTCTACCCCAGAGACTGTTCCTGATGACTGAGGACCTGCCCAGAGACTGTATCCTTCTAAAAGGTTATGAAAATAGTTGTTATAGTTATCAATAGGTTTAGTGGTTAGGTAACAGGGGTTGTAGTCATTCACAGGGCTTGTAGTTAGGTAAGTGTTTATATTTTTTATAAGCATTTATAGTTATTAATAAACACATAATGAATAATTTAAAAGGTTCAGCTTCAGTTTCTTGTAAAAAAAATGGTGGTGGCTGGACTGCACCTCCAGGGATTCTGTTTTGATTGTTCTATGCTATTGCCTTGGTACTGAGATTTTGAAAAGCTACAAGCATTTCTATTACAAAATAGGAACTGGACACTACAAATACACTACACTAATGTGGTGGTGCAGACACCAGGTAGAAAATGTTCTTTTAAAATATTTACTTTGGAAGCTAGGCACGGTACACATCTATAAACCTAGGTCTCTGCAAACTGGGACTAGAAGACTGCAAGTTTTAGAGCAGCCCAGAAAATGTAGTAAAATCTGTTTCAAAATATTTGATAAAGTTCATATGCAGGAAATACAACATGATTTGATTTGCCTTGTGCATCAATAATCATAAAGAAATTGGTTATCACCACACTGTATTAGAACCTTCAAACTTGTTGTCTTTATAACAACTGGAAGTTTTACCAATATTTCCTTTTCTACCCCAGGCCTTGGAAATCACCGTCTTACTCTCTGGTTCCGAGTTTGGCTTTTTGAGTTGTCTTGGCATTCATTGAGTACTACTGATACTAGCCCAAGTATAAGAACACAAGCACCGTGAACAGATTTGATGAGTTAAGACTGCTGTCCAAAAAGGACAAAACCTGGAAGCAGGGAAGTCGACAGCCTAGCTCTGCCAAGACAGGGTAGGTAAGTCCTTCATAATTCCTGCTCTACAATCAATGTCTGTCAGAGAAATGGGGCCAAATGACTGAAGATTGATGCTGTAATGTATGGAGAGAAAATGGGAACTGTCGAGGCAGCCATGGGTATATCATCTTAGTTTTGGAAGCTGCGGGCCCTGCACTTCCTATATAATCAGATATATTTATCCCTCTCAGGTCTCTGAGGTGGTTGAAGAACAGATAGCTAGAGTCTTATAATTAAATTTTGAGTTGTTTAGGAATCAAGAGGGTGTTCTGGATCTAAGAAGATGTTTTTAAAATTGTGATGCAAGTTAGTATGAAAGGTGAGTTAGATAGAGAACTTTAAACTCATGGAGATGGTTAGATAGTAGAATGTTAAAGTCAGGTGCCAAATACATATGGACTGGACATTGGGAATGTATGCTAAGCCATATAACTCTCAGAATTGTGGCCTATTTATTTCAGTTGCTTTGTACTGTATTTATTGTTATAAGAGAAAAAACCATTTGTTGAACTGAAAGGGGGAGCTGTTGGGGGGAAAAGATCTCCCTTAAACTAAAAAAAAAGGGTAGAGGATGGGGGGGTTGAGGGGGAAGAGGGTGGAAGGGTGGGACAGGAGGGGGGAGTAGGGAAGGGATTGTGATTGAGATGTAACTGGAAGAAATAAAAAAATAAACGTAAAAAAATAAAAAAAAAAGAAAAAAGAAAAGTGTGGTAAATACCTACAATGAAATATGACCCACCATAAAAAGACAAGGAGTCCTTGGATCTGTGACAATGTGAGTGAATAGGGAGGACATTTTGAGTGACAATCATGTGACCTCACTTCTGTACAAGAGTATTGTCCTTTGAGTCTCTCATAGATAAGGGTTTTCATCATGATCATTTGACTGACACTTCCTAGCTTGCCTGGATTTGTAGGACAGAATCAAGTAGACTCCATTGACTTCATGGAGGCCATAGGTCTCCTATATAAGTCATATTTCTATAAGCTCTGGGAGTTAGGTAGCAGTGGAGGGGGTTCTGCTTGGCTTGATGCATCTTTAATTTTTTTCAGAGGAGACATTTGTATGCCCTGATTATGTGTGTAGATGTGTATGTGTATGTGTTCATGTGTGCCCCTGGCCAGGGATTTGACACTGTGTTTTCATCATTCTCCACTTCATACTTTGATGTAGGGGTCTTCTTTAGAAACCTGGAGTTTGTGTGATTTGGCTAGAATGGCTGCCTACTAAGTTATAGAGTCCCAGTCCCTGCCTTCCCAGTGTGGACATTGTTGGCATACACCACCACACATGGGTTTTTTATGTTGATGCTGGGAATCTGAACCATAGTCTCATGATTGCACAGGAAGCAATCATATCCACTAGCTATTAAAAAAACTTTACATGCATGGTTATGGGCCCAAGGAGGCTAGAAGAAGGGAACAGACCCCCTGTAGCTGGCAGTTACAGGCAGTTTGTAGTCACCTGATGTGAGCTTTGGAACAAAACTTAGGTTCTTTTGCAAGAGCAGCAAGAGATCATAAGAGCTGAGCCACCCATCATCTTTCTGGCTCCTTGTTTGGTGGTTTAAAATACTCAATTTGGGCTGGAGATGTAGGTCAGTGGGTAAAGACACTTGCCAAGGCTGCAGGCTTGGGTTCAAATAGCAGATCCCAAGTAGTGAGAAGACAGAACCAACTCTCTTATGTTCCATTATCTCTCATGTTCTCCTATTAGCCTTTATGCACCAACCACAGATGCACATGCTAAAAAATATTATACAATACTCAACTGACTTGACTCAAGTCCTCTGTATTGCTTCTGAAGGCATCTGCTGCATTTGACACCTCTTGTGATGTATAGATCACAGTTCAACGAACCGTAACTCACCACAGACTTTTCAATTTAGCCTCAGGTTCCTTCAGAGCCTCACACAGAAGCCTTGCCCCTGTGGGTCCAATGCGATTTAGTCCCAGATCCAGGTGCTGCAGGCTCAATGTTTGTCTGAGCATCTTTGAGAGATGCTGGCAGCTATCACTGGTGATGTTGCAGGACCACAGTCTGGAAAATCACATGCACAAGGACAAAAATCAGTAACAAATGAAACGCTTATTCCATTCTGGGGTGATGCAGCCAAATCACAACCTTCTACCTCAAGCCATGGGTTTCAGTCAAGCCTAGAGATGGTGGAATCAATGAAGATATTAGAATGAAATCAGAGTGGGTTTCCATCTGGGATTTTCAAAACCTCCCCCCTTCCATAGAGAAGTTGGAGGGGGA
This sequence comes from Lophiomys imhausi, assembly GCA_907164525.1. Classification (NCBI taxonomy): domain Eukaryota; kingdom Metazoa; phylum Chordata; class Mammalia; order Rodentia; family Muridae; genus Lophiomys; species Lophiomys imhausi. The sequence continues at coordinate 4,770,164 of CAJQZJ010032290.1, forward strand.
GTGAATATGATCAAAATACATTGTATACATATATAAAATTATGTATAAAATATAAAATTCTCAAAAAATAAAAAAATAAAGTTAATAGAGTATGACAGAAAACTTCATGCCTGCTACCATCAACTGAGACAACTGCCTGTAGCTAGAAGATGACAGAGACCCTAGAGGATAGTGAAAAAGACACTTCATTTAATGGATATACAGTTTCCAATCACATTTTAGATATTTATGCTCATAGGTAAATGCAGCTTTTATTGCCCAACAAATGATTCAATTTGTAATACTTTTTGAATGGGGCATAGATTAATGGTAAGGTCCTGCTTTGACTTCCCTTCATGATGGGCTGACTACAAGATGTAACATGAAATAAACCCTTTCCTCCCCAAATTGTTTTTGCCATGGTATTTATTACAGTAATGAACAAACTGTACTGCTGAACACCCCCCTAACAGAACCAGTGTTTAAATGTTGGCAGTGGCCTCTGTTACCCAGAATAGCATTGTTGTCAATGCTAAATACAATCTCTGCGGTATAGCCACATTTTTCTTTGGAAACTAATTTTATGAAATTTCTATTTGTAACAATCAGAGACCACTGAAGAACATTGCAATCAATCAAAATGCAGAGTTTTGGAGCCCAGTTCCAATGGATATATCTTCAAAAAACTCCAGTACCAGAGGCTCAGGGAAGATTGTATAAGAGGATGTGGAAAAATTGAAAGAGCCAGAGATCAGGGAGTTTACTATGAGATTGTGTCTCCTAGTAACATCAGAAGCTACACCCATAAAATCTTATCAACATGGCTGCCTACACATGACCTGAGAAAGGATGATACTAATGGATAGATAGGCAAAGCATGGAAAAACCCATAAGGCCTCAACACTCCACAAAGAACAATAGGCAACTGAGGAGAGATGGGAGCAGGAGAGATAGTCTTCCCCCAGGGACCACTAATTGGTTGTCCAATGCCAAGTAGTCAGCCCTGAAAACATACCTAAAAATAAAGTTGTATGGCCTCAACAAGCTATATTTAGGAATAAACATGTATATATATATATATGCATAAAGCAACAATTTAGTGAAAAGAGGCCATGAATTTGAAGGTGAGTTGAAGCCCACCATGACTTTAATACCTCCAAATAGCTCCAAAACCAGTCTCACAGATAAGCCTATATGGGAAAGTTTGAAAGGAAGAAAAGGAAAGGAGAAACAGTGTAATTATAATTTAATCTCAAAAGTTAAAGAATATGTTAAAAAAGAGAATGGATCCTATAGATTCTTGAATGAAAACCAAGGTCATATCGGGCTTGTTGACTAACTCTAATTCTATCCAACCATGTGTGCTTCATGTTACATAGTGGTAAGAATACACAATTTGAAGACAACATCAAGCTGGGTTTGGTGGCACAGCACTTGGGAGTCTGAGGCAGGAGGATTGTTTGGAGTATGAAGCCAGACTGGGCTATAGATTCTGTCTCATAAAAATACTGAAACAATGTAAGATCTGGAGGGTGGGTGGGGAAGAGTGCTGTGAAATAGTGTTCTTTAGACATGACACGGCTGTGGCACATGTGAATTCACAGCAGCTGTAGTTATCTACAGAAGACCAAGTCAGGCAAAAAATACTGCATGTGTGGGGGAGGGCTCCCGAGGACCTGCCCACAGCTAGAAACTATTGGTAGTTGATGGTTGCTTGGGGGGAGGGGGGAGTCACTATTTTGGTGTATGCTGGTGGGTTGTCCATGTCCCAAGAGAATGATCCCACACCTTAGTGTGTGTCAGCAGTACTAATTGGACTCAGTGGATCAGACTTTACAAAAAATTAAAAAGAATAAAAAAGAAGAAGCCAGGCATGGTGGCACCATCTTTATAATTCAGGTACTTGATAGGTGGAGGATCAGGAGTTTAAAATCATCCTCTGGTATACAGTGAATTCAAGGCCAACCCTGGGATATATAAGACACTATCTCACACAAAGCAAAATTAAAAAGGAATTCAGATCTGGAAACCAGGTCTCTCAATTCTATATAGAATATTAACATCATATATTCATATTCTATAATAGTGGGAATACTGAAGCCAGGGCTTTACTTATGTTATATATAACCATTACCACTGGGATGCATCCTCAGCCAATACCATTTTTTTTAATATTCCATCACTCTCACCTGGAAGATCATTAGAATATTTGTGACAGAATAATCATGACTTACTTTCATATCAAACACACACACACACACACACACACACACACAGCTCCAATGGCTGCAGGCACAGAATACTTACACCAGAGTCTGTAGTTTGCACTCTGGGCAGCTTAAGCCTTCACACAAGGTTTTCACTCCATCGTCTCCAAGATCATTACTGGCCAGGCTGAGGTGTGTGAGAGTTTGGCTGACCATCAAAAGAGAAGAGAGGTCCTTGCAACAGACTTCAGTAAGGTTACAGTTCCTCAACCTGCACATGAAATCACACAGGTGGGCCAAACAGGACTGGATCTACCGACAGTAAGTTTAGGGAAGGGAGAGGCTCACAGGGCCCCACCCTTTGCCTTTCAACTGTTGTCTACAGATAGACTTTAGGAGAAGGGGAATTACTACCCTTAGTTGTGTCTCCTCCACTGAGCCCACCACGTCTTCAACACATAGCTCCAAACTCAGTCTCACAGATGGCCCTGGTTAATCCTGGTGAGTTGCAAACCAAAATGAATAGGTATAAATGAGAGAGACTTGCCAGGAGAGTAAACTGGGAGGTGAGGGTGAGAGTGCCAGTATGCATGTTGTACATAAGTGAAAATGCCCCCCCCCAAAAAAAAAACTCACCTAAAACAAAAACCCCAAACCAAGCCAAACCAACTAACAAGTAGTATAGCTATTATAACAGGAGAGGACATTTCTAGCTGTCTCTAGAATGTGACATCCTCAAGTTCTTGTTGATTTACATCATGCAGTTGTGATCACATGAGGGATTTAGAATGAGGAAGGCAGTCATCAGACCTTCATAAGACTAAGCCAGCTAAAATTCAGCACAGATTGGGGAGGGTTTCCTGGTGCCGCCCTATAGCTGAGGAGCTATTGGCAGCTGATGGCTGCTGGGGCAGGAAGAGTCAAGTTTTCTTCAGGGGTGTGGCTCCTGAGAGGGGACCCATGATCCAGTAGATTGTCCTACTCCCCCAGACAGTAAACTTAGTGGGTTTAAGCATAGAGCACATGAAATTGAGAGGGACTGGTGATTAGCGTGTGGAGGGGACTCAGAAGGGAGAAACTGGGGAGTGAATTTTTTTTTTTGAATGACACACACATGTGCATGTATGAAATCCTCAAAAAAGAACGAGAAGAGCAAAATGAGGGATACAGAGTCAAGGACTCAGAAGCGGGTGTCTGTATTTGTGGATGGACTCAAGAGACTTGCCTGGTTAATGGTGATGTTAATCACGTGTCTCCCATCTACTGCTCAGACTCCAAAGGGATGCTCCACTGGAGAGAGAGATACTTACGACACCCTCTGCAGCATGCACTTGAGCTTCTTGCAAGTCTTACACAACAGCTTGGCACCCTTGTCCAAGAGTTTGTTGTTTGCGAGGTCCAGACATGTCAGGGTTTTGTTGGTTTTCAGGGCCAGGAATAAGTCATTCCATTTCTCATCAGTGATAAAAGGAGATCCCAGCCTGTTACAGCAAAGGGATCATCTGAATGATCCAGAGAATGATGTAGGACAGCTGTCCTTCCAGTTGTGAATGAGTTTGCCAAGTATATAGTGGGCCAAAGTAAAAGAACAAGTTTCAAGAGATAGTAGAACATCAGATCAGGCTTGCAAAGGTCTTGCAGAAACTGACAGGGGCTAGTTGAGATGGTTGGTTGGATTGTTTTGTATTTTTTATTTTTCAAGACAAGGTTTCTCTGTGTAACAGCTCTGGCTGTGCTGGACTCACTCTGTAGACCAGGCTGGCCCTGAACTCACACATATCCACTTGCCTCTGCCTCCCAAGTGCTGGGATTATAGGCATGCACCACCACACCTGGCCAGATTGCTTCTGATTAAGCGTGTTCTCCCTGGATGAACTTCCCATGGATAAACTTTTGGGTTTTGTTTCCTGTTGTGGGAATGAATAGTTTACTTTCTAGTTGTTTGAAGGTGCAATGTTTATACTCTTGGACTGGTTTGTGTTCTCCCTCCCATGGTGACTGTGAAACCATGGTCTAAGATGTCTAAGTTCAACAAGTTTAATTCTCTTCCACATAATTTTTGATCATGCATGTCTTTAATACCAGAACTCAAGAGGTGAAGGCAGGCAGATCTGTGGGGTACAGGCCAGTTCTTTTCTACATAGTGAGTTCTAGGTCAGCCAGAACTACCGTTATATCCTGTCTCAATTTTTTTTTTATTCTTTAAATTTTTCATACACATATATAATGTATCTTATTCACATCCTCTCCTACTAATCCCCCCTGCCAACTCAACACATTTCCATCCAAAATTCATGTTCCCTTTTAGCCCCACCCTTAGCTGAAGAGATATTGGCAGTCAATGTCAAGTTGGGGAGATAGATTTTCTTTGGTGTTGTGGCCAGTGGTTGGTTTCACATGCCTCAAGGACAGTCCCACACCCATGTGCATAGGTGCAGTGCTGATTGTCTGCCATGAATCTAGAAATATGTAGGTATAGTTATAAGACAGGGTTTATCTAAGTAACCCTGACTCATTTATGTATACCAGGCTAGCTTTGAACTTAACAGATCAACCTGTCCCTGCCTCCCAAGTTCTTGGGATCAAAGCAATGCACCACCAAACCCAGCTTCATATTTATGAGTCTGGATCTCACTATGTGGACCTCACACAGTTGCAGCCCTTCTGCCTCAGCCTCTCCAAGTCCCATGATTATGGGCATGTGACAGATTATCTCCATTTTTTATGTTGAAAATAAAAATTGTATCTTCTCATTGCTTTACATTGATAACTTAAAATGGAATGACATGTGGACATCTGTCACCTGTCACACAGCTAAAATGTACTAAAGATAAGAAAGAGCTTCTGTTAGAGCTGACCTATAACTATGTAACCAAATTAAATAAAATTAAATCCACACATTATGTGGACTGCCAATTGCTTCAAAAATTACATAAATTGAACTTACATGGAGTTTTCTTTCATTTTGGGCATTAGATTATTCATTTAAAATAAAAATTTGAGCCTCAAATTTTTAAGTCATACATTTTTCCTCCCAAATAATTCAGGAAAAGGAAAAAGAGTCATTTTTCATGGATGGTATTGACAGCAGTTACAACTTGTCTCATAACTTTTTATCTCACCTCTCAGTCCTTATGGGATATATATTATCCCCTCTTTATTGACAAGAAGACTTAGTCAAGTGGGTGCATATCACATACCTGGGAATGCCAAGGTAGTTTGTTGTTCTGCACTGTGTTACTGGTTCTGGTTCAAATGTGGTCATGTTAGGATTCATGGATCGCAGGATAGGAGGAAAGGAAGGTGGTATAACCAGTAGAGAACATCCCCACAGCTGATCTCCTAATCAAGAGTGATTGAGCTAGTGAAGAGCTCAGCTGATGCTTTGGAGAATCTTTTCTGGGAAGATGGGTCTTCAAGCTTATGTTTGGAGCCATGACCCAAGAAGATTATAACCACAACCACAAGAAAATAACCTGACAGAGCTGCTGTTCCTTAGACTCTAGGAGTTTATTAGTCACAGGGTTGCCACGTATAGTTGTTCAAACCTCAGGGAAGGTAAAGGCTGAATTATTTGTTCATCTTCTGGTCCATGTGCCTTGAGTGGTGGAATTTTTTTTTTAAAGAATAAGCAATCTTACCCTCTAACATAGATTTGCTATATAGGAAGACCTGAGATAGTTTCATATGAACAGAATTTTAGGGATGAAGAGATTTACCCGAGAAACTGCAGGCTGCATGCTGGATGTTTCACAACCTCACACAGTGAGGGAACCATGTCATTCAGGTCGCCATCTTGCAGGTTCAGATGTGAGAGAGTTTCATAGCCATTAAAAATGAGGCACAATTTCTTGTATGCCTCATTTGGGGAAATATGTCTGAGGCTGAGGAAAAGAATACAAAAGAGGAGATTTTGAATGCTGGTGAAATGGCTCCATAAATAAAGACACTTGACATAAAACCTGTCAACTTCAGTTTGATCCCTGGGAATGACATAGTCAAAAGAAAAAAATCCATTCTGGCAAATTGCTCTCATTTCCACTCACACAAACATATATATCACATGCTTCTCCACAAGTAGTAAGTACAACAAATCTTTCTAAAAAGATGAGATTTTTGACTTTCTATACCTCTACTATAAAGAAACAAAGGAATGCAGTATGTTTAAATTTTAGCTTCCCCGCACACTAAACCTCATTTTCAGGGCATTGTTGACAAAAATAGTATTTAAGCTATAGAGCATTGCTTTGCTATATGTATACCTTGTGAGATTATGGAACTAATCAAAATAATTAGCATTTCTCACACAACTACCATTTTTTGACTTCATAGATATAATCCTATACTTCAGAAATGACCAGGAAACATACCGATTTTGGGCAAGATGTTCCTTTTTGTGTGCAACCCATGTGATATTCTCTATATAAGATAAAATTTAAAAGGTTTTATATTTAATGATGTGACAATATGTGTGTCTATGTATGGGTGTGAGTATGTGTGTGGGTGTATGCATGTAAGAGTACAGCTGCTCTCAGAGTCCAGAAGAAGGCATCAGACTCCCTGGAGATAGTGTCAAAAGAAAATGGATGAAAGATCGTATTGTGGAAAATAACTCATTTTCTGTTTTGTGCGAGAAAATATGGAAGATCTATGCTCTTCTGCCATGTGTGGTGGTATAGGTCTGTAATCTGCCACATGGGAGGCAGGTGGATTGTTGGAAGTCTGAAGACAATTTAGTCTACAGAGGAGTTGTTGGAAAGCCAGGGCTACATAGTGAGACCATGTCTCAAAAAGACCACTTAAACCATCCTCTCCAAACCATTCTCAACTTCTTATCTTCCTATGTTTAAGCCTTCTAGGAACATAATCTACAGCTAAACATCAAGTGAGGCTGGAAGGGTTTCCACACTCTGAACTCATGCGTTTAAATAACATATTTACCTATCCCCTGCTAATATTCTAACAGAACTGCTTTTATTACAATTTCATTCACTTACATACATGTTTTTGGTCACGGACACATATGCACCTTGCCCAGCTTACTTTCTCACGCCCCAAGGCATATTGCTATCTATCTTTTTACATCAATGGCTTCCAGCCTGTCATGATTCTGTACTGTACTTGTAGACACTGAGGTATCTTATGACTGAAGGAAGAAAGTGCTGAAGATATGAGTCACAAGGGTTTCAGGGAAATTTCTTTAACTTATGAGTTTTTGTCTGAGTATGTGCATATACACCATGTGCGTGTTCAGTGCCAATGGAAATCAGAAGACAGCATCAGATCCCCTAGAATTAGAGTGACAGAAAGTACTGAGCCACCCTGTGGATACAGGTAACCAAACCTGGGTTTTTTGCAAGAGTAACAAGTATTCTTAACCACTAAGCCATCTCTCTAACATCTAATTCTTTCTTGATGTATAGGAATAAGAGTTCTGATTCACTAAGGATTCCAATAGATGGGCAGTCTTATTCTAAATAATTGATATCTGAGCATGTGCAGAACAAGGGCACTGCTCACCATTCTACAATACACAGCCTAGCCTTCCTCCCTCCAACAAAGAAATTCATGGTTCAGGTGCTCACAGTGGTTGGGGACTCTGTTCTATTTAGAGCCCAATGTTAGACTTAACAGTAGGACTCAAACTGCCTGGCGATCTTGGTTATTTTTCTTTTGATGTCTGTGGATTATCAAAAATGTATCCTGAGTTACACTGAATTTACTGTAGGGATTGTTCTCTAGACAAAATTAAGGGCAGGGCTATCTAAATTCCCTGTGTCTTGGATACCTGATTAAGAGTCTGGGATAGAAGTTTGAAGAATTTTCCAGTACTAAAATTGTGATCACTGTGGTCATATGCCAGGGGTTCTTCTCTGGAGATCAGCTCCTACTTACATCACTTTCTGGAGATGACAGGAAGCAGAGGCCAGCTTTTCACAGAGGATCTGCAGTGAGGAACTGTTGAGGAAGCAATTGGAGATGTCCAGAGAGACCAGTTTCTCATTTGAATTAAACATGTCACAAAAGTCTGTCCAGAAACTTAGCAGGCATTGGTCATCCCAGGACCTACAAAAATGAAGAGGATAATCTTTATTTCTACAATGTATTCATGTGTGCTTGCACACCCCTTGTGAATCCTTGAATACCTTTCACCTTTTGCTTGAGGCAGAGTCATTGGTTTGTAATTTCACCAAGTAGGCCAGGCCAGTAGGCATTTAAGCTTCCAGGGATCCATCGCAGATTACAGGCATGCACTATCCTGTGTTTTTTGTGTGGGTTCTGAGGATCTAAACTCAGGTCTTTGCACTTGCCTCGCTCTATGTGATTTAAGGATTGAGCTTTAAGGATTGAGCTATCTCCACAGTTTCTACAAAATCTTGAAATTTATCTCTTATATCGGCATCCAAAGAGATGGTTGTTAAGAAATTTTCCTATGTACTTTGTTCTTACTGGGTCTTCTCCACTCCCTACCTACTTCTCTCTGGTCTCCATATGCTTTCATGTAACAATTATTCTATCACCTGCATTTGTTTCTCTTAAAATATGTTCCCATCCCCTGGTCTATGTTGCTTCTCTGCTGCTGTGATTAAACACCATGGCCAAAGCAACTTGTGGAGTAAAGGGCTTATTTGTTTTTTTGTTTTTTTTCTTCCTTTCTGAGCACAATCCATGACTGAGTGTGGGAACTCAAGGCAGAAAATGAAGTATAGGCCATGGATGTGGCTTGCTCAGTCTGCTTCCTACTACTACCCAGGACCTTCCATCCAGGAATAAAAGTGCCTACAGTGGGCTAGGGCCTCTCACATCAATATAAACTGAAAAAAATCCCATAGACTGCTTACAAGCCAGTGTGATGGAGAAAACTCCTCAACTGATGTTCTCTTTTCCCAGGTGACTCTAGTTTATATTCACTTGACAAAAATTAGTACAGTCTTTTGTATTTTCATAACCTAGCCTTCCATATGTTTATGTACATATATACAAAAATTGAAATCTAGAATCAGTTTATGAAAGAGAACATAGTTATTTATCTGAATTTTGCTTAGTAATTTCTAATTTTATCCATTTTCCTGCCACTGTTATTTCATTTTTCTTTACAGAGCAATGAAATCTAGCCATTTGCAGTAACACAGAAGATATTATGGAAAGTAAGCTGAGCCATAAGGACAAATACTGAACATTCTCCCATATATAGTAATTTAAAAAGGCCATAGGTATCCTTACTCATACCATTATTTTCACTTTTATTGAGTAGGAAGAGAGCTCAGCAGGCAAAAAATGTCCTACCCTGACCTACAGAGAATGAGAGACTTTAACCTCTTCCTAAGAACAAAACAAAACAAAACACCAAACAAAAAACATGGAATGAGATAGAGGATGCAAGCAGCATTAAGAAGTCTGAAAGGAAAGTAGGGTCTTTACCTCTGATCCTGAGCTGTGGACTCCAGTGAAGTGTCATTCTCTGGGAAGATCCCCTTTTCTACTTCCAGGTACACTTTCTGCAAGTTTTGAGAATTCTTGAGGCAGAATGAAGCATGTTTTAGGTCTGTGTTGGTTTTCAGATGCAAGGAGATGTCCTTGAAGAGGGCCATGGCTTCCTTCACGAACCCCTCCTCCTGAGATTCATAGAGACAGGACAACACCTCTTGTAGATTCATCAGTAATAGGAAGGGCTTATTTTCCCCTGACTCACATTCCAGGAATTTTTTCTTGACCTCAGTTGATATTTGGCAGCCAAGAATGGTCTCCAACTCTTGAATTCGAGTTTCATTAAAGAGGCCAAACACATACGGCAGCACTCCAGACAGGTTGGGGTTTTTTAATCTTGCTTCCCTAGAAAACATATTTTGTATACTATATTTAGAGACATCCTTGCCTTTCTGATCGAGTTCCTGAACAAATATTATGGCAGCCAGAAGCTGCTGGATACTGAGACAGATGAAGGAGAGACATTTTTTATTGGAACAGTCCTTAAGGAGGATATACTTGCACACTATGGGATGCAATTTATCCAGGTCCAATTGTAATTCCAAAAAGTCTTCTTCACAGAGTATGGGCAGCTGTTCCACCAGACTATCAGCAGCCAGGATACATATTTTCTTGAACAGGATTTGGAGTTCCTTGTTGAGATGGCTTTCGCAGATTTCTGTTGAGAAGACTCTGTAGAGGAAGTTCAGGAACATAGAAGTGGGGCTCTGGCATGTCAGAGCAAGGTCTTCCCCCTTCTTCATCCCTAGCTCCAGACAGAGGCAGATTACCCCACATACAGCAGGAAGTGAGGCCATTTGGAAGAGAGCAGGATTGCATCTCACTGCATTGAGGGCTTGCAGTGCCTTTGCCTCACCTTTATCCTCCTCTGCATCTTTATCCTCCTCATCTTCAAAGAATTTCTGAAAGTACTCTTGCTTTTCCTGCTCCAAGAAGCCCTGTGTTTGTATAAGGAAGGGCCTATCTACCATGAGGTAGATTTGCGGCAAAGCCTGTGTCCGTGTGGTCACCAGCAGTGTGGCATGAGGTGCCACCTTCCTCTTCAGCAAACTGCTCAGTAAGACAGCTACAGGTTTCTCTGTGTTCCAATCACCACAGATGTCACAGAGCAGAGCTCCTGCTGGGACTGTCAGCTCATCAAAACCATCCACCACGAACAAGAAATTCTTTGCCCAGGCTAGGCACCGCATCACATAAGCCCTCCAGGAGGGATTGTCCAGGGAGAGGAGGTGTGCAAAAGTGCAAGAATTAATATTATTAACTTCCCTGCAGCTGATGTAGAAAGCACATGGGAAATACTGGGCCTGCTTGCTCTCTGACCATTCCAGCATTAGCCTCTTTGCCATTGTGGTTTTTCCAGAGCCTGGAGGGCCATGCAACACTATTACATGATTAAATGGCGTTTCTGCCTTCGGATTACACGATGTCATGAGTTTCCTGTAGGTCTCAGTATCCACATAGATTTCCTCATTGCATTTGGGCCAGAAGTTATTCTTCCATTTATCTGTGTATTTATTCTTCAATTCCCTTTTACGCTTGTACTCTTTATCATTAATGATGGGGAGGGCAGACAGAACATAGTTGGTTATTGTGAAAAATTACCTTGTGCAAAGTAGAAAAGGAAAATGAACACCGCTCTTAAAAGACCAACTCCAACCCAAGATCATTTTAGTAGGATGTGAGGTGGACATCCTTTTTTATGCAAATGTACTTTAAAAAAGAGTCAATTTTGAAAGAATTTAAGAAGCTTTATTATGTGTATATGAGTGTGTGTGTGGGTACGTACATGTGAGTACAGTGCCCATAGATGCCCGAAGAGGTCACGAAATCCCCTGGAGTGGAATTACAGGTGGTTCAGAGTAGCCTGATATGGTGGGTTCTGGAACCCAAACTCAGGTCTTTTGCCAGAACAGCATGCATTTCTCACTGTTGAACCATCTTTCCAGCCCCTATTTAGCCTAAGGAAATAAAAATTAGGAGAAATTGCCTTCTGCTATAGGAAAAGTAACTTCCTTTGTTAAGAATGGCTAAATTCTTTTTTTTTTTTTTAATCCATAAAAATTCTCATACAGGGGCTGGAGAGGTGGTTCAGCTGGTAAAGCATCTGCCACATTAGCATAAGGACCTGCATTCGGTCTCTAGCACTTATGTAAAAGCCAAGCCCAGTGGTGTATACCTGCCACCTTAGTGCTATGGGGGTGGGTGGAGACAACCATGCCCCATTGGGCTCAACAGTCAGATAGTGTAGCCAATCAGGAAGCTCTAGATTTAGTGACAGACCTTATCTCAAAAGATAAGGCAGGGAATGATAGAAGAGGACACCTAATGTCAATTTCTGGATTCCACATGTGTACATGTGTACATGTGTGAAATCAGGTGTGCACACTCATGTGTATATACCACACACCCCAAATTTTCATACATGTTTGCATTCACTTAAGTACATTGAGAATATTCTAGGTTCTTATCTCCCTCATATTAATCCTCTTTGTTGTTTGAGATAAGTTCTTATTTTTATCATACCTAATTTTTCTCCTTCCAAGATTGTCTTAGTTCTCAGGTTTGTGAGGTCTTCCCTCTGCATTTCTTTTTTTTTTTTTTTTTTTTTGGTTTTTCGAGACAGGGTTTCTCTGAATATCTCTGGCTGTCCTGGACTCGCTTTGTAGACCAGGCTGGCCTCGAACTCACAAAGATCCGCCTGCCTCTGCCTCCCAAGTGCTGGGATTAAAGGCGTGCGCCACCACCGCCCGGCTTCCCTCTGCATTTCTATAACTGCAAATTCCGTTCCAAGTTGTAAGCTTGGAAGTACAATGGGTAGTTCACAAGCAGGAACAAGAGTACACTGCTCTCTTACCAAGTCAGATGCCTCTGGCTCCGGAGAGTTGTTGTAAGAAACATTTGTTATTTCTAATCTCAATGCAACCTGAGCATGGTGCTGCGTACTCATAATTTTTTCACTTGGGAGTTCGAGGCAGAATGATTGTAAGGACAAGACTATTCTCAGCTGATAGCAAATTCCAACTCAACTTGGGCTACACAGACATTGTTTAAAAATATTGTAGAGAACCCCAATACATATGACTAAATGAAAATTCCAGTGTTAGAAGTGTGCATGTATGTATGTGTGTTTACAAGTTATTGTCCAGGGAGGCTCCAGAGTCTTACAAAACAGCACAAGTTTATTGCCAGAATAAAAGAATGATTATTTGATTTTGAACTGGAAAAACACAAACAATTAAAGGATTATGAATTAGAGGGAAAGGAAGGAAAATGGGGAGAGACAGGCTGGAGTGATGTAGGAGCAGTGCTCATGTATGAAGCTGTCAAAATAAAATGGTAGAAGAAACAGAATATGAGAGAGATTGGAAAGAGGAGGTGGACTTTGCTTAGCTAATAGTAACAGTGAATGCTGTAAAACTAACCTGATTTTTCAGCTCCTTGTGTCATTCTCTGTGTAGAAACTTGTTCCTCCAAGGGTAATACTCCTGAAGCAAGAGAGATATCTTTCATTTGTCATTGTATGAGATCAACAATCTGGAGAGAGTAGGGCTTGGAAGTTGATAGGCAAAGAAAATGTTAAGGAAACACTGGGCATATAAATGAAAATGTATCAGCTCTGACCTTGGAGCCATGTTCCTTTTTTGGCAAGGGAATTCCATCAGAGCTTAGATTGCATTCACATGTTGCTTAGAAAGGGGAATTCATTTGGAGAAATGCATCATTAGGTTGTTTTGTAGTATCTAGGACAACACAGACTCTTCTCACATGAGTCTTGGAGATGCAAACCAATCATATAACATGGACCTTGCAACCTCAGAAACCTCTGGTCCCTATCTATATCAAGCTATGCAATAATACTACATAGAAACAAGAAGCTTCCCTGTCCCTTTCAAATTTACAGAGTTTCTATTCAAGTGTACTCCCAATGTATCTGGGTGTGAAGATAGAAAGGCTGATTTTCCCTGAACTGGTTTTGGGTACAAGAGCAAGAAAGCAAAACTTTGTTCTCTAGTGAGTTTTTAGGGAGAATTCCCTATTTACCATCTTATGTGTATGCATATTTGGGCATACATATGACTAAAATCAGATGCCACCCTGCATGCACACTTCTGTACACAGGGACTTGTATGCACACATAACCCCTTTCTAAACGGAAGATATATACTTCAGGGATAGAATGAATAGTATAATAAATTAATTACCAAGTGCGTGATACTGTACATAACTATATATTCTGTACTTTAATTCTATTAGCAGTATGATAGGTTTACTTATGCCAGAAGCATTTCTAACACACAAGGTACTCTTTGCACTGCTACATTAAAATGTCTGACATATGAGAGAAACTTTCATAATCTTATGGGACCACCATCCTATGTGTTCCATAGTTGACCAAGGTGTAATGCTCCATGGTATGAGGAACTTAAGGTTATTCCTAAAAGTATTAGCAAGCCTTGTAGAGGAACTCCCAGGAGCTTGAAATGAATAATCACAGGAACAGGGTAGGGTCTCAATGAAAGAAGGATTTGAAGCTAAACCTTGGGTCATGAATAAGTGAGTTATAGAGATGGAGAGAATGATCAGTGTGTAGAACATTACTGTCTGGGTGTGAGGGTCTCAGCTTGGATACCCAGAAGCCCTTAGAAAGCTAGACACAGTAGCAAACATCTAAAACCCCAGTGGCCTTAGGGAGAGGGAGATGGGAGAATCTTTGGGAGTTAATCAATCACCTCTCTTGGAGCACAGCAGCAAAGAACAAAAGACCCTGTCTCACACAAAGTGAAAGGAAAGGATGAATACCTGCTGTTGTCCTCTTACCTCCAGATGTGGCTGTGGTCTGCACATACCCACAGATTAAAGAAGTCAAGAGAACCTAGAGAACTTTTCGAAAAATATCCAGAAGGTAATTGGTTACAAGCTTCTGAAATCCAGGGAGGATTCCTTGCTGAAATATTTCATCAGCAAGCAATAAGGAGGGAATTGACTGGACAGGAACCAGGTGACGGTTATCAGGCACAGCAATGTTTGCTGAGAAAATGGCCATTCAGCAATCAAGTCTGAAGATAAGTCTCTCTGAAATGTGGCTGTTGGAAACATTGATCACATGCAATTGAGAACTGGGATAACACTGTTGTAGAAACCGAATGTAAGTTTTTAAAGAGGCTGGGGAAATGAGCTACTGCATAAGCATGCTCGTTGTGCAAGCATGAAGAACAGCGTTCAAATCTCCAGCACCCATGTAAAAATCTGTGCTTGGCCACGAACTCTTGTAACCCCAGTGTACTGGGAGGCAGAGGGAGATAACAGGTTAGTGCAGCTAACTAGTTCATGCGTTCAGCTTAGTTCTAGGTTCAGTAAGAGATCCTATCTGAAGGGAATAAGTCAGAGAGTGCCTGTGTCCTTCCCTGGTTTCCATGTGCCTGGGTGTATACACATGCAACTGTACATGGGAGTGCTTATACCCGGACATACACAAGTAAAATAAAATTAACAAATGCTAAGTGAAAGGAATTAGCAGAGAAAGGCAGACAGTGTATGATTTCTGTTAGATATGAAATCTAACAGTATGATGTTTGTAATTTCAGAACTTGTGAGGTAGATGTAGGAGGATTCCAAGTTTGAGGCCATCCTGGTCAATACAGCAAAAAAATTAAAAAATCATTAAAAAAGGAACAAATTTATTTATCTCATGAATACGTTCTTGGGTCCATCACATAAGGCATTTGTTTATCAGACCATCATAGCATTGTGTGCATTGAATAAACTCAAACTTTCTCAACTAAATATCTTGAACAAATCTATTATCTGGTGACGGTTTACTCAGAATGTCTAGTTAACCACCTACCTATTTTGTATCAGGTACAATTCCTTAAAACTTTGTCAAATTTCAGATCTGATAGGCTATCCACTGATGTTGTAAGATCCAGTAACACATCCCCAGAAGCAGTTGGATGGTCTGGGCTTAAGTACGAGTAGTCATGGGGGCTTCTAAACTATCTTTCAGGTTACTGCTGCTCTGCTCCCAAGTCATATTTTACAGTACAAAAGCAATGCCAGGAAGAGAATATTGGAAAAAATTTGATATCCCAAATCCTGTGATAGTTAACATCAACTCAACATGGAGGAGAGAAGCCTCCATGCACATCTATGAGGGACTGTCTAGATTAAAAGCCTCTGAGATTGTCTTTGAGGTTGTCTTGTTTATGGTTAATTGATAGGGAAAAGACCCAACATACTTGTGGTGCGATGCTTCCCTAAGCAGGGGATTCTGGAGTGCATTAGGTGAGCACTGGTATACATTCATTAATTCATTGCTTTCTTCTCTTTATTTCACATTTTTATTTTATTTATGAGTATGTCTGTTTTCTGTGAGTGTGTGTCACATGTGCTCAGTGCTCCAGGAGTTGAAAAGAAGTGTGGGATTCTTGGGAGCTTGAATTACAGTCAATTGTGAGTTGCCTGGTGTGGGTGTTGGGGAAATGCAACTCAGGTCCTTGGAAGAGCAATAAATGGTCTTCAGTGCTGAGCAATTTTCCCAGACCCTGATGTTTACCTTTGAGAATGGGTGTAATGTGACTACTTCTCTCAGGCTCCTGACTTTATAATTTCTCTGCCACCATGGACTGTAATCTGGAATTATGAACCCCAACAAGCCCTTTCTCCCTTAAATTACCATTGTCCAGGTATGGAGACAACCACAGGAAAGGAAACCAAGATGGCCAGGGTCAATCATTGTCCCTTTGAAGGGCCAGACACTAAATAGTTTTCACTTTTCAACACATATGTCTCTGCCTGTACATTTCCATTTCTCTGGTAAAGCAGCCATAAGTAATAATAGCAAGGAGGCTCACTGTTTTCATATAAAACCTGTTTGATGACTGGGCACAGAGGCACATGGCCATAATGTTAGCATTGGGGAGGCTGTGATGGGAGGATTTTCAGTTCAAAGTCAGCCTGAACAACATGGTGAGAATCTGTCTCAACAAAGTCAAACAAAATAGTAACAAGCTTTTATACAGTGTTTAACACTGAAATTTTTAAGCTCCACATGATTTTGTGAAACATTCATTTTATTCTATCACTTAACAACACATAAAATTGGGATGGAAAGCTTAGATGAGCAGGTAAAGGCATTTGCCACCAAGTCCGATGGCCAGAACATGATACAGGAGCCATCATCCGTGGTGGACAATGGGAAGTTTAGAACTATGATCTACAAGTTGTCCTCTGACCTCCACATATATGCCACATCACAAGAATTCCACCATCCACCTACTTACAAGTAAAATAAAAATGAAAAGCTGTAAAAAGGACTCTAGGCTCGATAGATAGGGGTCTTCAAAAACCCCAAGAGATCTGCAGAGTATGGCATTCAAAGATGTTTTCTTAAGATTTTTTTTGATATCTAGATATGTCAACTCCTGGCAGCACCCCCTATTTTACTCCAAGTAGAAGATGAGCATCGAAGAATCTCCAGTGGGAGATGGTTGAATTAGTGGCAAGCCTATCTCTTGGCAAGAAAAAATCCCTTGCTTCAACTGTAGGCAGAATGCTGTCCAGAAAGGACAAAACTTGGAAGCAGGTAAGTCGACAGCCTAGCTCTGCCAAGACAGGCTAAACAAGTCCTTCATAATTCCTGTTTTACAATCAATGTCTGTCAGAGAAATGGGGCCAAAGAGCTCAAGATTGATGCTGTAATGTATGGAGAGAAAATGGGAGTTGTCTAGGCAGCCACTGGTATGTCTTAGTTTGGGAAGCTGCAGGCCCTGCACTTCCTATATAGTCAGATATATTTATCCCTCTCAGGCCTCTGAGGTAGTTGAAGATTAGATAGCTAGAGTCTCATAGTTAAATTTTGAGTTGTTTAGGAATCAAGAGGGTATTCTGGATCTAAGATGATGTTTTTAAAATTGTGATGCAAGTTAGTATGAAAGCTGAGTTAGATAGAGAACTTTAAACTCATGGAGATGGTTAGATAGTAGAATGCTAAAGACTGGACATTGGGAATGCTAAGCCATATAACGCTTGTAATTGTGGCCTATTTATTTCTGTTGTATTGTGCTGTATTTATTGTTATAAGAGAAAGAACCATTTGTTGGACTGAAAGGGGGAGCTGTTGGGGGGGGGGGAAAGATATACCTTAAACTGAAAAAAAAAAAGGGAAGAGGATGGGAGGTTGAGGGGGAAGAGGGTGGGAGGGTGGGACTGTGATTGAGATGTAACTTGAAGAAATACAAATAAATTAAAAAAAAAAGAAAAGAAAGGACTCTAGGCTCTAGAAAGGGCTTTACAAAAACAGAAGATGGAGTCTGTATTTGGCATTCAGGCTACTATAAGTTATCGATCTTTGCTCTAGGTAAGCTTTTTGTCAGTGAATGATCATGAACTGCAGACTAAATGCTGAGGCTAGGTGACCACTGAATGATGCTAAGCTTTAAATGGAACATCCCTGTCACTTCTTCGAAGGCTAGGGAACATTGCAGAAGAGAGGTTGGAAAGAACGTGAGCTAGAGTGGGGAAGGAGTGTTATGGGATTCTGTGTTCCATGCATGACAAGGCAGTTAAACTCTTGAACTCTTAGCATCTATGGCTGCCTGCATAAGATTGGGCCTGTAAATATTCCATCATGAGGGGAAAATGTTTTCTTCAGTGATGTATCCACTGGTGAGGTGTCTAATGTTTCTTTAAATAGTCCCTCACCTACGCTCCTTTAAGCAATGCTATTTAAACTTACTGGTTAAGAAACAACAAAAACAACAAAACCAAGATGCAACCCTGAGAGGATACCCATGCTCCAGTAGCTGGTTTTAAACCCCTACACATACAGTAAGTTGAGTCAAAGGGTTTAAAAAAAAAAAGAGAAGAGATTTATGAAATTTTGGAGTAAAACGTGGAGCTTGTATAAACTGCAGGGAATTACGTATGGGTGGATACAATAAAAATTATATACATATATGCAATTTTCAAACAAAAGAAAAAGGAAACCCAACCCCAAGCTTGTCTCCCCAGATAAGGGACAGTTTACTTCTCCTCATCCTCTTATGCACCTGGTGACTCCTATTAGATAGTACCTTGCTAGAGTTTACCATATCACCCCCACCCCCAGTGCTTGCTGTGGGACAGGCCCTACCTACATTGGGGTCTTTCATATTCTTTGGTGTTTAATACAGAATCTTGTGTTTCTAAAATAAATCCTCTGGTCCTCAAATCCCCCATTGATAAAAATTTTCCACAAGGAACTTACGTAGTGTAGAAGAAGAAACTTTTTTGGGGGGTGCTTTTGATGCTGCCTCTGAAAAAGAAGAAAATTGCATCATTTAGAACCCACACCACAGATGGGTTACAACTCTCTCACTCTGGCTTGACTCCTGTGGGGGCAACAACTTGCTTTGTGATTGTATTTGAGGCTTACCTCACAGGAGGGAGGCTCTTGGCTGGTTCTGAGATCATAGGCTCTAGAGACAGGTGTGTGTATGGTGGTTTGAATGAGAATGGCCCCCATAGACTCGATGTATTTGAATGTTTGGTTCCCAGTTGGTGGACTCTTGAGGAAGGAGTAGGAGGTGTGATCTTTATGGAGGAAGTGTCACTGCTGGTGGGCTTTGAGGTTCCAAAAGCGGCCATCAGGCCCAGTCTTGCTCTTTCTCTGCCTCCATATCTTGAAGATAAGCTATAAGTTCTCAGTTCCATGCCTAGGTGAAGCCCTTTAGTATTATTTTATTAATTAGCCCCAATTATATATTCTGGATGTCAGTGTATGTAAAATTTTTAGGACACCTCCAAGAATAAGCATAAAGTAAAGGGTCTCAATTCAGGAGCTTTTGTTTCACTGTGGACATCTGGCCATGTCTACAATCATTTGAAAGTTACAGGCTGAGGGAGGTACTGTGCAGCTGCTGGGTATGGCAATTTGGAAGAAGCCTGAGGGAATCAGAGATGGTGCTAAAGATTCTAGAGCAAATTCACAGGATGCTCTCATTAGTATCGCAGACCTAAGGGAAGGTAGAGTTATCAATTTGTGTATACATTTGTATGCAAATATTTACAAGCAACTTGAAGGAAATCTAACTTGTGAGAGTATGAATATGTATGTAAATATTTACAAACTACTTGGTGAAGGCAATCTAAGTTAAGAATGAAAACAAAATAAAGTACATTTTAACTTATGATATCTAAAGAGTGAGGATAACTCAGCGCGCGCGCGCGCACACACACACACACACACACACACACACACACACACATATAGCAGTTATATATATATATATTCCCCCCTCCTCCCAAGAGGACCTGAATTTGGTTCCCAGCATGTTGGGCACCTCGTTATTGACTGTAACTTGAGCTTCAAGGGATCTGAAACCCTCTTTTTGCCTCTGCAGATACTTGCATACACATGCCATTCTCTCTCACACACACACTCACACAAATCATAAAACCGAGTCTTAGGAAAAATGTAGGATTGTGAATAAATTTTACATAAGTAGTTTCACAGTTTAAGGAGAGGGTGAGAAGGGGCTCTTGGTAGATACATCACACCCTTATAGACCTTGAAAGGGTAAAAAACAAAACAAAAAAACTCAGACAGATGTTCTCCAAACTTAATGAGGCTGTAGCATTTGTACTCTGAATAGTCAGCCTCTGCAAAGCTTAAAGCTCAATGCTATTTCTGCATTTTTCTTTAAGCCTCTCTCTCTCTCTCTGTGTGTGTGTGTGTGTTTGTGTGCATGCATGAAGGAGGGAACACATGCACATGAAAGCAAATGTGTGTCTCTATGTCTGTTTGAGCACGCGTGTGTGTGTGTGTGTGGGGGGGAGTGTAGGCAAAAGAACAACCTTGAGAGTTCTTATTCAGGCATGAATAAAAATTGGTTTGGTTATTGAGGCAGAATCTTCCACTGGGCAGGAGCTCATCAACAATTAGGATAGGCTAGGTTGCCTGGTCAGAGAGCCCCAGGGATCCTTCTATTTTCACCTCCCCAGTGTTGGAATTATGTGCATGCTATAATGCTTTGATTGGATTCTGAGGATAAGACTCAGGTACTTATGTCTTCATGATAAGCATTTAACTGACTATCTCCTCAGCTTTCCTGTTTTGGAGACAGTGACTAACCACATAGCCTAGGCTGGTCTAAAACTCAAAACAATCCTCTTACCTCAGCCTCCCTAGCCCTGGAATCATAGGTGCCATCCATCATGTCTGACTTCTATATCCAAAACCCTTAAGACAAGTACTCTTTTCCAGGAAACAGTATAGAATGGTTTGTGCCTACCTTCGAGTTGTTTCGTTACTAACTCAGCTAGATCTTTACGGTTTATCTCCTCTAAGAGCTGGGTGGTGACTCTCTCTACCCAATCACTAGGACAGTATCCCTTGAGAATTTCTGCCAGCTGAGTTCCATTGGCCAGGTTCAGTGTCAGCTCGGGGATCTGTTTCATCGTATCTGGCAGAGAACAGTTCCTTAATGCACTCTTGAAATTGTCCAACTCTGTCTTGTTCAGCTTTTTCAGGACATCCTTTAGATTGAAATTCAGCTGATCAGGATAGTCCATCTTCACTCACAGGTGAGATCTGAGCTTCCAGTTCTACCGAGCTATGGGAAGAAATGGAAAGTCAGTGAGTCAGCTTTTTGCTTGTAATAATACTGGTGACGTTTATGAAATGGCCATCAATTCTACCCCTTTAAGAGCAAATTCCTGATAGTTAAGTTCACAAAGTTTCATTCCTTGACTCAATTTAAAGGGTTAATCTGGGAGTCTTGGTCTCTTTGAAAATATGTAACCCTCTCAACTTATATGAGAAGTCTACAATGCCACGTCTCCTGTACCTAGGAGATTGTTACTTTTAAGCTTAATGTATAGATAAGATGATAAAATTTATGATGTAAGCTTCTATAACAATCTGTTATGTAGTTACCTTTTGGTGTTTATGGAGTAGAGTTTTGAATCTGTGTGAAGTGAATGTGTGTGTAAATGTTGGCAGACAGACCACCTGGAGAAGGAACTCTAAGTGAGAATAGAAACAAACAAACAAAAAAAAAAGACTATATAATTTTACATGGTGGCATGTTCTTAAAAAGCCCAAGACCCTCAAGATTAATCCCTTATAGCAGCCACTAAGTATTAACAATATTAAATAGGAATTTGGGCTGAAAAAAACCTCTCGACACTCAGTTAAATGGCACACTATTTGCATTTACCACTGACCCAGAAGAGAGGTAAAGTTTTATAGACAATGTACATGTATGTTCATGTAGAAGAGATGATGGTTGTACTCATGACATAGCCTCTGTTAATGGCTTCAGGATGTATCTACTTATCTCCAAGTTCATTAAATTGTTCATATTAAATATACACATATGTACCTTGAGTTATTTCATTTTCTTCCCTCAGCTCTCTACTGAGAATTGTCGAAATGGTATCTATATCTATTCATATTGGATGTGATTGAATATACATATAAACTGAAATATCAAATTTCTGAACATGTCCATGAGTTCAAGCAGTTTTGTGGTAAGAACATTTTAAGTACTTTTCATTATCTTTTAAAAGTTAAAAAAAGTTTTCCATAAAATATATTCTGATTATGGTTTCCCCTCTCCCAAATCCTCCCAGATTCTACCTTCTCACCCATCCAAATCCATATCCTTCCTCCCTCTTTCTCTCTCATTAGGAAACAAACAAGCACATAAAAAATAAAATAAAAGGAAAGATAAAATAAAGAAAAACAGAATAGGACAAAATGAACAAATAAAGACAAAGAAAGGCATTAAGAAACAAGTAGATTTAGAGATAGCCACACTGGACACACAGAAATATCATAGAAAACACAAAACCAGAGATCACAGTATATAAGCAAAAGACCTATGGATAAAAATAAAAAGCACCCAGATAAAGGACTATTAGATTTAAACAACAACAACAAAACCTCCAAAAAGTACCACTGAGTTTGTTTTATGCTGGCCATCTACTGCTGGGCATGAGGCCTACCCTTAAATTTGTTTTGTAGACCCAGTAAGACTGTTAGAGAAATTTTTTTTCCATTGTGAGCAGTTATACTTTTGTGCCAAGGACATTTAAAATATATTTTAAAAATTATACAATGTACATTTAAAAAAATTTATTGGATCTTAGGATTTTCTCACCTTACACAACTGGAAGTTCTGTACCTCCCAGAGCATCATCTCAATGATCTTTTCTGTGACATAAATGAGGAGGTCCCTCTTTGTCTGCCTTTTGACTCGGTCCTAACTGTGGCCTCTGTTCTGCGCTCCAGGACAAGAGGATGTGTGGAGGATACAATTGTTAAGCAGAGTTTCTGAAGTCACTGAATTAAAATGAATTTGGAGTGAAATAAAGAATATAGCTCAGGGGCTGGAGAGGTGGCTCAGCAGTTACAAATGCTCGCCAATCTTCTAGAGGGACAAGCACCTATACCTGGCAACTCACAGATCTCTCTCTACCAGGAATAGTTTATTATTATTCTTAGTATTTTTATTGAGATGGGTTCTCAATATATAGCCTTAGCTAGCTTGGAACTTTTCTATTTAGAGCAGGCTGGAGTTGAACTCAGAATTGTCTGGCTCTTTCTCCAATGTGCTGCTTGATTAAAGACATGCACAACAACAGACAGCTTTGAAATCGTTTAGTTGGCAATATTAACATTTTTCTTTTGAGACAGGATCTCATATGCCCAAGGCTGGTCCCAAACTCACTATGAATGGTTGACCTTGAATTCCATATCTTGTCTTGCCTTTACCTTCTGAGTGCTTGGATTACAAGTATGCAACACCATCCCTGGGATGTGCAGAGTTGGGGCTGTAACCTAGGGATTCATGCATAATAGACAAACACCCTTTAATAACTGAGCTTTGTGCCCAGCCTCTGCATTATTTTTAAAACTTAATATACAAAATAGTGGACTTCATGACACTTCTATAAATAAGCCATTACATTGTTTCAATTCATTTCTCTTCCTCACTGTTCTGTCCTGAATTCCCTTCTCACTTTGGCGATTCCCTTCCTTTCCCTGAAATAATTCCCAATTCTGTTTTCATGCCATATGTATCTAGTCCATTATTCTCTAAAAGTATACATTTATGCCATCTACAGGAAGACAGAATATGCTAAACAAAATCAGCCAGGCTCAAAATGACAAACACACCACATTTTTCTCAGATTGCAGGTTTTAAAATGTAATACGTGTTCATATATAAACACACACAAAAACCGCCCCCTCCACACACAGACAGACATGCATCTAGGAAAATGACAAAGAGCGGACGAAGGAACTTAAAAATAGGGAGGGGGGCAAAGAGAATGATAATGGTGTATTTTTGAGATGAAGGCAGAAGGTAGGTCTATTTGGGGTAGGAGGGAGGATCTAGTTGGTGGAGTGGGAAGGGTATACATGAAAACATAACATGAAAAATGTCACAGCGAAACTTATAGCTTTCATTGGCTCCTAGTGGCAGCTTCAGGTTAAATGAGGATTTTGGATTTGGTTGTTGGTCAGTGGGAAGCTGTTTCCAGCTTTACAGCAGGGCTACCATTCATCCAGTCTTTTTTTTTTTTTTTATATGCAGAAGCATTTTGCTCCATCAATGCTCATGATGTATAGAGGATCACTGATGTGTATGCCAAGAATCTGCTCAAGAAATAATTTTGTGTGTGTGTGTGTGTGTGTGTGTGTGTGTGTGTGGAGGTGCACACCCATAGTGTCAGCTACTCAGGAGGCACAGACAGGTGTAACACCTGAACCCGGGACTTCAAGATTATCCTGGGCATCATAGTGAAGACCTGTCTCAAACAACACATATTATAAACTCAGTGTTCATCTAAATATATTTTTTTCTACGGTCTGGGTATGTAGCTCAACTGGTACAGTGCTTACCTGGCACGCACGAGGCCCTGGGTTCCACCCTCAGCACTCACACAAATGGCGCTGCATGCCTGTAATCAAAGCATTTGGGAGGTGGAGGCTGAAGAGTCAGAAGTTCTAGGTCATCTTTGCTACTTAGTAAGTTCAAGACCAGCCAGGAATTCTCAAGACCCCGCCTCATTAAGACAAACACTGTATTGTCTCTCACACTTATATCCTAGCTTTCAATATTTTGTTTTTTTTTATTAGAGACAGACCATTGAGGATGGGCTCATTCAGGGATATGAACTTAGGAAAATATATGTAAAAGACCAAAGTAGAGAGGGGGAATGCTTGGAGTTGAAAAGGTTCTAACAGAGATGGAGAAGTGACAGAGTTGGGAAAGACTTAACTGGAATGAAGGGCATATGACAAAAGCTATGTGGAAACCTACATCTTGCAACTAAAGTAAAATATACAATTAGAGGAGATACTGAAACAGATTTCATGAGAGACTAGGAGAGAATATTCCATTTGAAAGGTGTAAGAGGGTTTGGGGGGCAGGGTAGTAGAGGAGAGTAGGGGGTGGGGAATTAACAAAAGCTAAAGGTGTCTGAAGAAGCCTTTAGCAATCCAGGCATTTGTAAGCTAATTAAAAATGAAAAACAAAGGATGTTGGCAAGGACACTGTCAGTGTGTCATTTACATGCTAGTGGAGCATCAGGCTCAGCTGGGAATTAAGCAGCAGCTGAAAGAATTAACTGAGAATATTTTGTAGGGTGGGTCCTTTAAAGGCAGTAGAGCAAAAGATTAACAAAGTGGTCTGGTCATGGCTCTCACTGCCTTCACCATTCCTGCTGCAGCAGGAAAATGCAGGTAGTCACCCCCTGGGGCATGCCCAGTTGCCTTGAACTGCATGTTGTCCCCTGAGCTCTGTTTGGCCATGGCTCCACCAGCCTTCACCAGGCCTGCTGCACCATGAACATCCAAGTTTAGTCCCCTTCCATCCCACACATGCTGGGTTCCCCGGGGCATGCCAAAATGCCCTGAGCTGCAAACTGTCCCCTGAGTTTTATTGTCAAGCTCAACCCTTTTCACCTGATGCCTGCTGCACCAGGGAGATTCAGGCTAGGCCTGCCTTCCTGAGACCTGCTGAACCAGCAACATCCACATTTAATCCTAGCACTCAGGAGGCAGAGGCAGGTGAATCTCTGCGAGTTCAAGACCAGCCTGGTCTACAAAGTGAGTCCAGGACAGGCAGGGCTATTTCACAGAGAAACCCTGTCTCGAGAAACCAAAAATAAAAACAACAAAACAAAACAAAAACCAAAAAACTAAAAAACCCACAATCAACCGGGGTCAGGGCAATATGGCACCTCCAGAGTATATCCTACTATAACAAGCCCTGGATATCCTAACACAATCAAAGCACAAAAAGAAGACCTTAAATCCAATCTTATAAAGATGATAGAGGCCTTTAAAGAGGAATCTATACAGGACTCAAAAAAAAAAAATTACTCAGCAACATGTAAATCCCTTAAAGACATACAGGAATATACAATTAAATAGGTGAAAGAAATGAATAAAACTGTTCAAAACCTGAAAATGGAAATGGAAGCAATAAACAAAACACAAGCTGAGGAAATCGTGGAGATGGAAAACCTAGGGAAGAGAACAGGAACAACAGAATATAAGAGATGGAAGAGAGAACCTCAAGCATAGAAAATACGATAGAAGAATTGATGCATCATCAAAGAAAATGTTAAATCTAAAAACTTCCTAACACAAACCATCCAGGAAATCTGGGATACTATAAAAAGACCTAACCTAATAATAGGAATAGAAGAAAGTAAGAGTCCTAGGTCCGAGGACCAGAAAATAGTTTCAACAAAATCATAGATTTCCCCAACATAAAGAAAGAGATGCCTATAAACATATAAAGCTTACAGAACACCAATTAGATTGAAGCAGAAAAGAAAATTCTCCTACCACATAGTAATCAAAACACTAAGTCTACAAAGAAAGACTAAAAGCTGCAAGGGAAAAAGGTCCAGTAACACACAAAGGCAGATCTATCAGATTTACACCCAATTTCTCAACAGAAACTCTAAAAGCCCGAAGGGCCTGGGCAGACATCTTGCATATCCTACGAGACCCCATATATCAGGCCAGACTTCTATATCCAGCAAAATTTTCAATTACCATAGATGGAGAAAAATTCTAAGGAAAAAAATTTAAATAATATCTATCCAGAAATTTAGCCCTACAGAAAAATACTAGGAGGAAAACTCCAACCCAGCGAGGTTAACTCCACCCAAAAACCTCACTGGAAATAATTCCACACCAGCAAAAAATAAAAGGGAAACACACACACACACACACACACACACACACACACACACACACACACTCTACCAACAACAACATTGAAAGAATTAATCATTTGTTATTAGTAATCTTTCAACCTCAATGGACTCAATTCCCACAATCAAAAGACACAGGCTAACAGAATGGATACGAAAATAGGAACCATCATTCTGCTGCATATAAGAAACACCTCAGCAACAAAGATAGACATTACCTCTGAGTAAATGGCTGGAAAAAGGTTTTCCAACCAAACAGAGCCAAGAAGCAAGCTGGAGTAGCCATTCTAATGTCTAATAGACTTTCAAACAAAATTAATTGACAGGGAAGAACACTTCATAGTCAAAGGAAAAATTCACCAAGATGATGTCTCAGTTCTGGACATCTATGCCCCAAATGTAAGGGTACCCACATTTGTAAAAGAAACATTACTAAAGCTTAAATCACACTTCAAAACCCACACATTAATAGTGGGAGACTTAAACACTCCATTCTCATCAATGGATAGGTCATGCAGACGGAAACTAAATGATGAAACTAACTGACCTTATGAATCAAATGGACCTAACATCTACAGAACATTTCATGTAATCACAGATTATACCTCCTCAGCACTTCAAGGAATTTTCTCCAAAATTGACCACATAGTCACAAAGAAAGCCTTACCAAAGAAAATTGAAATAATACCTTGTATCTTAACAGACCACCATGGATTAAAGCTGGACTTTAACAACAACAGAAACAGAAATCCCACAATCTCATGGAAACTGAACATTTCTCTACTCAATGACCACTGGGTCAGGGAAGAAATAAAGAAATTAAAGTCTTTCTAGGATTCAATGAAAATGAATGCACAACATACCCAAATTTACAGGACTCAATGAAAGAAGTGCTAAGAGGAAAGTTCATAGCACTAAGTGCCTCCATAAAGAAACTGGAGAGATCTCATATTAGCAATTTAAGAACACATCTGAAAGCTCTAGAACAAAAAGCAGCAAACACACACAAGAGGAGTGGATTGCAGGCAGGAAACAATCAAACTCAGGGCTGAAATCAATAAATTAGAAACAAAGAGAATAATACAAAGAATCAATGAAACTGAGAGCTAGTTCTTTGAGGAAAAAATAAGAGACAAATGCTTAGCCAAACTAAAAAGCAGAGAGACAGTATCTAAATTAACAAAATCAGAAATGAAAATAACAGACACTAAGGAGATCCAAAGAATCATTAGGTCTTACTTCAAAAGACTGTATTCCAAAAAATTGGAAATGAAATGAATAATCTAAATGAAATGGATAATTTTCTTGATAGATACCACTTACTAAAGTTAAATCAAGATCAGGTAAACTATTTAAACAATCCTATATCCCCTAAGGAAATAGAAGCAGGCATTAAACGTCTTCCAACAAAAATAAGCCCAGGGCCAGATGGTTTTAGTGCAGAATTTTACTTGACTTTCAAAGAAGACCTAATACCAATAGTCCTCAAACTATTCCAAAAATTTAAACAGATTTTAGGTTTTTTTTTTGAGACAGGGTTTCTCTGTGTAACAGTTCTGGCTGTCCTGGAAATCAGAGATCAGCCTACCTCTGCCTCCTGAGTGCTGGGATTAAAGGTGTGTGCCACCATGCCGGCCCAAAAATTTAAGCAGAAGGAACATTGCCAAACTCATTCCATGAGGCAATGATCACTCTGGTACCTAAACCATAAAAAGACTCAGAATTTCAGACTAATTTTCCTTATGAACATTGATGCAAAAATACTAAAA
This sequence comes from Lophiomys imhausi, assembly GCA_907164525.1. NCBI lineage: Eukaryota > Metazoa > Chordata > Mammalia > Rodentia > Muridae > Lophiomys > Lophiomys imhausi. The sequence goes on from CAJQZJ010032290.1 coordinate 4,798,827, forward strand.
AACAAAAACCAAAAAACCAAAACTCACAAACCAAATCCAAGAACACATCAAGTACATAATCCACCCTTCATCTCAGGCTGAGGCTTCATCTCAGGGCGTCAAGGATGTTTCAACACATGAAAATCCATTAATGTAATCTACCATATAAACAAACTGAAGGAAAAAAAATTGCCTGATCATCTCATTAGTTGCTGAAAAAGCCTTTGACAAAAATCCAACACTTCTTCACAATAAAAGTCTTGAAGAGATTAAGGAATCAGAGCACATACATGAACACAATAAAGATAATATACAGCAAGCCAATAACAGCCAACATCAAATTAAAAGGACAGAAACTTAAATTCCACTAAAATCAGGGACATTAGAAGGTGGCCCATGCTCTCCATATCTATTCAATCTAGTACTTGAACTATTTAGTTCAGCTTGAAGTTAGGGATAGTGATGCCTCCAGAAATTCTTTTATTGTACTGGATTGTTTTAGCCATCCTGGGTTTCTTATTTTTCGATATGTAGTTGAGAATTGCTCTTTCAAGGTCTGTAAAGAATTGTGTTGGAATTTTGATGGAAATTGCATTGAATCTGTACTTAACTAGAGCAATAAGACAACTAAAGGAAATCAAGAGGATACAAATTGGAAAAGAAGAAATCAAAGTATTTCTATTTGCCAATGATATGATGGTATATATAAATGACCTCCAAATTTCTACTAGAGAACTCCTACATCTGATAAACACCTTCAGCAAAGTGACTGGATACAAAATTAACTTAAAAAAAATCAGTAGCCTTACAAAGTATAAACAGTCTGAGAAAAATTACAGAAACACTCTTCAGAATATTCACAAATAACATAAAATATCTTGGTGTAACTCTAACCAAGCAAGTGAAAGACCTGTATGACAAGAATTAAGTCCCTGAAGAAAGAAACTGAAGAAGATATCAGAATATGGAAAGATCTCCCATGTTCATGGGTCAGTAGGATTAACATAGTAAAAATGGCTATTTTACCAAAAGCAATCTACAGATTCAATGCAATTTCCATTAAAATTCCAACACAATTCTTTACAGACCTTGAAAGAGCAATTCTCAACTACACATGGAAAAATAAGAAACCCAGGATGGCTAAAACAATCCGGTACAATAAAAGAACTTCTGGAGGCATCACTGTTCCTGACTTCAAGCTGAACTATATAGCAATAGTAATAAAAACTGGTTGGTATTTGCATAAAAACCCGACAGGTTGATCAGTGGAATCGAACCAAAGACTTAGAAATAAACCCAAATACCTACAGACACTTGATTTTTGACAAAGAAACCAAAGTCATACAATGGAAAAGAGAAAGCATCTTCAACAAATGGTGCTGGTCTAACTGGACATCTACTAATTTCTAATGGCTGAAAAGCATTTAAATGTTGAATGTCCTTAGAAGAACGCAAATAGGCCCATATTTCCACCCTTCACAAAACTCAAGTCCAACACTCCACTCCAGAGGAGTGTGATGGAAGGGATAGGGGGTAGAGGGTGGGACTGGGAGGGGTGGAAAGAGGACACTATGATGGAGATGTAACCTGAAGTAATAAATATTTTTTAAAAACTCTGGAAAAAAAGTCTTCAACATAAAACTGGACATACGAAATCTAACAGAAGAGAAAGTGGGTGAATAACCTTGAATGCATTGGTACAGGAGATAACTTTCTGAATAGAACACCAACATCTCAGGGACTAAGATCAACAATTAATAAATGGGAGTCCATGAAACTGAAAATCTTCTGTAAGGCAAAGGACATCATCATTAGTATAAAACGGCAGTCCTCAGATTGGGAAAAGATCTTCACCAACCCTACATTCGACAGAAGGCTAATATCCAAACTATATAAAGAACTCAAGAAACTAAATACTAACAAACCAAATAACCCAATTATAAATGGGGTACAGTGGTAAACAGTGTCCTCAACAGATGAATTTTTAATGGCTGAAAAGCACTTAAATGTTGAATGTCCTTAGTCATCGGGGAAACAAATCAGAATGACTCTGTGATCCCATCAGCATGGTTAAAATAAAAGAACTCAGGTGAAAGCACATGTTGATGAGGATGTGGAGCAAGGGAACACTCCTCCATTGCTAGTGGAGTGCAAACTTGTACACCCATTTTGGAAATTAGTCTGCTGGTTTCTCAGAAAACCAGTGGGAGTGGTAGTTCGTCAAACCCAGCTACCCCACTCCTGGGCATAAATGCTCCACCACACCACAAGGACACTTGCTCAACCATGTTCAGAGGAACTTTATTTATAACAGCCAGAATCTAGAAACAACCGAGATGTCCCTCACCCAAAGAATGGATAAAGATAATGTGATACATTTACAAAATGGAATATTACTCAGCTATTAAGAGCAAGGACATCATGAAATATTGTGGACAAATGGATGGAACTAGAAAAGATCATCCTGAGTGAGGTAACACAGACCCAGAAAGACACTCAAATAATAGGCAATACTCACTTATAAGTGCATATTAGCCATAAAGTACAGGATAACATGTTACAATCCACAGGCCCAAGGAAGCTAAGTAATGAAGAGGGCCCAAGGGAGGATGTTTGAATCTCACTTAGAAGGAAAGATAAACATTGGAAGTGGATGGAGGGAGGGAACTCAGTAGAAGATGGAGCGGAGAGCAGGTGTGGGGAGCAGGTGTAGGGAGAGTTAGGGAGCTGGGAGAGAGAACAGAAATTGGTGTGGGGGCATCTCTGGAATGAACTGGAGATCCAGCATGGGCGAGGCTCCTAGTAGGATATGGGGGTGACTCTAGCAGTAGGCGATGCTGAGACAGAAGTGACCACATTCTGTAGCCAGGCAGGAATTCCAGAGGAGTGAGGGGGACACCAACCCATCCACAAAACCTTTGACCTAATATTTGTCCTGCCTACAACATATGCAGGGATAAAGACGGAACAGAGATTTGAGGGAAAGACCAACCAACTGGCCCAACTTGAGACCCAAGACACGGGAGAGCCAACCACTGACACGATTAATGATACTCTAAGCTTGCAGAGAGGAGCCCAGCATAACTGTATTTTGAGAGGCTCCAGCTAGCATCTGATGGAAACAGATGCAGAGACCCACATCCAAACACAATAGGCAGAGCTTGGGGAGTCTTGTGTAAGAGTAGATGGGGCAATGATTGAGGGAGCTGGAGGTGTCAAGGAAACCACAAGACGACCTACAGTGTCAATTAACCTGGGCTGATGAGGCCTCACAGAGACTGAACCACTAACCAAAGAGCATGCAGGAGATGGACTTAGGTCTCCTCCAATTGGAGCAGGGGCTGCCTATGACTCTGTTGCCTGCATTTGGATCCCTTTCCCCTAGCTTGGATGACTTGCCTGCATTTGGATCCCTTTCCCCTAGCTTGGATGACTTGTCTGTCTCAGTGGGAGGGGATGCGCTTAGTCCTCCTGTACCAGGGCAGGTTGGTGCCCATGTGGGGTCCTCCCTGAGGAGGAGATGGGTGATTGGGGGAAGGGGTGTGAGGGTGAGACTGGGAGGAGAGGAGTGAGGGTGGCTACAATCAGGATGTAAAGTGGATACATACATGAGAAAAAAGAAAGCAAGATGCTTCAGCTCCTGGTCTGTGATGTAACTCTGCCCCAGATTTCCCTCAGTAATGGAGTGTGACCCTGGAGTTGTGAGATGAAATAAATCATTTCCTCCCCCCCAAAAAAGATTAACAAAGTTACAATTTTCACCTAGGTATTGAAGTCAATTTCCTACTTCATCTACAGAACCTGTGATGTCAGTGCCCATAACTGAACCATGTGAATGAATTGATTAATTGAATAAAGTAAGTAAGGTGGGAAACACAGTAGAGGAAAGGAAATGAAAGCAAATCGATTTTCCAGGCTGGTGGTCATTAGGGACATGTTTGGTGGATAATTACAGTGGAAGAAAGTTTCATGTGTGATGGAGCTACATTTAAACAACCAGGTGAATCATGCATGGAGCCAGTTACAAACTACAGCACATCAGCAGTTACACTTCACTAGGTGGGATGCTTCACACCTGTAATCTCAGGGCTTGGGAGGCTGGGGTAGGAGATTACAGGCATGTAGCAGGTACCAAATTTGTGTGGGGTGCCAAGGATTGAACGAAGAACCTCATTCACGATACACTCCTAGTCCCTGGAGGATACTACAGCTTGGGCTACATAGTAAGATCCTGTCCAAAGGGTAATGATTCAACTATATCATTGAAACAGTTGAGAAAAGAACCAAAAAGTATCCTTTGAATTCAGCAAAGGGTTTAGGTACCAGGTTTAGGTGATATTTGCTCATTATTTTGACACACCTAACCTGTCTCTAATACTGTATTTAAACACAAGATATTTATTTCCTAATGGACCTTATTTCGTATTGTTATCATTTGGCAAAAGACAATCTAATGTTTATATTTCAATGGAATTAAGATAATCAATTTCAGAATATTAATCTTACCCACTACCTACAAAGTCTAGTGCTACTGAGGAGGAGAGACAACAGAAAGAACATGCACTAGCCATATGCTAGGTTGGAATAAGGCATTGGGTGAAGCTTTGCTAGAATTCAAGATCTGTAGAGCAGTGGTTCTCATCCTGTGAGTCATGACCCCTTTAGCAAACCCCTATCTCCAAAAATATTTAATGAGGATTCATAGCAGTAGAAGTCATAATTATGAAGTAGCAATGAAGATAATTTTATGGCTGGGGTCACCACAACATTAGGAATTGTATTAAAGGGTTGCAGTATCAGCGAAGCTGAGAACCACTGCTGTAGAGTGAGAGAAAATGAGGTCTTCTTTGGATGGGGTGGTACAAGAAGTTCTAGCAGAAAAAGACACAAATATGGAGCCTAAAAGCATGCAAAAAAAAAAAAAAATGCTTCGCCCACTGTGCATGCTTGCAGTTCCAGCTACTTAAGTGACTCACAGAATCAACTAAGCTGGACTCAGAGGCTCATAGAGACTGGACTGACAACCAGGGAGCCTGCACGGGACTGACCTGGGCCCTCTGCGTATATGTTACAGCTGTGTAGCTTGGTCTTGTCAGACTCCTAACAGTGGCCATCACTGACTCTTTGGCCTGCTTTTGGGACCATCTCCTCATACTATCTTGTCCAACCTCAATATGAGGGGAGGTGCCTAGTATTGAATTTGTCAAGCCATGGTTGGTTGATATCCATGGAGGCCTGCCTTTTTCCAGAGAGAAATGGAAGAGGAGTGGATTTGGGGGCAGAGGGGAGGTGTCAAGGAGGGGCTGGGAGGAGAGGGTGGGAGGGAGGGCAAACTGTGGTCAGGATATAAAAAAATAATGAATAATAAAAAAATAAAGCTACATTCACAGAATTAGAAATCTTTAAATTAGCAGGTAAGGATAGAATTCAAAAAAATATGAGTAGAGTAGGAGGATGCACTGAGACCACAAGGTTCTGACACGGATAAAGAAGTTATTTATTGACTGTCTACATAGACTGAGAAGATAATACAGCTCACACAATTGAGAAGAAAAGAGATCCAGATGGCAGTAGGAGCCTACTGAGGTGCTGGGCAGGCACCTCACGGAGTAGAACATGTATTGAGCAGCATACATGTTTGCATTTGGTCTTTAGCACATCAAATAAAGAACCTGTAATGACAAACACCCTTCCTGCAAAGGCACCATAGAAAAACAAAGGTGGCTGTGCAAGGGTATGTAAGCTGGTACTGGGTATAGGAGTGGGTATCTGTGTGCACCGCTCAGAGGCACACGGTACAAACTTGAGTTGGTATGAAAGCTCACTGAGACCTCTAAGCCGTGATGCTCAACTCCTGCTTCCCTCTTTGTATTGACTGGCGATTGACAGGCTGTAGGAATGTGGGGCTGCTCATGGTCCTGGCATACGGAAGAGTTTTGGGGTGGCTAGGTAAATGACACCTGCTACTTAAACCATGCTCACTGCTGGCTGCTGTACCCAGGTGAGTCAGATACACAGGTGAGTGGAAAGTTAAGGTTGCATTAGTGAATCTCAGAGTTTAAGAAGATATTGAAATGCCTGGCCTGGAAGCATTGAATGACAGAGAGGATTAACACATGCATGTAGGACACTAACATAAATCACATGCGGGCAGTAACTGGGACAGACCATCACTGAAGATTTAATTCTGAAGGTGAACTTAAATTTATCTTAAAATATTATGTTACCTCTATGAACAAAATGTGATGGACTCTGTTAGGGGAAGATTTTTGACAGATGTTGTGTACCAGGTCTATAAGTCTGCTACTTAAAAGGCTAAGTTAGGAGACTTTGTCACGTGTTTGAGGCTAGCCTGAACTACAGCAAGACCCTGTCTCCCCAGAAAGGGAGTGGAGGAAGGAGGGAAAAGAGAAAGGAGAGAGGAGGGCTTCTCAGAGAAAAATCATAGCCTTTTCCAGACTTGACCCACAGCTGGGCACGGCACCTGGCAGGCTCAGGTGTTGCAGTTTTCTGATCCCTGTGTTCTAAATTCCCTCAGAACTGAGAGGCACTCTGACGTCAGACTCTGTGTTCAAGATCACACTTGGCTCAGAGTCTCTGAATGATTGACTTTATTATGGACCTGGGTTTCAGCTGAAGAAAAGCTGTTGTAGGTCTTAGAATGAGTCATTGGGGATGACTTCTCCAAGCCCACTACAGCCTTTTCACAGAGAAAGTGTAAGGGTTGGGGGTGGGGCTCATTTGGTTGAGTGCCTGCCTATATGCACGAAAAACTGCATAAATTCAGTACAGGAACAAGTCTGTAATCCAAGCACTGTAGAGGTAGAGGCAGGAAGATCAGTTCAAAGACATCTTTTGCTATAGGGCAAACTGAAGACCTGCCTGTGTTACACGAATCCTTCCTGTTTTAAAGAATAAAATTTGAGTGTAACCCCAGACCCCATAATTCTTCCTGGCAATAAATCCAAACGTTCAAAGAAAGGGAGGAAAATTTTATCAGAGACACCCAAAAGAAGAGTAAACAGCGGGATTATTACTCACCTATCCACGGCCAGGATTTACTCGGATTCACAGTGGTACAGGTGTGGGAGAGCTCTCTTAAAAGTGGTTCTTTCTCCACCCAAGCTCTGTGATTGGCCCTTGGGGCTCAATCCCACCACTGAGAAATTTCTATCCAGGAAAGAGTTAGGTGGAGACTAATCTCTACCCTAGACGGGTGCTGCTCTTCCTCACACGTGGTTTGGAACCTTGATTGCAGTTAGACTGATCCACACCAGGGCGGGGAGTGGAGGAGGAGGGGGTGTCATTTCAGTGCTAATGTCTTAAGAGTCTGCTTTAATGCCAAACATTAAAAAGCCATGCAAGTCAAAGGGACTTTGCAAAGGGAGATGGGGCAGGACAAGAGATGGTAATGGGCGAAAAGGATGACAATATTCTGTTTCTCTCATATAGGAATCAGATTTATTAAATTTTATTTATGTGTGCATGTGTGTGAGTGAGAGAGAGAGAGAGAGAGAGAGAGAGAGAGAGAGAGAGAGAGAGAGAGAGAGGTGGGGGGAGACAGACTTGGGAATGGGGCCCTGAGCTCACACATGCTAAGCAAGCTTTCTATTACCAAATCCTAATCCTAGTCTCCATGTGAATTTTTTATTTATCAAGCTACCGAATTTCGTCTGGGTCTGGAGCACATAATTCAGTCCATTATTAGAGAATACATTTTGTAAAAAGGAACTTCAGTCATCTGATGCAGATTTTGCTTATTCTGATAGTTCTGAGATTTATTTTTGAGACACTGTCTCACTATGCAGCTCTCACTGTCCTGGGACTCACTATGTAGACCAGGCTGGTCTCAAATACATAGAGATCCACCTGCGTCTGCCTCCTGAGTGCTGGGATTAAACACGTGCACCACCACGCCCAAAAGGGAGACTTCTTTTTGACACTGTCTCACTTAGTAGTCTAGGCTCATCTGAATTCACACTGCAGCTCAGGCTGTCACCAAATTCATGGTAATCCTCTTGCCTCAACCTCCTGAAGTGTCAGGCACGACTTAATCGTACCAGCTTAGTTTTGAGACTTTCGTCCAGTTCTGCAATGCTTTTGAACTTAAACTTTTCCATGATTTAGTTGAAACACTGTCAGTTTCCCAGATGTATTTTGGAAATTTCACACTTTTTGCTGTTGTGTTGGCAATCAATCCTACAGCTGTATTCACGGCACGCAGGTGCGCCATCTTTTAATCACATCTCAGTCCTCAGGTGATCTCTTTTGTGGCATAATTATGGTAGAGGGAAACTTGTTACTCTGCCAAATCAATAATTTGGCCCCTTCCAGAAATTTCTTTTCCTTTGAGCCCTAAGTTTTAAAAAGTCAGATGAACTATTTGGCTTCATCATGTCTGCTTGGAATCTTAGCATGCCTGACTCCATTTTGGCTTTAGCCTGCCTTGTTGGAATCCATGATGAGTCTTATGATTTTTATTTAACAGTTTAGAATCATTGGCTAGGGCTACACAAAGTCACTTTTATGCAAGCATATGGTCTTGGTGCATACTCCACATGCCCAGCCAGTACCCCACTTACCTCCAGACAGTTTTACTTCTCATTTCAAATTGCTAGTACGCACACAAGTTTATGTAGCTGTAAAGGATCCACGAGCAAGAGGAAACCCACTATTCATTTCTTTTTATAAGACTGACTAAATTAGGTTAATCTGGTATTTGTAGTTGTATCCATTTCCCTGCAAACAACTTCGTGTGTGTGTGTGTGTGTGTGTGTGTGTGTGTGTGTGTGTGTGTGTGTATTCTTTGCCACCATTTCATTTCAAAAGCAAATGAAGAAAATTTTGGCAAAACGGAGGAGCTGTGTTACCTCCCTCACTTTCACCATCAATCACACATCTCAAGTTTCAATCTGTATTTCTGACTAACTGCTTGTAATTTGGAGGCTTCTACAATGACCTCCTGTGCTCAGTTCAGTTAAGTTTGCTAGATTGGCTCAGCCAAACACATTAGCGTGCATTTGCCCACTGATTACACTATTCTGAAGAACACAGGTAACAGCCAGGGGAAAGCCAGTATAAGAGGCTGGATGAGATTCATCAGGATCCCCAAGCCAAAGTCTCTTGTTTTCAAGGAGTTGGGGTACTCTGTTTCCTTGGCATAGGAAAATATTCTTGTTCACAGACAGGAAAATCCCTCCAAAACCCTTACTTTGGGGGTGGGAGTTCTATGAAGGCTTCTTTAGGTGGGCATGGGCAATTATACCAGGCCACCAGTGACTCACTTGAGTGACAGCCCTTCTTCCCTCTCTGGAGGTCAAGTGGAAGTGGGACTGAATTAAGTCTCAATCATAGTTGGCTCCTGTGGCAATGAGCCCTTCGGCATTGTGGTTGCCTTGGCCTATCCCCAAAATAACCTTTAGTCAAGCTGAAGTGTAGCTGGGTTTGCCTTATCTTTGTTGCACACTCCCAAGAGGTTTCAGGAACCAAGGCCAAGTATTTTAACAAAAGATATGGCTGTTCTGTCACTGTGGACATAACAGAAAGCCAGGGACCACTAATAAACCCCTGAATTTTACATGAGTGGGATGTAGCCTAGTTTGAAAAGTGCTTGCCTAGCATGTAAAAGGCCTTGGGTTCAACACCCCAGATCTACATAAATCAGGCATGGTGGTACATGCTTATAGTCCCAGCACTTCAGAGATTCAAAGTCATCTTTGAATGTGGTTCATGGCTAGCCCTTGCTACATGAGAACTTGCCTAAGAAAATAAAATTTATATTTTTTATATTTCCTATAATAGCATCCTACTTCATCTGACTCAGGTGGTCTGGGAAGGGATTGGCATCTTAGAATCACGCGGGAGTGCTGGCTAAAGAGCCTGACTCACCAAAACCCACCTTCATCCAATTAAGTTAAAATCTTGGAGGATGGAGCACAGATGCTTAAGTGTTTGTGGCTGAGCATTATCTATGAAGTTCTGGACCATTTTTCCACCTCGGCAGCAGGGCTCCAGGGATCTGTAGAAGGCTATTCCAGAGCTGAGCCCTGTGGAAAAACCTTTATGCAGTCATGTCCTGTACCATAATTGTCTGTGAGTAAGGAGGGAACCCCAACATAGGGGAGGTCGGTACTGTGTCTTGTGTCTGCCTCTGTCTGTTCTTAGGTAAGTAGCACTTATTGATTGGGGGTTCTTCTATGGAATGTTCTAAGCTTGAGGAGTTGCTGTGAGGCTTAATTTTTTTTTTTTTTTGCATACCAACAGCTGAGCCCTCCTCTCTTAAATACCTGTAATCCCATTATGTAGTTTGAGTTAAATTTTATTTTTGTTTTGAAAGCCATTAATTGCACAATTCATTAAAATATGTTTTAAAGAAACTTTAAAAATTGTAGTGCATTTACACAATGGAATACTACTCAGCTATCAGAAATAAGGAAATCATACAATTTGCAACCAAATGGATGGAACTAGAAAAGCTCATCCTGAGTGAGCTAAACCAGACCTAGAAAGATACACATGGCATCTATTCACTTATAACTGGATTTTAGCCATACAGTACAGGATAACCATCCTACAATCAATAGACCCAAAAGAGCAGGAACAGGGACTTGGTTGCCTGTTAGTGGGACACCCCACCTTAGTGGAACTGCCATGTGTGTCTCCCGTGTAAGAGGGAACTCTTAGACCTCATGTGACTAAGGAACTGAGGGGGCTGATACAGGGAGACAGCCCACACAAGAGGCATTGGGAGGGGTAGGAGAGGAGGGAGATGGTGAGAGGGAAGGGCCGGGAGGGGGTGGCAATGGAGATGTAACAAAGTAATAAATAAACATAAAAAAAGAGCAGAGAAAGAGTTTAAAAAAACCCAAATTTCAAGTAAGGATACATTGCCTTTTGGTCATAATGATTCCTACTCACCTCCACACCCTCGCCAGCATGTGCTGTCATTAGAGCTCAGGTCCTGAGCTGTTGGTGTTCTATTCAGGAAGTTGTCACCTGTGCCAATGAGTTCGACGGTTTTTCCCACTTTTTCCTCTAGTAGATTTAGTGTGACCGGCCTTATGTTAAGGTCTTTGATCCACTTGGACTTAAGTTTTGTACAAGGTGATAAGTATGGGTCTAATTTCATTCTTTTACAAGTGTGTGGGTCTATTTCTGGGTCTTCAATTCGATTCCATTGATCTACTAGTCTGTTTCTATTCCAATACCATGCTGTTCGTACTACTATTGCTCTGTAGTACAGCTTGAAATCTGGGATGGTGATACCTCCAGATGTTTTTTTATTGTACAGGATTGATTTAGCTATTCTGGGCTTTTGTTGTTCCATATGGAATTGAGAATAGCTCTTTCCAAGTCTACAAAGGATTGTGTTGGTATTTTGATAGGAATTGCATGAATCTATATATTGCTTTTGGTAGGATAGCCATTTTTATTATGTTGATCCTACCTATCCATGAGCATGGAAGATCTTTCCATCTTCTAAAGGCCTCTTCCATTTCTTTCTTCAAGGGCTTGAAGTTCTTGTTGTACAGGTCCTTTACTTGCTTGGTTAGAGTTACCCCCAGGTATTTTATATTGTTTGTGGCTATTGTGAAGGGGATTGTTTCCCTTATTTCTTTCTCAGCCCATTTGTTTGTTGTATAAAGAAGGTGTTTATCAGCTGTAAGAGTTCTCTGGTGGAATTTTTTGGGTTGCTTATGTATACTATCATATCGTCTGCAAATAGGGACAATTTGACCTCTTTGTTTCCAATGTTTATCCCTTTGATATCCTTTAATTGTCTTATTGCTCTAGCAAGAACTTCAAGTACTATATTGAAGAGATATGGTGAAAGTGGACATCCTTATCTTGTCCCTGAGTTTAGAGGAAATGCTTCAAGTTTCTCTCCATTTAATTTGATGTTGGACACTGGCTTGCTCTATATTGCCTTTATTATTACTAGGTATGGTCCTTATATGCCCGTTCTCTCCAGAACTTTTAGCATGAAGGGGTGTTGGATTTTGTCAAATGCTTTTTCTGCATCTAGCGAGATTATCATGTGGTTTTTTTTCCTTCATCTTGTTTATATGGTGAATTACGTTGATAGACTTTCATATGTTGAACCATCCCTGCATTCCTGGGATGAAGCCTACTTGATCATGGTGTATGATACTTTTGATGT
>CAJQZJ010032290.1:4825965-4852426 GCA_907164525.1 Lophiomys imhausi
ACAGTGCACACTGTGCCACCATGTTGGAAACTCCGGAAAAAAATAATCTCACTTACCTTTGCTCTTGTGGTGTGGATCGAGTGCAGGCTGGATATCAGGCAGACAGGCCGCATTCTATTTTTCATACTCACATCCGTAGTTCCTCTTCTCTTCTCAGGATTCTCCATTTCCTCTTTTAACTCTGACTGTTTTTTCTTTATTGTTTCCATTTGTATTTTCATGTCTTGAATGGTAGTGTTCGTTTTGTACATTTCCTTCTCCAGTTTGCTTGTTTTTGTCTGGAGATCTTTCATTGCTTTATCCTTTTCCTGTTCAAGCTGGGTCACCTTGGCTTGGAGCTCTTTAATGATGTCATCCATTGTTTTGACTTGTAAGATTGTGGCTTCTTTGAATTCCTTCATAGTTTTAAGTTCTTCTTGAAGGGACTTTATCACTTTCCATACTGTAGAATTGTTATCATTTTCATGTGTTTCAGTTGTGGTGAGGTGGTTCGGGCTGGATGGAATAGCGTTGCTTTCTTTTGTTGGAGACATTTCGCTGTTTTTTTTTTTTTGTCTCTGGCCTCTGGCCATGTGGAATTTGCTGTCTTCTGGACTTGGGTCCAAAGAGGGCACTGTGGTGTAGGATTCGAGTTGCCTTACTCCACCCTTATAAGGTGAGTCATTCAGTCCCGCCTCCCAGGTGGGGACCTAATTAATTCAGGTGGCGGGGCTGTTTACAAGTAAGCTCTGATTCTCGGCTGGAAGGGCTTGTACTAGTACATAAGACTAGTTTTTCCAAGGTTGGTTCCTGTAGCAGGTAAGTCTGCAGTTCAGCTGCAGTAGCCTTGCTGCTCCCGCGGCTTGGAAACTGGCCTGTGATGTCACAGACTGCAATCTGTTGTCTAAAGGCACTTTGCAGGGGATCTCCCACTCACTTCCAAGGGTTGCAACCTTTCGCTAGATAATTGGATTGGATAGTCTGTGTGAGACCTGGGCGTGCCCAGCAGGGTGGGGATTATCTCTGTGTGGTTTCTGAATCTGCCGGCTGGGTATTAGGTTGGAACTTACCAGGATTTCTCCTTTTGGGGGGATGGGTTATCCCGATTCCCGGGTCCAGAGGCTTCCTAGCGTGTCCGAGATTTGGGAGTGGCGTCCTGCCCAGGCATCTTCCGTATTCCCTGTGTAGCTGGGTGAGATTTAGAAGGGGTCGTGCCCTTTTTACAGTGTCCTGGAACACTTGCCGCCTTGTGATTGTTGACCCCGAAATCAAAATATGTCCGCGCCGGCCGCCGCCATCTTGGAGGAGCGAGTATAGATTTTTAAAGTAGGATCCAAATATTCTCTGGATTTCCTCAATGTCTGTTGTTATTTCTCCCTTTTCATTTCTGATTTTGTTGATTTGGGTTTTTTCCCTCTGCCTTTTAGTTAATTTGGCTAAGGGTCTGTCTATTTTGTTGATTTTCTTGAAGAACCAACTCTTGGTTTCATTGATCTTTGTATAGTTCTTTTTGTTTCTAAGTTGTTGATTTCAGCCCTAAGTTTGATGATCTCCTGCCTTCTGCTCCTCTTGGGAGCGTTTGCTTCTTTTTTTCCAATTCACCCAGTTTGGCTGTTAATTCGCTAATATGAGCTGTCACAAATTTGGTTTTTGAAGGCACTTAGTGCTATGAATTTTCCTCTTAGCACAGCTTTCATTGTTTCCCATAGGTTTGGGTATGTTGTGACTTCATTTTCGTTGGATTTTAAGAAGTCTTTGATTTCCTTCTTTATTTCTTCCCTGACCCAGTAGTCATCCAGTAAAGAGTTGTTCAATTTCCATGTGTATGTAGGCTTTCTGTTAATTCTTTTGCTGTTGAAGTCCAGCTTTATTCCATGGTGGTCTGTTAAGATACAAGGGGTTATTTCAATTTTCTTGCATCTGTTGAGGGTATCTTTGTGTCCAACTATATGGTCGATTTTGGAGAAGGTTCCATGCGGTGCTGAGAAGAAGGTATATTCTTTTGTGCTTGGGTGAAACTTTCTGTAGATATCTGTTAGGTCCATTTGGTTCATGACCTCTGTTAGACTCATTATTTCTCTGTTTGGCTTCTGTCTTGTTGTGAGTGGGGTGTTGAAGTCTCCCACTACTAAAGTGTTGGGATCCATATGTGATTTTAGTTTTAGAAGCGTTTCTTTTACAAATGTAAGTGCCTTTGTATTTGGGGCATAGACGTTCAATATTGAGATGTTCTCTTGATGAATATTTCCCTTAACGAGTATGTAATGCCCTTCTCTGTCTTTTTTTTTTTTTAACTTCAATTGGAAGTCTCTTTTGTTTGATATTAGGATAGCTACTCCAGCTTGCTTCCTGTGTCCATTTGCTTGGAAGACCTTTTCCCACCCCTTTACTCTGAGATAGTGTCTATCTTCAATAGTGAGATGTGTTTCTTGTATACAGCAAAAAGACGGGTCTTTTTTATGGATCCAGTCTGTAAGTCTGTGTCTTTTTATTGGTGAGTTGAGTCCATTGATGTTGATGGATATTAGTGACCAGGGATGTTATTTCCCATTATTTTGGTATAGCTGGCTGTCTTGTGTTTCTCTTTTGTTTAGTTGCTGTGGAGGTTTCTATTTCCTCTGTTTTCTTGGGTGTAGTTATCTTCTCTGGGTTGGAATTTTCTTTCTAGGATGTTCTGTAGGGCTGGGTTTCTGGGTAGATATTGTTTAAGTTTGATTTTGTCATGGAATATCTTGTTTTCTCCATCTATGTTGATAGAGAGTTTTGCTGGGTATAGTAGTCTGGCTGGGCACCTATGTTCTGTCAGTGATTGTAGGACATCTGCCCAGGCCCTTCTAGCTTTTAAAGTTTCTGAGGAGAAGTCAGGTGTGATTCTGATGGGTCTGCCATTGTATGTGACTTGGCCTTTTTCTCTTACAGCTTTTAATATTCTTTCTTTGTTCACTACATTTGGAGTTTCAATTATTATGTGGTGAGAGGAGTTTCTTTTCTGATCTAATCTGTTTGGTGTTCTGTAAGCCTTTTGGATTTTTATTGGCATCTCTTTCTTTAGGTTTGGGAAGTTTTCTTCTATGATTTTGTTGAAGGTATTTCCTGGACCTTGGAGTTGGGAGTCTTCTCTTTCCTCTGTGCCTATAATTCTTAGGTTCTGTCTTTTCATTGAGTCCTTGATTTCGTGGATGTTGTGGGTGAGAGATTTTTTTAGCTTTCTCATTTTCTTTGGATGTTGTACTGATTTCTTCCATCGAATCGTCCATGCCTGAGATCCTGTCTTCCATCTCTTGAATCCTATTTTTGGTAATGATATCCATAGTTCCTGTTCTCTTTTTTTTTTTTCACCAGAATGGCTGCTTTATTATTTTTTTTCCTTTATTGTTTTATTTGTTCAAGTTACATCTCAATCGCAGTCCCCTCCCTATACCCCTCCAGTCCCACCCTCCCACCCTCAACCCCCCATCCTCTTCCCTTTTTTTTTTCTTTTAAGTTTAAGGTATATCTTATTTCCCCTTACAGTTTCCCCTTTCAGTCCAACAAATGGCTCTTTCTCTTATAATAATAAATACAATACAGTACAACAGAGGTAATTAGGCCACAGTTATGAGGGTAATTTGGCTTAACGTACATTCCCAATGACCGGTCCATATGTATTTGGTACCTGACTTTAACATTCTACTATCTAAACATCTCCATGAGTTTAAAGTTCTATATCTGACTCAACATTCATACTAATTGCAGCACAATTTTAAAAGTATCTTCTTAGATGTATAACATTCTCTTGACTCCTAAACAACTCAAAATTTAATTATGAGACTCTATCTAACTGTTCTTCAATCACCTCAGAGACCTGAGAGGGATAAATATATCTGATTTTATAGGAAGTACAGGGTCTGCAGCTTCCCAAACTAAGAAATGACATACCAGTCGCTGCCTAGACAGTTCCCATTTTCTCTCCATACATTACAGCATCGATCTTCAGTCGTTTGGCCCTGCTTCTCTGACAGACATTGATTGTAGAGCAGGGGTTATGAAGGACTTACCTACCCTGTCTTGGCAGAGCTAGGCTGTCGACTTACCTGCTTCCAGGTTTTGTCCTTTTTGGACAGCATTCTGTCTACAGTTGGAGCAAGGGGTTTTTCCTGCCAAGAGATAGGCTTGAGACTAATTCAATCATCTCCCACTGGAGCTTCTTTGATGCTCATCTTCTACTTGGAGGAGAATAGGGGGTGCTGTCAGGAGTTGATATGTCTTGACATAAAAAAATCTAAAGTTACGAAAACATCTTTGAATGCCATATTCTGCAGATGTCTTGAGGTTTTTGAAGAGGCCCTATCTATCTCTTATATTAGGGTAAGCAGATGTTGCTTGTCTCTTAGCAGGTTTATTTCTCATTAGCTTAGCAAGTAACTATAATAGGCTGTCATAGTACCTAACAGAATGACCGACTTGCATAACCATTAGTTTGCATTTCTTAATTATCCTAACCAGTTTATTACAATTAGTAGTAAAAGGCCGAAACTTCACATTTCATTTTTTTTCTTTACCTCCTAACACTTCCATCCCATTTCTCTGGGGTGGGGTGTCCTTATATAACAGTCTCTCATCTCAGTTGAGAGGTCGTATGAGGGCCAAGAGCCTCCTCATTCATTGGGGGTCTACGAAGCAGTACCATCAGTGAAAAGTGTCTCGTTGCCCGGGAGAGAGAACTACTAAACAGACAAACCAATAAGCAGACAATAGATAAAAAGACTAAAAAATAGAAAAAATATATAAATAATAAATAAAAAATAAAAATTAAAAATAAGAAGTCTATGTCCAAGTTCCCTTTGGTGCGTTAGTTGTAGTATCGATACCTTCTACTATATAGCTAAAATCCTACTATAAATGAATAGATGCCATATGCGTCCTTCTGAGTCTGGGTTAGCTCACTCAGGATGAGCTTTTCTAGTTCCATCCATTTGGCTGCAAATTGCATAATTTCATTGTTCCTGATAGCTGAATAGTATTCTATTGTGTAGATGTACCACAGTTTTTTAACCCATTCTTCGGTTGAGGGACATCTGGGTTGTTTCCAGTTTCTAGCTATTACAAATAAGGCTGCTATAAACATAGATGAGGAAACTTCCTTATGATTCCGTGAAGAGGCATTTGGGTGTATACCCAGAAGTGGTATGGCTGGGTCCTGAGGCAAAGCTATTCCAAGTTTCCTAAGATATCACCACATGACCTCCATAGTGGTTGCACAAGCCTGCATTCCCACCAGCAATGGAGTAGGGTACCCCCTTTCTCCACACCCTCGCCAGCATGTGCAGTCATTTATGTTTTTGATCTTAGCCATTCTGACAGGTGTAAGATGGAATCTCAGAGTTGTCTTGAGTTGCATTTCTCTGATGATTAAGGATGTTGAGCATTTCTTCAAGTGTCTCTCAGCCATTAGGGATTCCTCCTTTGTGAATTCTCTATTCAGCTCTGTCCCCCATTTTTTGATTGGATTATTTGGTTTCTTGGCATTGAATTTATAGAGTTCTTTGTAGATTTTAGATATTAGCCCTCTGTCAGATGTGGGGTTGGTGAAGGTTTTCTCCCAGTCTGTAGGCTGTCGTTTTGTTTGAATGACAGTGTCTTTTGCCTTACAGAAGCTTTTCAGTTTCATGAGGTCCCATTTATTGATTGTTGATCTGAAGTCCTGAACTGTTGGTGTTCTGTTCAGGAAGTTGTCACCTGGGTCAATGAGTTCGAGGGTTTTTCCCAATTTTTCTTATAGTAGATTTAGTGTGACCGGCCTTATGTTAAGGTCTTTGATCCACTTGGACTTAAGTTTTGTACAAAGTGATAAGAATGGGTCTAATTTCATTCTTTTACAAATGGACATCCAGTTGGACCAGCAACATTTGTTGACGATGCTTGTCCTTTCATTGTGCCATTTTGGCTTCTTTGTCAAAAATTAGGTGGCCATAAGTGTGTGGGTCTATTTCTGGATCTTCAATTCGATTCCATTGATCTACTGGTCATTTTCTATACCAATACCATGCTGTTTGTACTACTATTGCTCTGTAGTACAGCTTGAAATCTGGGATGGTAATACCTCCAGATTTTTTTTTTTATTGTAAAGGATTGATTTAACTATTTTGGGCTTTTGTTGTTCCATATGGAACTGCGAATAGTTCTTTCCAAGTTTATAAAAGATTGTGTTGGTATTTTGATAGGAATTGCATTGAATCTATATATTGCATTTGGTAGGATGGCCATTTTTATTATGTTGATCCTACCTATCCATGAGCATGGGAGATCTTTTCATCTTCTAAAGGCCTCTTCCATTTCTTTTTTCAAGGGCTTCACGTTCTTGTTTTACAGGTCCTTTACTTGCTTGGTTAGAGTTACCCCCAGGTATTTTATGTTGTTTGTGGCTATAGTGAAGGGGATTGTTTCACTTATTTCTTTCTCAGCCCATTTGTTTGTTGTATAAAGAAGGGCTTCTGATTTTTTTGAATTAATTTTGTATCCAGCCACTTTGCTGAAGGTGTTTATCAGCTGTAAGAGTTCTCTGGTGGAATTTTTGGGGTCGCTTATGTATACTATCATATCATCTGCAAATAGGGATAATTTGACTTCTTCGTTTCCAATGTTTATCCCCTTTATCTCCTTTAGTTGTCTTTTTGCTCTAGCAAGAACTTCAAGTACTATATTGAAGAGATATGGTGAAAGTGGACATCTTTATCTTGTCCCTGAGTTTAGAGGAAATGCTTCAAATTTCTCTCCATTTATTTTGATGTTGGCCACTGGCCTGCTGTATATTGCCTTTATTATTTCTAGGTACGGTCCTTGTATGTCCGTTCTCTCCAGAACTTTTAGCATGAAGGGGTGTTGGATTTTGTCAAATGCTTTTTCTGCATCTAGCGAGAATATCATGTGGTTTTTTTCCTTCATTTTGTTTATATGGTGAATTAAGTTGTTAGACTTTTGTATGTTGAACCATCCCTGCATCCCTGGGATGAAGCCTACTTGATCATGGTGTATGATATTTTTGATGTGTTCTTGAATTCGGTTTGCGAGTATTTTATTAAGTATTTTTGCATCTATGTTCATGAGGGAGATTGGTCTGAAGTTCTCTTTCTTTGATGGGTGTTTGTGTGGTTTAGGAATCAGAGTGATTGTGGCCTTGTAGAATGAGTCTGGCAATGTTCTTTCAGATTCTATTTTGTGAAAGAGTTTGAAAAGTATTGGTGTTAGCTCCTCTTTGAAGGTCCGGTAGAATTCCATGCTAAAGCCATCTGGCCCTGGGCTTTTTTTGGTTGGGAGATTTTTAATGACTGTTTCTATTTCCTTAGGGGTTATAGGGCTGTTTAATCTTTTTATCTGATCATGATTTAGCTTCGGTAGGTGGAATCTATGAAGAAAATTGTCCATTTCACTTAAGTTTTCAAATTTGGTAGAGTATAGATTTTTAAAGTAGGATCCAAATATTCTCTGGATTTCCTCAATGTCTGTTGTTATTTCTCCCTTTTCATTTCTGATTATTTTGTTTTGTGTTTTCTCCCTCTGTCTTTTAGTTAATTTGGCTAAGGGTCTGTCTATTGTGTTGATTTTCTCGAAGAACCAACTCTTGGTTTCATTGATTCTTTGTATAGTTGTTTTTGTTTCTAAGTTGTTGATTTAGCCCTAAGTTTGATGATCTCCTGCCTTCTGCTCCTCTTGGGAGTGTTTGCCTTTTTTTTTTTCCAATTCACCCAGTTTAGCTGTTAATTCGCTAATATGAGCTGTCACAATTTTCTTTTTGAAGGCACTTTGTGATATGAACTTTCCTCGTAGCACTGCTTTCATTGTGTCCCATAGGTTTGGGTATGTTGTGACTTCATTTTCGTTGGATTTTAAAACGTCTTTGATTTCCTTCTTTATTTCTTCCCTGACCCAGTGGTCCTCTAGTAAAGAGTTTTTCAATTTCCATGTGAGTGTAGACTTTCTGTTGATTCTTTTGCTATTGAAGTCCAGCTTTATTCCATGGTGATCTGATAAGGTACAAGGGGTTATTTCAATTTTCTTGTATCTGTTTAGGCTATCTTTGTGTCCAATTATATGGTTGATTTTGGAGAAAGTACTGTGAGGTGCTGAGAAGAAGGTGTATTTTTTTGTGTTTGGGTGAAATGTTCTGTAGATATCTGTTAGGTTGGTTCATGATCTCTGTTAGACTCATTATTTCTCTGTTTGGCTTCTGTCTTGATGATCTGTCCATAGTTGTGAGTGAGGTGTTGAAGTCTCCCACTATTAAAGTGTTTGGAACAATGTGCGATTTAAATTTAAAAGCATTTCTTTTATGAATGTAGGTGCCTTTGTATTTGGTGCATAGATGTTCAATATTGAGATGACCTCTTGGTGGATATTTCCTTTAATGAGTATGTAATGCCCTTCTCTGTCTTTTTTTACTAACTTCAATTGGATGTGTATTTTGTTTAATATTAGCGTGGCTACTCCAGCTTGTTTCCTGGGTCCATTTGCTTGGAAAACCTTTTCCCAGCCCCTTACTCTGAGATAGTGTTTCTCTTCAATAGTGAGGTGTGTTTCTTGTATACAGCAAAAAGATGGGTCTTATTTACGGATCCAGTCTGTAAGTCTGTGTCTTTTTATTGTCGAGTTGAGTCCATTGATGTTGATGGATATTAGTGACCAGGGGTTGTTATTTCCCATTATTTTGGTATAGGTGGTCGTCTTGTGTTTCTTTTTTGTTTAGTTCCTGTGGAGATTTCTATTTCCTCTGTTTTCTTGGGTGTAGTTATCTTCCCTGGGTTGGAATTTTCTTTCTAGGATGTTCTGTAGGGCTGGGTTTGTGGGTAGATATTGTTTAAGTTTGATTTTGTCATGGAATATCTTGTTTTCTCTTTCTATGTTGATAGAGATTTTTGCTGTGTATAGTATTCTGGCTGGGCACCTATGTTCTGTCAGTGCTTGTAGGACAACTGCTCAGGCCCTTCTAGCTTTTAAAGTTTCTGAGGAGAAGTCCAGTGTAATTCTGATGGGTCTGCCATTGTATGTGACTTGGCCTTTTTCTCTTACAGCTTTTAATATTCTTTCTTTGTTCTCTACATTTGGAGTTTCAATTATTATGTGGCAAGAGGAGTTTCTTTTTGATCTAATCTGTTTGGTGTTCTGTAAGCCTTTTGGATTTTTATTGGCATCTCTTTCTTTAGGTTTGGGAAGTTTTCTTCTATGATTTTGTTGAAGATATTTCCTGGACCTTGGAGTCGGGAGTCTTCTCTTTCCTCTATGCCTATAATTCTTAGGTTCTGTCTTTTCATTGAGTCCTTGATTTCTTCGATGTTGTGGGTGAGAGATTTTTTTAGCTTTCTCATTTTCTTTGGATGTTGTACTGATTTCTTCCATCGAATCGTCCATGCCTGAGATCCTGTCTTCCATCTCTTGAATCCTATTTTTGGTACTGATATTCATAGTTTCTGTTCTCTTCCCTTGATTCTCTATTTCCACTTTTCGCTCTGACTGTGTTTTCTTTATTGTTTCAATTTCCATTTTCATGCCTTGAATGGTTTTATTCGTTTTGTACATTTCCTGCTCCAATTTGCTTATCTTTGCCTGGAAGTCTTCCATTGACCTCTCTTTTTCTTGTTCAATTGAACCACCTTGCTTTAAAGTTATCTAATGTTATTATCCATAGCTTTCCTTTGTGAAATTGTGGCTTCTTTGAATTCCTTCATAGATTTAATTTCTTCTTGAAGGGACTCTATCACTTTTCATAATGTAGAATTGTTATCGTTTTCATGTGTTTCAGTTGTGTTGACGTGATCCGGATTCGCTGAATTAGCATCGCTTTCTTTTGTTGGAGTCATTCTGCCTTGATTCCTGATTTTTCTGGGGCCTTTGGACATTTGGAAGTTCTTAGCTGTCTGTTCCTGTTGTTTTCTAGGCTTGGATCCAAAGGTGGCACTTTGGTGTAGCAGTCGCATTGCCTGATTCCACTCCTGTAAAGTTTGTTTTTCCGCCCCGCCTCTTGGGTGGAGACTTCACTTATCCAGGGGGTGGAGTTGTATACCCTTAAGCTCTGGCTCCCTGCCGGAAGTGCCCATAGCAGCAAAAAAGTCCAATAATAATAGTAAAGACTTCACAGTTTGCCCAGTGTTGGATCCTGTGTTGGGTAAATCTGTGTTCACTCCCTGTAGTCTTTCTACTCCCACAGCCCTTGTTATGGAGCTGGCTCTGGAAACTGGCAAATGGCATCACAGTTGACCAAGTTCCCCTACACCGCAGTGGGTCACAATCTGCAGCTGGATGGGTACTCTGCAGCCAAGCCACGCACACTTCCATGGGTCCGCAACCCTTTGCCAGATAGCCGGATTGTGCAAGACCTGGGGGGCCCAGTAGGCTGGAGAGTATCCCTATGTGGGTTCTGAATCTGCCTGCTGGGTATTAGATTGGAACTTACCCACTGTGTCTCTCCTGGTGTGGGGGGAAACCCAATTCCCAGATTCAGCGGCTTTCGTGTGTGTCTGAGAGTGGGAGGGAGTATCCTGCCCAGGGACTTTTAATGGTCCCTGGGTAGTTGGGTGAGACCCAGGGGGGTCGAGTCTCTCAGATTTTTTTGTACAGCATCTCATAACATTCGTGGTTTTGTGTCTGTTTTCCCCAAGATTAAAATGCGTCCGCATGGGCATCTGCCAACTTGGATCCCCTTGAAGCCAATCTTTTAAAAGCCTGTTTCTGAGCCAAGATGGAGAGTTTGAAGTCTTGCTTGATTTAGCTTTCTTTCACTTCCTCTTTTCTATGGTTTTCAGGATACTGTATATACAATATCAAACTAGTTCCCTGACTCATCATATAGAAGCCAGGCCAGTGTAGCTAGGTATTTCAGTGAGCAAGGAAATTAAATGGGTCAGTTAATCCAGGTTAGTTAGTGTAGGATAAGACCCTACCTGTCACAGTCAGTATTGTGCCTCCCCGTGTAAATTAATATGTTGGATTCCTAATCACCAATGTCACTCTGTTAATAGAGCCTTTGAAGTGATAATAAAGGTAAAGTGGAGGTGAACATTAATTCAATAGGTCTGGTGTCCTATTGGACAGCACACATGCAGAGAGAGGGGGAGGA
The DNA here is from genome assembly GCA_907164525.1 of Lophiomys imhausi. Taxonomy (NCBI): domain Eukaryota; kingdom Metazoa; phylum Chordata; class Mammalia; order Rodentia; family Muridae; genus Lophiomys; species Lophiomys imhausi. The sequence continues at coordinate 4,837,034 of CAJQZJ010032290.1, forward strand.
GGTAAGAGAACAGTGGGAGAAGAAACAGACCAGATAGCCAAGGAGAAGGGCATGGAAAAAAACCTTTGTCTGGTGTCCTCTTGGGGTAAAACACACGCACACACACACACCCATGCCCGAGAGAGAGAGAGAGAGAGAGAGAGAGAGAGAGAGAGAGAGAGAGAGAGAAAGAGAGAAAGAGAGAAAGAGAGGAGGGGAGAGAGAGGAGAGAGAGAGGAGAGAGAGAGAGAGGAGAGACGGAGAAAGTCATTTGAAGAAAGAGAAAAGATAGCCAAGGAGAGGGGCCTTAGGAGAAACCAACCCTGTCCACATCTCTATCTTAAAATATATTAATTAAATTTGCTTTTATACAGTTTTGTACATGTGCACCTTGCATGGTGATCAGTCTCACACCCCTGCTTGCCCACCCCTCATCCCAACAAACCTCTTATGTTCATTTTGTTTGCAACCCCCTGAGATTAACCAGGGAAACCTGAGCGTAGGTTTGGAGCTGTCCTATGGAACCTATAGTGGGTAGACACCTAAAGACAGTGATTCTTCCCTCTTCCTGAGACTATCAATAGCCAAAATCTCAGATCATATCATAATCTTGAAATAATAAGTTTCTATTATGTTACCTTCCCTGCGATATTTTGTTGTGGCATTTCTAACAAGCAATATGTACCATATTTAAGATGTTGATTCCTTGTCCATTATGAAATGTGTTCATTTTGCCTTCTAAAAATAATACTTTCAAATATAATTTAACTTAGCAACAGGGTTTTTGATGTGTTGTCTGTGCATCCTTCATCTTTTGCATTTAAGATATTGTATTCAGTATCTCACAAAATGCAAATGCAATATAGAGCTCTTGGGACTTGCTTGTTATCAGTTTGAGAGATTTTGATTTGGGTGAGTTATGAGCACAGGGTTATGGCTGGTCAGGACCTTTCTCCTCATTCCCTTGAGGAGGCTCCTTTACCAAGTCTACTCCTGACTCTAGGTATAGGGACATAAAATACTTCTAACTTACATGCTATTTTGCTTAAGATAGTTTTCTTGCCATAAACTAGAACAGGGAAAATTCAACATATCATAAATTTGCTCCAAACAAATCCATTTAATCTTGGGTTGAATATAAGGTTGGGAGATTAAATTACATTTTATAAATATAAAGATTATAAATTTGTAAATGATATAAATATATATTATAAATTATAATAAATATAATTATGATACCAAGTTAGAAAGTTCTGCCAATGGGGAAAAGAGAGAAGAAAATTCAATTTTGAGCCCCTGGGTGATGTACACAGCTATCAGTTGCCTACAGCAGCGAGTGACATGCATGTCAGAGTCTAGGCTAGTTTCTTGATATTTCTTTCCCCATTAAATCCTTGTATTAAACCAGACATGGCCACTCATGTCTGTAATCCCAACTCTTGGGAGGCTAAGGATGGAGGATCAAGTGTTTGAGAGCAGTGTGGGTTACATTCTGAGACCCTGTCTCAAACAAAACAAAACAAAACAATCATCCAAACAACCAACCAACAAAAAATAACATTAAAAAACGTTATACCATTTCTTTGGGTTTATGGATGTTCTTTGATACTTAACAGAAAATTTAGCTTTAAAGATGGATTTGACCTGCCTGAGGTGGCTTGTATAGATGGGAATGGTGATCCATATTAGCATATTAATGGGGCAATCAAATAGTTCAAGGAGAGAGGAGATGCTGGACCCCACATCACAAGACCTGGAGTCTCAAGTTTTGTGTTGTATTCATGCACCCATTCATTCATTCACTCATCCATCCATCCATTCATTCATTCAGTGTGTTTCCTGATATCTTCTTGAGGACTGAGACTATGATCACCAAGCTGACAGACTCAATTCACATGAACCCATAGTGCAGATGGGAACACGGACATGTACACTGACAGGATTCTATTATAAGGAAATAGCAAGTGCTGGTGTAATTGCTCAGCTGGAAAAGCTATTTGTCATCAAGACTGATCATGAATTCAATCCCCAGGATCCACATAGGATATAGCTAGAATCTGACTGAGATCCAGCTAGGACACACTTATGTCTCTGCACTATTTTTTTCATAGTTTGCATTTCTTCTACCAGCTGTGGCTACAATGGTTTCTGAACCATCTGACACATGTCTTAGTTAGTGTTTCTAATGCTGTGATAAAATATCATGACCAAAAGTAACTTGGGGGGGGGGAAAGATTTATTTCAACTTATAATTCCAGGCTATAATACATCACTTAGAGAAGTCAGGACAGCAACCTAGAGGCAAGAGTTGATGCAGAGGTCATGGAGGGGTATTGCTCACTGGCTTGTTCCTCATGACATGCTCAGTCTGCCTTTTTATAGCATCCAGGACCACCAGCTTAGGGATGACACTGCCCATAGTAAGATGAGCCCTCCCACTTCACTCATCAACCAAGAAAATGCACTATAGACTTTCCTACTACAGACCAATCTGGTGAGAACATTTTATCAACTGTGGTTCACTCTTTGGAAGAACTGTAACTTGTATCAAGTTGATATAATACTACACAGCACAGTCCATGTCTACTTATTAGCATTTGGTACTTATTTTGAATGGAATTCTTGCAGACAAAGGGCAGAAGAAAGAAATAGGGACATGATAAAAAGAAGGTTCAGTAGGTTAAAAACACTTGCTGGATATGTCTAACAACTTGGATTCAATCTTTGGAACCCATGTAAAATTTATATATTTGGGAACATATATACATATACATATGTGTGTGAAGCAACAATTAACGAAAAAGAGGCCATGAATTTGAAAGAGTAAGGAGGGGCATAATTGTAATATTTGAAGGGCAAAGGAAAATGTAATTATATTATAATCTCAAAAATTAGAATAATTATTAAAAAGCGAAAGTAGAAAACTGACTCCACAAAGGTGTCCTCTGATCTTTGTATGGGTGACATAGCATATGTGTGCACACACATACATCATACACACATGCACACACAATATAAAAGTGAATTGAGAATGGAGCTGGAGATTTGGCTCAGTGGTTAATAGCACTAGTTGCTGTTCCAGGGGACCTGAGCTCAATTCCCACCACCCAAATGATGGCTCACAACCATCTATATATCAAGTCTCTGGGGATCTGACATGGTGCACAGACATATATGCTCAAAACCCCTACCCACACACATAAAATAAATAAATACAATTAGATAAAGAAAGATAAACAGTTACGAATGCCAAAGTAGTAAGTAAGCATTCCCATGGACATCACATTGGAAGGTAGCTATTTCTAGTAAATACCAGAGTGGTTAAAAGTATAATTTTCAGCAAATAAACATCAAAGTCCTTAAAGCTTAACAGAGACAGTGAGAATTTGTCTACAGTAGAAACTTAGAGGCCTCATCTCACCATGTCCTTTAGGATCCTTCGCCAAACTTGCTGACATTATTCCTACATAACTGCAATGACCTCTTTCTTCACTGAGGAGGCAGCATAGAGCTCACATTGTCCTTGGCCCAGGAGTTGCCTTCAGTTCCCGCATAGATATTGTGTTCCTGTGCTCCTCTTCAAGGGAACGTTGTGCTCTCCATCTTCTCCTGCATTGCCAACTTGCTACCCTGTTGGTTGCCTCTTGATCCCTCTTCTTGTGGAGCCAGTCTTCAGCTGAAAGCCATACTAGAGCCATCAGGACTATGCATGCCAGACCAATCCGAATGAGGTTCTGTGTTGTGTGATCCCAGAAGGCAGAGTCTGGAGTTAGAAGACAGGGTGACTGCTATAACCACTCAATCCTCCCTCTTCTTCTTTGACCTTCCAGCTTTCCCCTGTACAGTCCTCAGAGACTATGGTTTTAGATGTTCACTTACCCTTCTGTAATCCTGATTCTTTGGTTGAAAGGTCAAACTCCCAATACTCTGAGGCTAAGGAAAGGAAGAAAGGATGAACAGAGGATGGTGTTAGATCCTTCCTTTGAAACCTTTCCTCTTTTGCACATGCCCCCATTGAATCCTATGGCTTTCTCAGGTTGGTTCCTACCCAGAATTCAAGGCCCTAAGGGCTTTATCTGGCAATAGGGTAGACTAGAGAAGAGATGGATGAACTCAAATATGGATTCATCCAGAGTGTTGATATATGTGTCTTCATGCCAGACAGATTCTCTAAGGAAGCCTCATTTTCCTCATTTATTCAATATAATTTCATTCTTCTCACATGAAAACAAATTCACACAGTTGACATTTTCTTCACTGACATTAATTGTCCCCCAATCCCATCATCACTTTTGTGATGGAGTAGTTTTAAATGTCCGTTTCCCACAATCTAGAATTGCCTGAAAAGAGAGTTCAAATGAGGAATTATTCAGGTGAGGTTGGCATATGGGCATGCCTGTGCTGGATTACTTTGATTATTAATTGATGTGTAAAGACCTAACCTATTATGGGTGTCACCATTCCCTGGGCAGGGGTGTATGAATGATATAGGACAGGAGAACATTTGACTAGAGCAGAAACAGGTAGCATAAATGTATTTGTTTCTTTCTGTATTTAACTGTGGATGTGATGTAACTAGTTACTTGAGTTTTTGTCTTGACTTCCTCTCAGTGATGGCCTGAGACCTAGAAGTATAAGCTGAATAAATCCTTTCCTTTCAGAGTTGCTATTAGCCAGGGTGGCTTTTTTTTCTTTTTTAAATCACAGTGACAGCAATTAAATTCTCACTAGAGAAAAAGGTTACTAAATCAGAGACAAGAGAATAAGAGACTGTGGAATGCTCAGCCCTAAATGGGCTTCATCATACCCCTCCTCCCAAGGATCAGAGATTATTGTGGAAGAGGGGGGTGGAAAGACTGTAAGAGCCAGAGATGGTGGGTGACTACAAGGAACTAGTGTCTTGTGATCACAACAGACCAGTTCATCATACAAGTTCACAGCTGTTATGTTAGCATTCATAAGGCCTGTGCAAGTTCAAGCAAGTTCCCAACATGGAGAGAGGATGTGAGCATGAAATCCCACCCCTGGGTGGGTAGCCATTGGCATTTGATAGCTTCTGGGGGAGGGAGAATTAGGTTTCTTTAGGGGTTTGCCACCTGCTCGGTTAGCCAGGCTTTGGTGGAAGGCTACATACCCAAGAGATATGTAAAGCACAAATTGTATTTGATGAGTTAAAAAGAAAAAAAGACATGGGGCCAAATGGCTGAAGATTGATGCTGTAATGTATGGAGAGAAAATGGGAACTGTCCAGGCAGCCACTGGTATGTCATTTTTTAGTTTTGGAAGCTGCAGGCCCTGCACTTCCTATATAATCAGATATATTTATCCCTCTCAGGTCTCTGAGGTGGTTGAAGAATAGATAGCTAGAGTCTCATAGTTAAATTTTGAGTTGTTTAGGAATCAAGAGGGTGTTCTGGATCTAAGAAGATATTTTTAAAATTATGAGGCAAGTTAGTATGAAAGCTGAGTTAGATATAGAACTTTAAACTCATGGAGATGGTTAGATAGTAGAATGTTAAAGTCAGGTGCCAAATACATATGGACTGGACATTGGGAATGTATGCTAAGCCATATAACTCTTATAATCGTGGCCTATTTATTTCTGTTGTTTTGTATTGTATTTATAGTTATAAGAAAAAGAACCATTATTTGGACTGAAAGGGAGAGCTGTTTGGGGGAAAAATAAATACCTTAAACAAAAAAAAAAAAAAAAAGAAGGGAAGAGGATGGTGGGGCTGAGGGGGAGGAGGGTGGAAGGGTGGGACTGGAGGGGGGAGTAGGGATGGGATTGTGATTGAGATGTAACTTGAAGAAATAAAAAATAAATTATTAAAAAAAAAGAAAAAAAGACACAAAAGTTAGATAGAGGGGATCAACCTAGGGGAAATTGAATATAACTGAAACCTGTATGAAATTCTCAAATAATTAACAAAACCTAAAAATGAAATGAAATTAGCCCACACAACTTTTTAAAACCCCATTGGCCTCACTACTGTTCTCTATCACCCAGATCATCTTCCTGCTGTCTCCATGTGACTCTAAGTCTCTTTCCCTCTGTGCCTCCATATATTTTCTCAGTTGCTTTTATTACGGAGCCTTCCCACTCTGGGAAGCCCTCTTTCATACTGCTACCTTCCCTCCTGATCAGTTGAAGACATTGTCTTTTCCTACACCACCTCTTCCTCTTTATGTGTTAGAGAACACATTTATTTGTCCTGGCATGACTCTTGCTTTGTTTCTTATAGCTGTGGTATATGTTTCACAAAGGTCAGGTGTTGGATTGACTGCAGCAGCTGCTAGTAGGTGCCATGCACTAAATGGATTTATGAGTAAATACCACGTTTTTAGTGTCATAAGAGAGCCTTGATTGCCAGGCGTGGTGGCACACACCTTTAATCCCCACACTCAGGAGGCAGAGGCAGGTTGATCTCTGTGAGTTTGAGGCCAGCCTGGTCTACAATGTGAATCCAGGACAGCCAGGGCTGTTCCACAGAGAAACTCTGTCTTGAAAAAAACCAAACAAACCAAAAAAAAAAGGCTTTGATTTTTTCCTATGGGGTGTGTGTGTGTGTGTGTGTGTGTGTATGCCAGAGGTCAATGCTGATACCCTTTTCAAGCCCCTCTCCACCTTAGTTTGTGAGACAGGATCTTTCAATAAATCTTGAAATTCAACTGGACTAGCTTGTAGGATTTCAGGAATGAGTCACCATGCCTGGATTTCACATGGGTGCTGTGGATTCCTCAAGCTTGTGTGGTAAGCACTTTTACCAATAGACAATTTCCCAACCCTCTTTTGGTGAATTTAGAAGTGACTCACCAGAAGAAGTAGGGTCTGTGGGTGCAAGGCTGGTGTTCTCAGCACCTCCTAGAAATGGAGAATAATTTTAAAAAGTGAGAATTTTATATCTCTTCCTCTATCCTCTATTCCTTTATTTTTCTCTGCTCCTCTCATTTTCCATGTGCCCAATTGGATCTCTAAGAAACAGAGAACTCGTTGCCATCTGTTTCGTCATTGTCAAGGGTATCCCCTAGGACTGTGGCTCAGATACAGGTGAGAGTGTCTTTACCTTTGATGAGTAGTGCCACTGGCTCACTGGGGAAAGACCATGCATAGTCGTTGTAAGAGCCAAAACATCTGTATGTCCCTCTCTGGGCCCTGGTCACAGGGCCCATGGGGAACTCTGCTTGGATCTTCCCATGTCTGTGCTGGACATGTTTGTATCTTCCCTCCTTGAGAAGAAAGAATTTGCTTGTTGCAGTCCTCAGGTGGCAGATGAAGGTAATATTCTCCCCCAAGGTTACTTCAGGCCCTGGGTGAACCCAGAGGTTGGGCGTGTCGTACAGACCTGTGAGAGAAGCAGGACTGGTATATATAAAACATATATAAACCATCAACACACCCCAGCCTCTCAATCTCCTGTTTCCTTGTCCTTATGATCAGAAACCATCAACACACCCCAGCCTCTCAATCTCCTGTTTCCTTGTCCCTATGATCAGATACCACTCTGGAATCTGGACTCCTTCTGTTTCCTAAACTTGTGCTTGTCACAGATGGAGCCATCATCCTTCAGGACTAAGGCCCTAGGGCCACAGCTACTGCATCTCTACCCATGGCTCTAGGTTTGGTCCTAAGGACCAAAACCACTCGAGTCACCTGGAAGTCTGCCAATCCACTGGCTCTGCCCAGAACCACTGGATTAGAAATCCAGGGACAGGATAGCCATTTGCATTTTAAAAATTATTTTTTTGAGATTATAATATAATTACATCATTTTTCTCTTCCTGTGGATATTAGACATAAAGTACAGGGTAGCCATGCTACAATCTACAGACCCAAAGAAGCTAAGTAACAAGGAGGGCCCAAGGGAGGATGCATGATTATCACTAAGAAGGGGAAATAAAATAGACATTGGAGGTAGATGTAGAGAGGGGAACAGGAGTGATCAACTACAGGAAGGACTGAGGGAGAGAGAACTGGGAAAGAGAACTTAAATTGGTGTGGTGGCAGCTCTGGGACAAGGGAAACTCCCAGGAATCTATGAGGGTGACCCTAGCTAAGACTCCTAGCAACATGGGCTATGGAACCGGAAGTGACCACCTCCTGTAACCAAGCAAGACTTCCAGTGGAGAGATGGGGACTATAACCAACCCACAAAACCTTTGACCTAAAATTTGTCCTGCTTACAAGATGCACAGGGATAAAGATGGAACAGAAATCGAGAAAATGACCAACCAATGACTGGTACAACTTGAGACCCATCCCATGAGAGAGAGCCAACCCCTGACACTATTAATGATATTATGCTATGCTTGCAGACAGGGGTCTAGCATACCTGTCCTCTATGAGGCTGCACCCAGAAGATGATAGAAACAGATGCATAGACCCCCAGCCAAATATTAGGGGGAGCTCGGGAAATCTTGTGGAGGAGGGGGAGGAAGGATTAAAGCAGGCAAAGAGGTTAATGACAACACAAGAAAACCTACAGAATTAACTAACCTGGGCCCATATGGGCTCTCAGGGACTGAACTACCAACCAAAGAGCAGGCATGGGGTGGACCCAGGCCCCTACATATTGTAAGAGATGTGCAGCTTTGTTTTCATTTGAGTTCCCTAAAAACTGGAGCAGGGGGTGTCTCTGACTCTATTGCCTGCTTTTGGATCCCTTTCCACTAACTGGGCTGCCTAATCTAGCCTCGCTACAAGATGTGCCTAGTCCTACTGCAACTTGGTTTGCCAAGGTGAGTTGATGTCCAGGGATGCTTTCTCTTTTCTAAGGAGAAAGGGAGGGGGTGGGGAGAGGTGAGGTGAAAGGGAGAGACTGAGAAGAGAGGAGGGAGAGGAAGCTGTGATTGGTACGTAAAGTAAATAAATAAATTAATTAATGAAACAATTATTATTTTGAGTTCATAATATAATTACATCATTTCTCCTTCCCTTTTCTCCCTCCAAACACTCCTGTATACCCCTCCTTGCTCTGTCTCAAATTTGTGGCCTCTTTTTTAATTAATTGTTGTTATACACATATATGTGTATGTATGTATAAATTTATATTTATACATTCATGAATCTATATGAATATACATATATGAATATATATATGAATATGCATATTCCTGAATACATAAGTACAACATATCCAGTCTGTATACTGTTACTTGTTTATATGCTTTTAGGGTTGACCATTAGGTAGGGGCTAACTGATTAGTGTGTTCTTCCCTGAGTAAGACTTCCTCCTGCTGTTAGCATTCCGTAGTGGCCTTTAGTTCTGTGTGTAGGTTGAGGTCGCCTAGGACTTCCCCTGTCATAAAGAAATAATTTTTTTTGGGAGGGGTGTCTGTGGAGTAACTTAGTTGGTAAAGATCTGAATTTGATCCTCAGATCCAGGCTTGATCTCCAATACCCACATAGAAAGCCAGGCATGGTGGTGCATGCCAGTGATCCCTCTGCTGGAGAAGAAGAGGTAGACAGATTCATTGGTCAGCTAGCCCAGTGTACGTACTTGGTAAGCCCAAGATATCAATGAGAGACACTCCCCCAAAATAAGGCAAACAGTTCCTGGGACATGACACTTAGATTGTTCTTTGGCTTGTATCAACCTATGCGCATGTGCACACACAATCACACACACATCCCTGTGTACACATGAACTTGCATACACTTGTTCAGAACCATTAACCATATAAACATATAAAACTGCTGCAAAGCGTTAGTATCCTTCACCTCCAGAACTTTTTCTTCTCAAAACCAGAAAACTTTACACTATTAAACAACCCCCCACCCCCCATCCTTCCCAAGGTCTGGCAACCACCCTTCTACATTGTTTTCTCTATGAATTTAACTATTCCAGGTAACTCAGTTAAATGCAATTAGATATATTTGTCCTGTGACTGGCTTGTTTCCATTAGCACAATGTCCTCAGGATTCAGACATGTCATAGTGTCTGACATTTTCTCCCTTTGTAAGATAGATAAATATTCAACTGAATGGAAATGCCACATTTTTTTTTTTTTTTGGCCAAGAGTTATTAGTGCTATTGCTACCTTTTAGCTGTTGTTTTATTTATTTAGTTTTTCTATTTTTTCTTCTGTGTTATTTTGTGTTGTGTATTCTCCTGTGTGTTTGTAAGCATGTGTACCTGGAAGCACATGTGTGGAGGCCAGAGGAAGACACTGGATGCTTGCTTTATTTGTCATCTTATTCTTTCGAGACACACAATCTCTTGTGAACCCACGGGTAGGCTGGTGCCTTCAAGCCCCAGCAATCTGATGTTGTTCCCTGCCCTGTTCTAGTGTTATAGGCACATCTGGCTTTTCACATGGTTTCTGGGGATTTGAACTCAGATTCTTATACTTGAACAGCAAGCTCTCTTATTCATGAGCCACCTAATCAACCACTATTTGACTATTGTGACTAATATTCTCATGAATATGCATGTGCAAGAGCTATCTGTGGTTTTACAAGGACTCCAGATGATCTTCGAGTGTGGTTAAATTTGAGAACTATGTGTATGGCTGTATTTTCTGATGGAACTCCATCACAGGTCAACTTGACAAGCTTTAATTCTCTTGTCCATAAGTCCTTAGTCATATCTCTGCACACAGTAGCCTATTATAGAACCATTTTCAGAGAGATCTTTACCTAAGATCTTGATGCCAGGGCAGCGAGCTGATCTGAAAGATTGCCTGCCCTTGTAGGAAGTAGTTGTAACTGGACACATCCCTTGATTTCCAGCCAAGATAAGTGGTGCCAGAGTGGGGCTTAAAGAGTTTTCAGTATTCATGAGCACAGGCATTCCCCATGATTCATGCCAAGGTGACTGTCCTACATTTAAAACCAAGACACTTACCAGTCACTACTAGATGCAGGGGGTTGCTGGGCTCTGACCAGAGCTCCCCACTCTGATAGAAGCAGGTGTAGCTCCCTGCAGTGCGAGAGGTCATTTGTGGAATGGAGAAGTTGACTTTACTTATTGATCTAGGTGACTTTGGTCTCTCGAAGTCAAAAAGGCTTCCTTCAAAGTACAGTTGATACTCAGAAGCACTCTGAGGCCCCTGGCACCAGATGTCCACCGAGTTTCCTTTTGTGACCACGGTACTGGGTTTGGCCCAGATCTTGGGTTTCGGGAGAGTCTCTGTAAAGGAACCAGAGGCGGGTGTCCCAGGTGAATCATTACCTGTCGACTCCACTTTTTCTCAGCCACCAGCTTGAGGGCATCCTAGATGCCTGGATGTTCTCAGATGGCATCCTAGTGAGGCAGAAATGCCTGCCTCTGTCTCTGGATGTTCTCAGATGGACCTCTGAGATGAACCCATAATAATGACCCTGAGGTTCTGAAGGAAGAACTTACGTTTTCCAATGTTGATCCTCTGGCTTAGACACAGCCCTAGAAAACAGCAATAATGATACAATGTTTCCCCCATTTCTTCTCTTTATTCCATCCCCATTTAATGAAAGACTCACCAAAGCATAGCAGGGCAGTGAGTGTTGGCAGCATACCAGTGGCAAGACCAATGCTGACCGGTGTATGTGAAATGAGTCCCCTGGGTGAGGAAGATGCACAGGATGTGGTGGCGGTGAGGCCCAACACCAATCACCATGGGACTTTCACACATTTTTTTAAACAGAAAGACTCACAGCTGTCCCTTAACCACTGACCTTGGGCTTCAGGCAACGATATGGTCCACACAAAAATTTAACCACATTTTGGGCCTAAAAAGTTACTCTGACCATCATCTGTGACGTCTGAAATCCATTTCTGGGTTGACCTATAAATTCATTTAGGGAAGTTATGTGGGAGATTCTCAGAACAAAAGGTCTGAAGATTTCCCAAAATGAGGGTTTTAACCTGTGCATTTCTGTGTGTAACATGCATGTGTTTAGATTTGATCGTTGGTTTATTTGTAAAGCATTAATGCAGTATTTAAAATTTTGCTATTTTGTTCCAGTAAAAAGCTATTATCCTATTATTGTTTATTTTTTGATTTTCACATGCATGTGTGGTGTACATATGTATTTGTATGTATATTTGCATGTATATAGACACATCTCTGACCAAGTATGCCTGTGGAGGCCTGAGGTTGATGTCATGGATCATTACTACTTGCTTTTTCACCTTATTCACTGAGGCAGGGTCTCTTAATCAAACCCAGAGCTCACCAATATGATGAATCTCCCTAGCCAATTTGTTCTGGGGATCCCTTATCTCTGCATTCCCAGGCTGGAGTTACAAGTGGACTTCCATGTCCATCTGACATTTTATGTGAGTTCTAGGGAGCTGAATTCTGGTCTTCATACTAGCATAGCAAGCATTATACACCCATGTCCACTTAATTTTTTGGATATAATGTCCCTTAAGATGTATGGAAATGTCACGCCAAAAGCTTTATGAGTGTTACTAACATATGCTAACAAAATTGAGGAAAATCTCAAATTATTTCGGACATTTATATCATAAAAGAAACCATGAGGGAGTTTTAATGGAACTTGGCAAGTATGCAAGGTTGGCTGACCTATGAGCCCTAGGTAGCCAACTGTCTCTGTCTCCCCAGCACAGTGATCATAAGCATGTGTTTCCACCCTTGGCTTTTATGCTTTAAAGATTTCATTCTAAATTATGTGTGTCTTGTGTGGGTATGTGCACATGAGTGTCGTCCTGCAGAGGCCAGAAGAGGCACAGGATTCCCTAGAGCTGGAACTACAGGTGGTTGTGGGCTCCTGACGGATGCTTTCAACTGCCGAGCCAACCTTCCAAGCTTAAGATTATGCCTGGCTTGATTTTCTATGGAGATTTTTGGGGATTGAACTGAGGTCTTCATATCTGTAAGGCAAACATTTTTCTGACTTGTTGGTCAGATTATTTGCTCTTTCCTCTATTTGCTATTTTCCTGTGTTGGATACCATTTATTCCTTCCTGTCTTATTTATCTCTTCCATCCACAAAGAGGATTGGTTTTTTTTTTTTTTATTGTTTCCTGTACCCCTGTGATTGAGAGCATCTTCCTTCCCCCTCTGTGCGTGATATTAATTTTGTTATCGCCTGTGATTCTTGCTTGGTGGTCATGACCAGCCTGAGTTTGTGTTTATCTTAACAAGTCCCTAATTCCTTGTCAATTTCACCAGATAAACCGTTAGTTAATTTCTTTCCTGCCTGGAAACCCACCATCCCACATTTTTGTGCCTTTTAGAATTGCTGAGAGATCTGACATTATTCTGATATTTGTGCCTTTGTAAGTGAGCTGGTGTCATTCCCTCATGGCTTTAATAATTTCTCTTTGTTTTATATTTTTGATGTCTTGATTATACTATGTGATGCAGAATTCCACTCTGATCACATCTCATTGAAGTTCAAGGTAACTCTCATGTTTGGATGTCTATATTGTTTTCTAGACTTGGGAAGATTTCTGCTATATTTGATTTTATAGATTGAATAGATCTGTGATGTTTTTGTCAACATTCTTGTCCTCTCATAGATTCTGAATTTGTCCTGTAATCATTGTTCTAGTTTCACTTCTGTTACCCTGAGAAAAGAAACCTATGGGAGAAGTGGGTTATTTGGCTAATAGTTACATGTTAAATTATGTCAGTACTGAAGTCAAGGCAGAAATTCATACCCTATTTTTTCAAACCCACTATTTCTTTTGTTTTGATTGTAATCTTAGTCTTTAATGGATGAGCCATCTCTATAGTCCTCATGATCTCTTTTATGATATAAATGTCCAAAATATTTTCTTTGAGGTGTTCCTCAATTTTATTTGCATGTGTTAATTGTGCAAATAAGGCTTTTGGTGTGACATTTCAATACATGTATGTACTGTTCTATGGTTCTGAAGATATCCATCTTCTCCATTACTTTTTATTACCCTCTCTCATTTTCCCCTTCCACATGTCTAGTAATCTCCATTCTACTTTTATATCCTTCCCCTTCTCAAAATTACACATATGATAGAATATGTTCCTGGTGTTTGTGAGACTGGCTTATTTCTTCTTTTTTCTTTTCCTTTATTTTTTATTTCTACAAGTTACATCTCAATCGCAGTCCCCTCCCTATTCCCCCTCCAGTCCCACCCTCCCACCTTCAACCCCCCATCCTCTTCCCTTTTTTTTTTCTTTTAAGTTTAAGGTATATCTTATTTCCCATACAGTTTCCCCTTTCATTCCAACAAATGGCTCTTTCTCTTATAATAACAAATACAATACAGTACAACAGAGGTGATTAGGCCACAGTTATGAGGGTTATATGGCTTAACGTACATTCCCAATGACCGGTCCATATGTATTTGGTACTTGACTTTAACATTCTACTATCTAAACATCTCCATGAGTTTAAAGGTCTATATCTGACTCAACATTCATACTAACTTGCAACACAATTTTAAAAGTATCTTCTTAGTTCTATAACACTCTCTTGACTCCTAAACAACTCAAAATTAAATTATGAGACTCTAGCTATCTGTTCTTCAACCACCTCAGAGACCTGAGAGGGATAAATATATCTGATTTTATAGGAAGTACAGGGCCTGCAGCTTCCCAAACTAAGAAATGACATACCTGTGGCTGCCTGGACAGTTCCCATTTTCTCTCCATACATTACAGCATCGATCTTCAGTCATTTGGCCCCGTTTCTCTGACAGACATTGATTGTAGAGCAGGGGTTATGAAGAACTTACCTACCCTGTCTTGGCAGAGCTAGGCTGTCGACTTACCTGCTTCCAGGTTTTGTCCTTTTTGGACAGCATTCTGTCTACAGTTGGGGCAAGGGGCTTTCCCTACCAAGAGATAGGCTTGCGACTAATTCAGTCATCTCCCACTGGAGATTCTTCGATGCTCATCTTCTACTTGGAGGAGAATAGGGGGTGCTGCCAGGAGTTGATATGTCTTGATATAAAAAAATCTAAAGTTACGAAAACATCTTTGAATGCCATATTCTGCAGATCTCTTGAGGTTTTTGAAGAGGCCCTATCTATCTCTTATATTAGGGTAAGCAGATGTTGCTTGTCTCTTGCCAGTTTATTACTGATTAGCTTAGAAAGTAACTATAATAGGCTGTCATAGTACCTAACTGAATGACCAGCTTGCATAACCATTAGTTTGCATTTCTTAATTACCCTAAACAGTTTATGACAATTAGTAGTAAAAGGCCGAAACATCACATTTCATTTTTTTTCTTTACCTCCTAACCCTTCCATCCCATTTCTCTGGGGTGGGGTGTCCTTATATAACAGACCCTCATCTCAGTTGAGAGGTCGTATGAGGGCCAAGAGCCTCTTCATTCATTGGGGATCTACGAAGCAGTACCATCAGTGAAAAGTGTCTCGTTGCCCGGGAGAGAGAACTACTAAACAAACAAACCAATAAGCATACAATAGATAAAAAGACTAAAAAATAGAAAAAATATAACTAATATATAAAAAATAG
>CAJQZJ010032290.1:4862426-4876462 GCA_907164525.1 Lophiomys imhausi
AGGAATCCAGGGACAACTGGACAACGGAAACCTCAGCAGAAAACAGACCAGACACCAAAGAAGACGATTGGCCCAGAT
Source organism: Lophiomys imhausi (assembly GCA_907164525.1). NCBI lineage: Eukaryota > Metazoa > Chordata > Mammalia > Rodentia > Muridae > Lophiomys > Lophiomys imhausi. The sequence goes on from CAJQZJ010032290.1 coordinate 4,862,505, forward strand.
GATCCAGTCTTGCAGACTTCCTCAAAAGTCTACAACCACAACAACTCAAAATCGCTAAGATCGTTCAGCTCCACAGACTACTCCAGCCAGATCTTCAGTAAAGCTCTGAAGATCAGCTTCTGTCTATGAACTTCTTAGGACATCTAAATAGCTGAGCACAAAAGGACTGAACATCAAAGCATATTATTAACTTGATTACAAGTTGGATGAAAGTTTGATTGTAAAGACAAACTTTAAACAGCATTTCTCAGAAAAAAAAAAAAGACTGTGCCATAAAGTGAGTTCAAGATCAGCCTCAGAAACTCTATGGGAACTTGTCTTAAAATAAAAAGAGGGCTGGGGATGAAAACTCATCTAGCATGCATGAGACCTATTATCACAAAAAGGAGGAAAATGAATCAGGTATAAAAAGAAAGAAAACTATAATTATAATCAACTTTCTTGGTTTGCTTTCTATAGCTGTGATAAAACATCATGACCAAAGCAATTTGTGGAGGAAAAGGTTTATTTGGTTTACAGGTTACAATCCATTATAGGGCGGGGGGAAGCCATGGTAGGAACTTGGAGGCAGGAACTGACCCAGATTCCACGGAAGAATGCTGCTTATTGGCTTGTTCTTTGTGGCTTGCTCAGTTTGCTTTTTATAAAATCCAGGGACACCGGCCCAGGGTGGCACCTCCCACAGTGAGCTAGACCCTCCTACATCAATCATTAATCAAGAAAATTCTCCACAGACTTGCCTATAGGGCAATGTGATTGAGACCTTTTCTCAATTGAAGCTCCGTCTTCCCATATGACCCCAGCTTGTTTCAAGTTGACAAAGAAACTATCCAAGGAAAGAGGAAAATGATATATTATAAACTCACAAATGAAAGAAAAATGCATTTATAAAACTAGCCAGCATACTAACTAGTAGAGAAGAAATAGCACCAGATCCACCGAGGACCACACCATCTGATGACTCTGTGTATTCATTAATTTTTTGTCATCTGACAGAAAGAAAGGCAAGGCTATTTCTGGCTCATGTTTTCAGAGGGAGCATTCGATTGTGGCAGGAAGGCACGGAAGAGGAGCAGCTCCAAGGGACTGTATGGTGGTGGACAGGTAGATGGGAACCTGAAGTGAGTATAACCTTTGAAGAGTAACCTCCAGTGGCCTACATATAACACACCGTGAAGGGTCTACACATCTCCTCAAACAGCACCCCCTGCTGGGGAGTGCGTATTCAAACACATGAACCAGTGGTGGACACTTTACACTCAAACCTTATAGTCTAGAGATGGATCCAAGCCTCTAATGGCTTTTTCCTGCTTTGCAAGATGCACCCCCACCTGTAGCTCCCAGTGTTTGTCCACAGTCACTAGGCTTGACACTCTGTTTGCTCCATCTCTCTGCAGCCAATTCCCAAGAGCCTTCCTTGTGCAATATCTTCCTGTGGTTATGCCAATCTTCAGCTACCATCACAAAGAGTGCTACAAGGACCAGTCCTGCTATACCCATCCGGATTGAATTCTCCATCATGTAATCTTGCTTCTTGGAGGCTAGAGACATAAGTGAAAAGAATAGGTGATTTGGCCATGACCCATTCTATCCTAATCCTACATTTCTGATGTGAGGACTCATTTCCATATCCACTTGCCAGAATGTGGTCCAATCCCTTTTTAATGAGCGCATGTATTCACAGACATCACACTTTTAGGTTGTGTGGGACAGAGGGAGGGCACAGGTGAGAAACTGCGGTTCCTGGGAAAGGAGGTGATTATGGGGAGGTTGTACTTTCTTTTTCTCACCTCACTTGGTGGTTTCATTGACCACCTAACTCTATTTCTTCAATACCTCCCTGTGTTGGAGCTCTAATTTTTTTTCATACTTTCCTCACTCTACATGCCAATTTTTGTTCCTCTCAATTGTGGCAAAATATACAACAGTTTCTGCCTGGGATGTATATATAGGACAAGATTTCAAATAAAACATATCTCACTTAAAATCACTCTAGTTATGGTGAGGATGGTTGCCTTATACATGCTAGGCAGGTTCTCTGTCAGTCTACTGCACTGTAATTTGTCATCCCCAATTATAGTGTGACATTTTATAGATGCTCATTTTATATTTTTTCATGTGTTAGACAGTCTTTATTTTTATAAGTCTATTTTTCCAGGGGTGTAATATGTTCAGAAAAATTCTATGTCCAGTAATATTCTCTTGTTAAAAGAGGGTTTTCCCAGCATGCACAAGTGTGTGAGACTATCTCAGAAAGAAAAAAAAAACTTGATTCTATTTCCTAGTCAATTATATGAAATGTGTTTTTTTTTCCTTTTATCATTATCGTGAACATACATTTAAAAATTTTAGTTTGGGTGAGTACATTAGTCCTTTTCTTTAGAGAACTAAGGTCCTGTATCTTGTTTTAGAACTCATTTTCTATGTTAGGGTCAAGATGATTCTCTTCTGTGGTCTGCCACTGTGTCTGTTTTGCAGTTATGTCTATAATTTATCAGGGATGGTGTTTAATTGCACTTCAATTTCTCTGTATGGAAATCCAGTTGTCATTATGCCACTAATTGCAAAGACCTTTCTGTCTTTACAACATTGGTATCCACAACAACCACAATGCATATAGCTCATAGCATGACTGGAGTGATGATACTTTTTTTTTTTTCTCAAAAGATAGTCACGAGAGACTGAATGTGGTCACCCTACTCAGCTACTAGCAATTGGTTTCCTCTGTCAGAAGTCTCACCTTTTTTTCCTTCTTCAAGTGCTGTGTTTTATGTAAACAACATAATACATAAGCTTCATGATTCAGTCTTTATATTCTTTCCTATTTTGTCACTCCCAATGAATTCTGAAAGCAAATTTAAGGATTGCTAAGTTGCTAACGTACTAAGTTACCAAGACTACAAATAAAAATTATTCACCACAGAAGACTGTGTTTAAGTCCTCTGTCTCAACGTGTATCCCTGATAAGCTATTCTCAATGCGGGCCTTTCCTTTATCAGTAGATTGGGAAGCTGGAGGGATGGTGCAATGGTTACAAGCATTTGTTGCTCTTACAGAGGTCCAGAGGTCCTGAGTTCACTTTACAGTTCCCACATTGGGTAGTGCAGAATCACTTGTAAATCCAGCTCCAGGGAATTCCTCACCCTCTTCTGGCTTCCACCAGCACTGTGCATGTGCGCGCACATGCACACACACACAACACACACAACACACACACACAACACACACACACACACACACACAGAGAGAGAGAGAGAAACAGAGACAGAGAGAGAGAGAGAGAATAGATCTTTAAAAATAGGTCACATGTTTCTGAGGGGCACAACCTGGAACACTTCAGAAAATATCTAAAAGATTAGTGTGGAGTAAGAGAGAAGCCCTTTCTTTTTATGCTTCTCAGGAGAGTCAGTGTTTACTGACATACTCCTCTATCCCAGGATACCTCTTTATACACCTGCCTTGAGACAGCCATGGTGGAGAACAAAGAGCTGGGCTGTGATGCATGTACCTGTGACAATGAGCTCCAGGGCATCACTGGGAGCTGACCACACATAGGGACTGCTGCTGTGCCAACCATAGCACCAGTAGTTCCCAGTGAAGTTGTAGTTCACAGGACCAAGTTTGAAGTTGCCTTGATACTCTTCATGTTGGTGCCTTGGTAAGGAAGCTTCACCCTCCTTGGCCAGGGAAAATCTGTTGAACAGGTTGTATGCTGAACTACACTTGAAGGAAATGTTCTCTCCTGGTATCAATACAAGGCTTTGATCTGTGGAGAGGGCAGGTTTGTTGTAAAAGCCTGAAAGAGTAGACAGTGAGCTGTTAGCAAATTAAAAAAATATATATTTTCAGGATCTGGGGCAGTTAAGAGCATTGGATGCTCTTCCAGAATTATAACTCTTTGCAACTCCGGTTCTAGGGGATTTGATGCTCTCTTCTAACTTCCAAGAGTACTATATTCACATGGTGCACAGATATAAATGCAAGCAAAAATCTACACACAGAAAATAATTTAAAAAATCAGTTGATGGTGTTGGAGAGATGGCTCAGTAGTTAGGAGCACTGGGTGCTCTTTCAGAGGTCCTGAGTTTCTATAGCTTTAATCTCATGGGGTCTGATGTACTCTTCTGGTATGCAGACATACATTCAGACAAATATCCATATGCATAAATAAATAAAGCAATTAAATAAATTAATCTTATAGCAAGAAAAATTCTGTAGGGAGATAGAATAATATAAATTAGATTTAGTAAATATCTAGGTTTCTGATACAGTCTCTTAATCCGGGGCATGAAGATCAACTTGGCTGTGAGCAATTAGCTTATCAGTTTATGGATGAAGTCACGTGAAATGAGGGGAGTCTCTATGGACTGAAAAATAAGGTTGAAGCCAGGTGAAACAAGGAGACTTTATGACCTGGCATTGTTTTCAGCAGCTAAGTTGGCAGAGCCCAAATTAAGCTGAAGCAGGTGGAACAAGGAGCGATCCTATTTAAGGACAAGTGGATAAGCCCAGGAGAGGGCATGCTAGGGGTTCCATGCTATCGAGCTCCGATGCTAGTGAGTCCACATGCTAGAAAGGACAATGAGTAGTTTGTATCCTCTAATGGGGAAAGTGCTGGTGGACTGATGGCCAGATCTCCCTGAGGCAGAAAGAAGCTGGTGAGCAGAGAAAGCCTCAGCAAGACAGCAAAAGGCCAACAACTAAACCCTGTGGCTCAGCTTTTGCTTAGAGGGGTTTGACCTGTCCGAACAGTGGCCTGAATGGAACTGTGGCTAGCTTTAAAGACTGAGGCAGAATGGCAGAGTTGCTGATACGAAGGAAATAAGTTGGCCTACAGATGGCTGAGGTCTCCCAGAGAGAAGAAAGCCTTAAGCCTTATTTAAGGTGAAACTGCCATAGCCAATTTACCCTGACGAATCTACTTCTTAGATATCCCAGAAGAAAGACTGCTAAGTGCATTAAAGGGTCTACCCCAGAGACTGTGTTCCTGACGACTGAGGACCTGCCCCAGAGACTATATCCTTCTAAAAGGTTATGAAAATAGTTGTAATATTTATCAATAGGTTTAGTGGTTAGGTCTTAGGGGTTGTAGGCATTCATAGGGGTTGTAGGAATTTATAGGAATAGTAATTAAGTAAGTGTATTTGTTATAAGTGAATATAGTTATCAATAAATAAGCATTAAATAATTAAAAAGTATGGTTTCAAAATTCAGTTGAGTAAATTGACTAAAAGTTGTCTTGTTGCTAAAAATTATTTGCAGCCAGGTTTTATGTTTTGTGAATGTAATCTCAGTACTTAGCGGGTGAGGCAGGAAAAGCATGAGTTAAGGTTAGCATGGTATGTACAGTGAGATGATCTCACAAGTAGAAAAGTTATGAAATCAATCTATATGTCTGTCAGTGGCATGTAATTCACAACAGGGTTGTTTCTAACCACAAGGCAAAATTATATCATTCTTAGGAAAATGGATACAAATGGGGATTATTATGTTAAGTAAATTAAGTCAGACTCAGAAAAAAGAGTTATGTTTTCTATCATTTGTGGATCATAGACTTTTACATAGATACATAAATTAATATAAATATATGACATGAAAACATGTCGGGGTTGATGTGAAACTTACTATGTATTCAAATGTTAATTGCTATGGATTCACATGTTAATTGCTTTGTATTCAAATGTTAATTGCTTGCCCCCCTCCAGATCTGCTTGCTCTCTACAAGCAAATCCTCACATATCCAAAGACATTGTGTAAACCTTGACTCCCAAATTATCCCTGATTGGATAATAAAAAGGCTGGCAGCCTATAGATAGGCAGAGAAGTGGAGGGTGGGACTTCCTGGGAGAGAGAAAGGAACTCTGGGAAGGAGAAAGAGGAAGGTCCTTTCATAAGGAAACCTGAGATGATACAGACATTACTATGGGCCTGGAAGGTATAGCCAGCTACCTGGCTGGATGGTGTGATGTGGTGAGATCAATTTAGATTAGCTAGTTGAGAGTCTGCCCAGCTAAGGCCTAAGCTTTGAAATATTAAAAGGTCTTGGTGTCTTTATTTTTATGACCTAAGGGCTGTCCTGTATCTTAGTCTTTTTCACCAGGAGACATAACTGCTGGTCTTCTACAAAAATAGAAACAATAGTAAACACAAACCAAAAACCCAACAAAAACAAAAGCAAATTTAATATTTGTGATAAGGATTGAATCCAAAGCCTTATGTATGATATGCAAACACTGTACTACCTTTTATGTATTGAGTTTAAAAAATATTTATTTAGGTTTTGAGAACAGGGTATTGAAATGTAACTCAGGTTAGCTTTGAACTCATGATCTTTCTGTCTCAGGTTTTTGAGTTCTGAGATTACTGATATGTACCAACACACCAAAGTTCTTTTTCCCTTTTCTCCTCTCCCCTTCTCTTCCCTCCCTCCCTCCCTTTCTTTCTTTAGCTCCTCTCTCTTTCAACAGGTTCTCATGTAGCCTTGACTGACCTCAAACTCATTATGTAGCCGTAGATGGCCTAGAACGTCTGCTGCTCCTGTATCTACTTCTGGGATTATACAATTACTGGTGTGCATCTCCACATCTGGCTTATTTTTAAACTAAAAAGGCTTTGTGTATTTATCATGTACACTGATAAATGATGCTTGATATATGTATACATTGTATAATGGCTAGTTATAATGATTAGCATATGTACCACCACACACACTTATTTTTTATGGTAAGAACAGTTGGAATACAGCTTGCTTTGCCTCTAGTCTTCTTACAATGACCCGTGACCCAGTGTAGTCATGAGAAAAATATCAGACAACTACTAAAAATAGGAAGTTCCAGAAAATACTTGCCTCTACTCTTTGAAACTGCCATGATTATAAAAAACAAGAGAAACTGTGATGGCCGAGAGAGGACTAAATGCAATGTGAGATCTTTGAAGGGGTCCTGGAGTAGATAAAGACCACTAGATAGCAACTAAGGAATTCTGAAATACACTTTATACATTAGGTAAGAAGGGTGTATTGGTATTTGTTCATTCATTCTTGGTGGAAAACTTTCTATACTGATGTTGGATGTTAGCAATAGAGAGAGACTGTGCACTGGGGACATAGAAATGGTTTTCAACATCTCAGTTTTTTTAAAAATGAACTTAAAGCTATCCTAAAAACATTGGGAGGTGAGGAGGCTCTGGGAAGAATTGGGGGAGGGAAAAGAGTCTGATAAAATTATATTGAATGAAAAATTTTGAATAAAAATTAGAAAATATGCACATCATTGAATGCAGAGAATAATGATGGTTGTGAGCCAGGACATAAAGAAAACATTTATGCCATCCCATCTAAGACTTAGGAAACAGTGCCCAGAGGTGGATGGGAAGTATATGAGTCAGAAGGCAGGGTGAGGGCTGCTAAATGTCATTATCTAGACTTGACAGAACCATCATAATTATTAATGTACAACAACTGTAATTGTATTGGGCCCACATGAGAGCACTCCTGACAGCACTATGTCAAGGAAGCAGAGGAGTTGGGGGATAAGGGAGTAATCAAGGAATAGAGTCCTGCTCTTTATGATGGAACTTTTGGCCATTGATAGACTCTAGGAGAGGGGGAATCATTGTCTTTAGTTGTGTACCCACTGCCGAGCCCACAAGGCTCCAGAAGATACCTCCAAACCCTAGTATGAATGGCCCTGGTTAATCTCAGTGGGTGATGAACAAGACGAATAGAGTGGGGGTGAGAATTGTCAGTATCAATTGTGTATATGTATGGAAATATCTACCAACAAATATAACGTAAAATAAAAATTTAACATAAAATTAAAACCAAAACCAAGGTCTGCTATAATTAAGACAAAATACCTAGCAGGAGGCCAGGCTCACAAGATGTCTCCTTACCTGTCACCACCAGCTCCAGGGGTTTGCTCTGTTCTGACCACTGTTTCTTCTTCTTATACTGACACCGATAGCATCCTGCCAGTGTTGCGTTCATGTGGTGGATAATGAATTCAGCCTCTTTCTGAAATCCTAATTTCTTCTCTATTATTGTGGTTATGGAGTTTTTCATTAAGGACAACTGATACAGGAAGGCTTCGGGAGTTCCCTGGCACAGGATCCTCACAGACCCGTTCCAGGGAACCATAGAATTTGCTGCAGTGGATATAGTAGGAATGGGAAATTCTGAAAGGAAGCAAAGCCTAGATTCAGATGGCTTGCAGAGGCATTTTATTCTTTCTATGTTGGGGGACATGAATTAAACTGCAAAGGATCTATAACAATTTCATTTTAAGATAATACTTTGGATGTTGGGAGTGATATCTCAGCTGATAAGGATGAAAGAATAAGGATCTAGTTTCAGATCCTCCCCAAAACCCACATAAATAACCAGGAGTGGTGGGGTACACTTATAACCCCTGCTGTAGAGGCAGAGGCAAGCAGATTCCTGGGCTTGCTGGCCAACCAGCCAAGCCTAATCAATGAGCCCCAGGCCAGTGAGAGGCTCTGCTTCAATGAACAGCAGTGAATGCAGAGACTCATGGTTGTCTGTGGTATGTGAAGGCTGAGTGGACAGTCCTAAAAGGACATTTTTACCACTGCTTCTAAAGCCTTTGGAAAGAAAGTTAGAGGTGGAAGATAGAGAAAAGAGCTGCGAAATGTGATTCTCTGGGGATGACATAGCCAATGCAAACATAACAGTTAGCAGCCATGAGCCTGCACAAGACTGGGCTCATCAATAACCAATGATAGAGGAGAGGTACTCACATGGCTTCACCCTTCTTGCTGAATTATTGATTACTGAGGGATTCTTAGGAAGGGGTAGACATTATTTTCAGTTGTGTACTCACTATTGAGGCCACCAGGATACAGAGGATAGCTCCAAACCCATGGCTACTCAGCTAGCCCTGGTTAAACTCTCTCTCTCTCTCTCTCTCTCTGAATATATATACACACATATATGTATGTATAATGTTATATATATTATACATATGTACACACATATACATACAAACATATATGTGATAGAGGGATGATGAGTTCTGTGGGACAGGGCCAGGCAACCTGGAGCTGCAAATGGGCAAATCCTGGTGCAGAATCCAGGACTCACAGGGAACTAGAACATGTTATCTTCCTGGCTTTCCACATTGCTGTTGATTAGCCTTGAGCAAGTGATTTTTACATCTTGAAGACTCCATTTTCAGTTTTAAATCGTTCTGTGGAACAGGTAAGGGAACACTGAAAACATTCACGTTCCCTTAGTCAAGATACATCTGTTTGATTCAGAGACCCACAGTCAAACATCAGGTGGAGCTCAGGGAATCTTGTGGAAGAGTTGGGGGGAAGGATTAAGGGAGGTGGAGGGTCAAGGACACTACAAGACCTACAGAACCAACTAACTGAGGCCCAAGGGGACCCACAGAGACTGAACCACCAACAAAGAATATCCATGAACTGGACCTAGGCCCCTACACATATGTAGCTGATGGGTAGCCTGGTTTTCATGTGGGTTCCCTAACAGAGCCAGAGCAGTCTTGGACTTGGACTCTGTAGCCTGCCTTTAGATTCTTTCTCCCAGCTTGACTGCCTTGTCTGGCTTTAGTGGAAGAGGATGTGCTTAGTCCTGATGTGACTTGATGTGTGGGGGAGGTTTGTTTGTTTTCTGGTTTTTCAAGATGGGGTTTCTCTGTGTATCCCTGGCTGTCCTGGACTCACTTTGTAGATCAGGCTGGCCTTGAACTCACAGAGATCCACTTGCCTCTGCCTCCCTAGTGCTGGGACTAACGATGTGGGCCACCACACCCTAGCTGTGGGGGCAGGGGAGGGATGGTGATGGGCAGGGAGGAATGGGGGAAGAGGGTGGGGCTGGGAAAAGAGGAGGCAGGAGGCTGCTATCAGGATATAAAAATGAATAAATAAATAAATGAAGGAAAGAAGAGATGTATCTATTCTCCTGGGTTTGACCCTCTTTATCACAAAGCCAAATCAACCCAAAAATCCAAGTACTGTATGCTCACTCTTTTATGCTGATATTTAGAAAGTTGATTTTAAAATTCCATTTCAATTTCAAATATGTGTACGCTAATTTTTGCTCATTTCGCCATCACCCATTTCTCTCTCCTCTTGCTCTGTTCCCGAAACTACTCTTCTCAAGAAGTCCCTTCTATTGTGAAGTCGTATTTTGACCTACCAAATTTCACCAGAGTTTTTGGAACATGTGTGAGAGTTTATTTAATGTCATGTGGGTAACGTAGTAGAGACTATACCACTGAAGAAAATGACATCCCTTCCTCAGAACCCATTAACCGCTCATAGACCCACAGTGAGATTTTATGACTACCTCCAAGATTTCACATATTTAAAACAGGTGAGTATTTTATCCCTGATCCTAACAGTCAATCAATCAGTCATTTAGAAGACATTGATGGAGTACTTAATATAAGCCTGTCATCACATTTCACCCTGTGGATACAAGGTTAAATAAACAATAATTGATTATGACAATAAAAGTTGACCTAAATGTAGAACAGTGGTCTCTAGAGTCTGGGAAGTATGAGGGAGTGGGGAGAGGTGTGGCTGAATAATGGGCAGATTTAGATAACTACTAATTCTCTTCAGCACAGCTAGGTGACAAGTTTCACTAATCTATTGTATATTTTATGGACAAACAAGTGAGAGGAATTTGAAGGCTCTAAACATAATGTAATGGTAGGATAAAAGGAAAGGACAAATATCCGACGTTTTTCTCTGACCTCCACGTTCATGCTGTGGTATTTTCATAAGCAGGGATGGAAATATTAATTAATCTGGTTTGATTAGTACATGTAGTGTGAGTACATTGATGTGTTTCATCATCGTATCCTGAAAATTTGCGCAGTTAAGATCCCAAGTATGGCAGGTGTGACTGTGAGTCACAGTGTAAAGTTTTAGAAAAAGGAGATCAGGTGACTGCTGTGGAAGTTCTGAAAGGGAGGTGGAGGAAGTGCCGAGGAGGTGCGCATGGGTGGGCATGGAGCACTGCAGAGAGAAGGGTCCACAAGAGGAAAGGCTGAGAGTTGACAAGTGGGAAAATGAAAGATAAGCTTCCTGAAGGTGAGTGTGGGTGAAGAGGAGACGAGATAGTTACTCTGGTGGAGGAGATACAAGCCAGGAAGAGAAAGGTGGAAGGGAACTTCAAAAGTTACAGGACTCACTTCAGACAGATCTGAGGGGCTTTAAGTGGGAGATACCTGGAACTGTGTCTTAAACGTAGAGATAACTCTGGCTATTGTCCTTTGAAGGCTGCTGGAGAGATAAGATATGGATAGATGAGGGGTTCACATGAACTAGGGGGAAAAACAGGAGTCAGAGTGAAAGAATATGCAGAACTTAGGACTATTACTGCTCCCTTTAGTTTAAGTAGGTGCTTTACTCAGTACTACCGAGGGCTCAATGCTGTGGTACAGTACATGGCTGTACAATAGGTCCACACTAGACTGACTTCCACTAAATATGTGAAGTAAATAAACTTGGTTTTGGAGAAGAAAGGAAATCAACACTCAGAGGGATGTTAGGCAAAGACAGCTACCCTTGACTTCCTCTTATGCATATTCAGTAAACACATGTCTTTGTTAGACATGCAGCTGGCAGAGTCAAGGCTGTATCTCCTTGGAGTTCTGGCGTCCCCAGAGTGAGGTGACACAATGAAGAAAGCAGAAGACACTAGTGGGGACCAGAGAAGAATTTACCTGGGCTTCAGACTGCATTTCAAATATTCTACCCCAGAGCTGCTGTGAGCAGTATCTAGGGTGGAGCAAAAGATAGGACCTAGGGGGCACTTACCTTCTTGCGCCCAAAGTGTCTGGCCCAGGCAGACCACTGGAAGAGAACCATTGATGAAAATTTAACCCTTTAATATCCAAACTCTGGTATAGACCCCCTTGCATAATGAATTATAGAGTAAATCTATGCATCTGTTTTTATGTATGTATGTATATATGTATGTGTCTATCATATATCTACAACCTATCTATTATCTATGCTAATTTTTAGTAATCTATCCTCCATTTTTTGTCTTGTATGTATGTATATATGTATGTATGTATGATCTCTATCTCTACCCATATAGCTATTATCTATTAATCATCTTTTACCTTTCATTGTCAATCTATCAATCAATCTTCTAGTCAGTTTCGATAACTTATTATCTATCTTCTGTAGATCATTTATTTTTGTCTGTGTATATTCTCTTTTATCTAGTTTTAGCTTTCACATGTATGTCTGTTATATCCAAAAGAATATTTTTCCCAACATACCCACAGCCTTGAGAGTTACCCTTAAGTTTTAAGTCCTTTAGTCTCCCTCCCTCACAAAGATCAGTGGTCACCATGAAGCCCTAACAGTGTGTCATGGGCTAAGTAGGAGCAATCAAGCCCCACCTCTCAGATTCTAACAGAGTCCCAGGTACAGCCACCTCAACAGAATGCCAAGAAGGTTAAACTGTCTTTGGCTGCCACCAAAATCACATAGACTTCATGTTAAGAGAGGGTCTAGTTTTTATGGGAGCCCTGTCTTCCTTGCTGACCTACTTTCATTTCAGGACTCACCGAGACACAGGAAGGTGGTGTCCTGTGGGGCCATGGTGCTGATATGGCCTCAGTCCAGTTATTTTCCTGTTTGTGTGTATTCACAGACAACAGATACTTGTGAGACAGTAGACTCACAGGATGTGTGAGGTCTGAGTTCCTGACCACAGGATTTCTACATCTTTTGCTATATAGGCAAAAGGAACAGTTTCTTCTTGAAATACTTAGTTCTCAGTTGCTCTTAGATGGACTCTTAGAAGAGACCAAGAATCCTTCTGTTTATATTTCAGACCTGAAAGGAGGATTTTCCTCAAAGCAATGTCTAATGGTGCTCACAGTCCTTTCTATCTGTCTTTTTCTTTCTTATTAATTTATTCTCTCACATATTACATCCAGACTGAAGCTTCCTCTCCCTCCCTCTGCCCGCTATCTCCTTCATCCCTTCTCCTCCCTCCCCATTCAATCCTCCTCTGTTTCCCTTCAGAAAAGGTCAGCCCTCCCAGGGATATCAACCAAACATGACATACCAAGTTGCAATAAGATTAGGTATCCCTCTCATATTAAGGCTGGACAAGGCAGCCCAGTAGGAGAACAAGGGTCCCAAAAGGAGGCAAAAGCATCAGAAACAGCCCCTGTTTTCTCTGTCAAGAGTCTCACAAAAACACAAAGCTACACAACTGTAACTTATATGCAGAGGGCCCAAGTCAGTCCCATGCAGGCTCCCTGGTTGTTGGTTCGGTCTCTGTGAGCTCTGGTGAGTCCAGGTTAGCTGATTCTGTGACTTTCTTGTGGTATTCTTGAATCCTCTGGCTCCTACAATCCTTCCTCCCCTCTCCACAGGATTCTACAAACTCCACTAATGTTTGGCTCTGGGTCTCTGGATAAAGCCTCTTTGATGACAATCGGGTTAGGCAACAATCTATGAGTACAGCAGAATATCATTAGGCATCATTTGATTGACTTTTTTTGTTTTTTTGCCAGTTACGTTTGGTTCTATCCTAGGACTCTGGGCCAGCTGGCCTCTGGTCCTCCAGGCAGTGTCAGGGTTATGCTCCCACTTGAGGCATGGGTCTCATGTTGGACCAGTCATTGGTTAGCCACTCCCACAATTTCTGTGCCATCTTTACCCCAGAACGTTATGCTGGCAGGACAAATTGTCGAAGGGGTTGTGGCTGGGTTGGTGTGCCAAATCCTCCACTGGAAGTATTGCTTGATTGTAGGATATGGCTAGTTCAGGCTCTGTTTCTTAGATAGATCACCCTAATATATTTCTGGGAGTTTCCATTGCACTAGTTTCTACCTTGTTCTTGAATTGCCCCCTAATTCCAGTTGTCTCTCCCAGTACTCTCTCCCTCTGTCCTTTCCCCACCATATCCATATCCCTCATGTTCCTGTCCCCACCTG
>CAJQZJ010032290.1:4919280-5011757 GCA_907164525.1 Lophiomys imhausi
CTTTAGATGTGATAGGACACCCAGGACTTGCTGTAGTAGGATGATTGGGTTCTGATAGTGCCAAATGCCTCTGGGTTTTTTAGTTTGTGTTCTTTGCTGACTTCTTGCTGTCTGGTTGTCCCAGGTATTGGCTGGTTGTTTCTGTTGCCTGCTGGGCCTCTTGGGTATGCAGATAGAGCCCTGGGACAGAGGCCGGTGATCCTGGGGACTAGAAGCCCTTCTCAGGATGGAGACTGGACCTTAGAGAATAGACTACAAGTCACTTCTGTTGGTTGCATCCCCGTTGGATCCATAGACAAGGGATTGAGGTGAGGGGTATCTAACTTGGATGATCTTATGGGCTGGTCTGTTCAGGAAGGAGAGTATGTCAGTGTGGAGGATGGAACTGTGAAGATGGGTAGAGCCTGAGGGTTGGAGGTTGATTGAACCTGGGGCTGGGGATTTTTGTCAGGGTGGTGGATAGTCTCAGTGTTCACTGGAACCATATGTCTCTGGGGTCCTAGCAGCTCACCCCAAGAAGTTGGGTAAGGCCATGCCAGAGGCCAGAACCATGTGTTGTTGCTTGAACTCCGATCCCTACTCAGAGTGACAGGTAGATCTGCAGGGCTGGAGGCTGGTTGATCATGGAATCTGGGAGCCATCCTTGGGTGAGGTTGTATCTGTGTGCTGCTGGCGACCCAGAAGCTCTCCTTAGAAGTCATATAGAGCCATAGATTGGAGGCTGGATTGGAGACTGGATCCCTGTGTGACTTGGGCAATGGAACCTTCTTTTTGATGGTGGGTAGGGCTGGATGGCCAGAGGCTGGTTGAAGCTCAACCCAGGGGCCCTCTTCGGGGAAGTGGCTAGTCCCAGTGTTTGCTGGGCAACACAGACACAATCTGCATTTCACAGTCAGCAGGACTGCTTCAGGATTCCTCTGCAGTGACTGAGCTCAACTTTCTGCTAGTCAGATACAGAGTGTGCTGCCATTCTAATTTCTTATTTTCTTTTTTTGCTTGACCCAGTGATCATTAAGTAGAAAGTTGTTTAGTTTCCACGAGTTTGTAGAGTTTCTGTTGTTGTTGAAGTTCAGCTTTAATTCATGCTTAAAGGTCTGATAAGATACAGGGGGTACAGGAGGCAATTTCAAATTTCACCTGTCCATTGGTGAGAGTGGGGTGTTGAAGTCTCCCACTGTTAATGTGTGGGATTCAATGTGTTATCTAAGCTTTAGTAATGTTTCTTTTACAAACATGGGTACCCTTACATTTGGGGCATAGATATTCAGAATTGAAACATCATGGTGGATTTTTTCTTTGATTAATCTGTAGTGTCCTTCCCTTCCCTATCTCTTTATATTTATTTCATTTGGAAGTCTATTTTATTAGATATTAGAATGGACACACTAGCTTGCTTCTTATGTACATTTGTTTAGGAAGTCTTTCTAGCCCTTTACTCTGAGATAATGTCTATCTTTGTTGTTGAGGAGTGTTTCTTGTATGCAGCAGAATGATGGATCCTGTTTTCACATATACTCTGATAGCCTGTATCCTTTTATTGGGGAATTGAGTCCAATGATGCTGAGAGATATTAATGAACAATGATTAATTCCTGTTTTTTCCTATTGTTGTTGGGGTGTGTGTGTGTGTGTGTGTGTGTGTGTGTGTGTGTGTGTCCCTTATTTTGGTTTCTTTTGTGTGAAATTATTTTCTGTCTTTTTCTTGGGTGTAGTTAACTCCCTTGATTTAGAGTTTTCCTTCTAGTATCTTCTGTAGGGTTGGATTTATGGATGGATATTGTGCAAATTTGTTTTGTCATGAAATATCTTGTTATCTCTATCTATGTAGATTGAAAAATTTTCTAGGTATAGTAGCCTGGTCTGACATCTATTGTCTCTTAGAGTCTGTAAGATATCTCCCCGGAATCTTCTGGCTTT
Source organism: Lophiomys imhausi (assembly GCA_907164525.1). NCBI lineage: Eukaryota > Metazoa > Chordata > Mammalia > Rodentia > Muridae > Lophiomys > Lophiomys imhausi. Next base: position 4,921,197 of record CAJQZJ010032290.1, read on the forward strand.
TATGGTTTCTTTTAAGAAGTTGGGTATAATTCTAATAGGTCTGTCTTTATACATTACTTGGCATTTTTCTCTTTTAGTTTTTAAATATTCTTTTTTTTTTGTTCTGTACATTTAATGTTTTGATGATTATATGGTGGGAGGTTTTCCTTTTTTGTTCCTATCTATTTAGTGTTCTGTAAGCGTCTTGTATATATAGGCATCTCCTTCTTTAGGCAGGGGAAATTTTGTTCTATATTTTTGTTGAAAATATTTTCTGGACTGTTGGGCTGGGAATCTTTTCCTTCTTCTATTTCTATTATTCTTAGGTTTGATGTTTTCATAGTATTCCACATTTTCTGGGTGTTTTGTGTCAGGAACTTACTTTGTAGATTTAGCACTTTGTTTGACAAATGTATCAATTTCTTTTTTCATATCTTCTATGCCTGAGATTCTTTCTTCTATCTCCTGCATTCTGTTGGTGATACTTACATCTCTAGTTCCTGTTCATGTACATAAGTTTTCTATCTTACAGATTCCCCCAATTTCTGTTTTCTTTATTGCTCTACTTCCATTTTAATGCCTTGAACAGTTTTAGTCATTTCCTTCACCTATTTGATTGTATTTTTTAAGGAATTCATTTATTTTTCTCTATAAAGGCCTCTATCATCTTCATAAGATTGGGCTTAAAGTAATTTTCACATGCTTCTGCTGTATTTAAATATCCAGGGCTTGCTGTAGTTGGATAACTGGGCTCTGGTTGTGCCATATTGCCCTGGCTGTTGTTGATTGTGATCTTACATTGGCTTCTAGTCATCTAGGTTTTGGTGTTATTATAGGTATAGGTGCAGGTTTTTTAGTTTATCTTTGTCAGACAGGTGTTTTTTTTTTTTTTTTTTAGATGTTCTTTCCCTTGGTTTCTGTTTCCTTTCTTATCTTTGTGTCTCAGTGATCTGGGGTTATGGTGGCCTTTGAGTCTTCAGGTTCAGTAGGGTGTCTCCCCTCAGTTTTTTGTGTCAGTTTTTGACTGCCAACATTGCCTCTGGGATACCTAGAACTGGTGTGGCCTCTGGGAAAGTAGAGATATTCTGCCAAAGTTGTGGCCCAGAATATGGATCCTAGGTGAAGGGGAGCAGTTAATGACTGTTGGGTGAGCTTTAAGTGGTATTGGAGGGCATAGGGCATAGAGTGTGTTCCTACCTGGTATCCCTCCCTGGTGGTGGCATAGTTGCCAGGTAAATAGTCATGGTAAAACAAAATGCCAAAGGGGAAAAATGTATTTTTTCTTTAAAACAACCTGTTTTTTCTCTTGAAATTCTGGGAATTAGAGGTAATTAATTGCCTAGTGATCTGCATTATCAAAGGGACAGGTGATATCAAGCTCCCACAGGCAGGGCTGGAGGTGGTTAATAGTCTCTATGACCCCTGCATTTTCTGAAAGGCCAGGCCATATCAAGCTTCCATACAAAGACTGGAGATACTTAATAGTCAAGATGACCCTTACATTATCTATGTAGTTAGGGACTTTCCCAACTTACTACAACTAGGACCAGAGGTGGCTAATAACCTACTTGACCTCTAAGCTAGCTCTATGACCCAGACCATGCCAGATCCCTCCTTAGCCACTTATGTTAATACATGTAACTTATCTCCAGATTCTAACTATTTTGAATAAATTTCATGTACTTGAGTTTTGATATAATTATGCCTCCTTGTCCACTGGGTATTTATCAGACGAGATCGGGTGCATTCAGGGTGGTATGGCCGTAGACCCACTGGGTATTTATTATAACAGAAAACCTTTTGCCAAATTGTACTGTGTTTAAATAAGCTTAAAATACACAGATTGTGGTCAGGCTCCAGAAGTTTGAACATGCCTGAGTAACTAATACTGAACATGGTTTACTTCTTGCTTCTTGTGGTTTATTTCTCTGCCAGCCATAGTATTTTCTGTGACTACCACAACTATATAAAAATTTTATGTTACACACGAATCTGTGCTGTATTCTTGGAGGGGCCTTACATTCCCCAAAACCCTAACTCCTGGGAAGCTGAGGCAGAAAGATTACAAGTTGGAGGGTATGAAGCAAGCTCCTGTTTCTAAATAACAGACAGACAGACAACAAAGAAAGATGAACCTCACAGTCCAAGCACGGAAATCCAAAAGAGACCATATGGGGTAGTTTAATAGATTTTGTTGTAAACTTGATACAGAGTATAGTCATTTGGGAAATAGGACTCCCAATTCAGAAAATGATTCTACAAGTGTAGCCTATTGACACATTGGTTGGACATTTTCTTGATTCAGGATTGATGTAAGGCCATTTTACTGGGTAGTCTTATGCCAACCTAACACACAAGCTAGTGTTATCTGGAAGGAGTGAACTTTAAGGAAATTCCTCTAGAAGATCTGGCTATCAGGAATTTTTCTTAATTAGTTATTAATTGTGGAAGGTACCATCCTATATTTGGGCTGGTGGTCCTGGGTTTTTATAAGAAAACAGGCTAAACAAGCAAGCCAGTAAATACCATCCCTTCATGGCCTCTGCATCAGCTTCTGTCTCCAGAGTCCTTCCCTGTTTGAGTTCCCTTACTGACTTCATTCAATGATGAACAGTGCTGTGGAAATATAAGTCAAACAAACCCTTTCCTCCCAAATTGCTTTGTGGTCATGGTGTTTCATTGCAGTAATAGAAACCCCAATGAAGACATACACTGTGGGTGATGTCATTCTGGGGCAAGTCATCTTAAGTTGTATAAGAAAGAAGGCTGTGTAAGCCATGAGAACAATCCAGTATGTGGTGAACTTTCATGGCATCTGATTCAGTCCCTGACACCAAGTTCCTTCCTTGGCTTTCCTCAATTGATGTTGACTTGGTGTGTAAGGTATATAAACCAAAGAAAATGTCCCCCATAGTTGCTTTTGGTCATGGGGTCCTATTGCAGCAGTAGAAAGCATATCTGAGGTTGATAACGTATACACAGGTTGAATGATTCTTTCTGGGGAGATATGAGTTTTTCCTCTACTCATAGAACCTCAGGGAGGGCCCTTGTAAATCTGTGAATCTTATATGATTCAGGATGTTCTTGAGACTTGTGAGGTTTTCTTTACTTTTTGTGAGTCTTAATGAATTTTCTTGTAAGTGGCAATGTTTCAATTCAGAGGAAGTAACTTTTCAACAGCATAGTAATGGAAAGAGAAGAAAAAGGAAGTGCTTTACTTAAATCACATCTTAGAAAATGTTTCAATTATGGGGAAGTGTACATTGAAATATTGAAGATATATGTAATATTCCTGGCAGGAGAAGATGTTAACAAATATATTCTAAGCACACAGAGCAGCATATGTTGAGGCCCAATGTGGAGAGTGAGTTTCTGGGAGGATGCCAGCAGGAGCGGTAGAAAATAAAGGTGGGGTAATTGGTGTATCATCAAATACATATACATATAAGATATTGTCATGAGAACCATTATGTTGTACAACATTATTATATATTAGTAATATGTACTAATACAAGGAGTGATCCTCTTGTTGATATGGAGTTGTAAGATACTCAAAAAGATTACAGCTACAAGTAGGTCTAGAAAGTACAGCTTGTTAGATTGTAGAGGTCTGCAGGAATGAAATAAAAGAGGACATTATATTTCAAATATATTCATGGACTAAGCAATAGAATTTGATCTCTGTCCAATAGTCAGTGACGATCATATTCTTTTTATGTAAAGGAAAGCTACATTAAGAACTATATTAGAATAATGAAGTATAATCCCAGAGTTAGAGACCTCTCTTTTCATATTTCAGGTGCTAATTCACTGCATCATACAGTCTTTTTTGAAGAAATGGCTTTGATCTCCACAGAAGACTTCCTTGGGTCTTTCTTTGAGAACTTATGGGGTGCAGACAATCTTTGATCTCAGCTTATCATTTCATGACTTCCATGTACACAATGGTATTTGTGGAAAACCCACTGGGAACTTGAGAAATGGGAGTAATTATTTTTTGTTTGAAGATCCTCTGATCAAATTCTGTGTATGTCACCTGCCCTTCTTCTCTTTCAGAGTCCTGGAAACAGGTAAATGTTAAATGATGCTGTATGCACATAATCTTGCAGAGGATGAAAGACTGTTAGACTGTATGGAACAGGGAAGGATCAGGAGTACATACCTGTATGTTCAGTGTTCTTTTCACTTCAGACTCTTGGTCCATGATGGCTGCATTTTTAGGGAACAGGAGTAATTAACCAGATAATAAAACACTCCCACACTCTCATTTCAAATCCAATGTACTAGTGAGAGACATGGCAAAACACAGGTTGCTCACTTGCTATAAATCAGTCAGTAGTCTGCCTCTCTGTGTTCACAGCCCATCTTATCCATGATTCACCCTAGTAATTATTTCTTCATCATACTCTATCTCTTTCCCTCTACATTCCTCTCCCTCCATCTCTCTCTGTATCCTCTCTCTCTCTCTCTCTCTCTCTCTCTAAGGACTTTGTCCTAGATATTCATGTTTGCTTTGGATGTGAAGATGCAGAAGATGGATTGAGGTATTAATCTGTGTTCTGAGAGCTGAGGGAATGTGAAAGGTCCCTGTTGTTCTCTTTAGAAAGCCTGTATTTCTCTGGTCTCTGTTTGTTATACTCTTTAGATGACACTCACCTGCTTGTTTATGAGACTTGCTCTTTTTGGCAGAACAACAAAAATAAAGGATGATGATGAAGACAAGGATCATGGCAACTAAGAGCCCAATCAGAACATACAAGTTCCTGTAGTTGTCTGGAAGAAGATAAAAGCCCAATAAGAGATAAATCTTAGGATTCCCATTTTGATCGATTGCATAATATTTATTGATTGAAGGATAATTAGTATAATATCTGTTTAGGACAAAAGGACTTGAACCTACTTCTATTATTCTGCTCAATGAACATAGTATTAAACTGACTCCAAATGATATTGTTAGACCTATATATTAATGTACTTCTCAACTCTCAGCAGAGATGCTTATATTTGTGATAGGTGGTTATTAATACAGATACCCACAACTGAATCAGTTGCAGAGAATTAGACTTCTTAGCCCTAAATGAGATGTTTATATCACACCTTCTTCTCCAAATGTTGAACAAGTGTTGTGAAAAAAGATGGGAAGAGATTGAAAAACTAGGCCATGGATAACTACAAGGAAACTGTCTTCTGGACACAGCAGGGTAGTTGCATATACCAACTTAAGTAGGTGTGACAGGGACACCAGTGCAAACTCAAGCTAGCCAAAATTCCAGAATGGAGAGAGGAAGTGTACATGAAATCCCATCCCTTAACAAGGAGTTATAGGCCATTGGTAAATGTTAGGAGAGGTGCCAGTTTTAGGAGTGCTGTTAATTGTAAGGTGACCATGCTCTAGCAGAAGGCCAGATCCAAGAATATACAGATAGTATATACCAGTTATAGAAAGATGCATGACAGGAGGTGCAGGTCATGTGTTCAGTGTCTTAATCTGAGGGTGATAACAGTGTTTAGAAACTTAAACACTGTTGAACCAAATATTTAATTCTCCTAAAGGGAAAAAAATGAAGTCAAGTCTATCCATTGTAGGTAGTATTTCTTTCTTTTTTAAAAAAAGATTTAATTGGTATTGATCTTTGTATATTGATACAAAATTAAGATTATATTTGGCCACATTGGCAATGATCTTTATATATTGGTACAAAATTAAGGTTAACTCTTTTTAAGGGATTGCACCTAGGTATCATTTAAAAATGAAATGTGAAGTTTTGGCTTTTTGTTAGCAACTGTCATAAACTGTTTAGAATAATTAAGAAATGCAAACTAATAGTCATTCAAGCATGCCATTTTGTTAGGTACTAGGGAAGTCTATCACAGTTATTTTCTAAGTTAATCAGAAATCAAGTTGCTAAGAGACAAACAACATGTGATTATCCAAATATAAGGAGATAGATAGGTGGTCTTCAAAAACCCCAAGAGATCTTCAGAATATGGCATTCAAAGATGTTTTCTTAACTTAAGAATTTTTTGATATTGAGACATGTCAGCTCCTGACAGCACCCCCTATTCTACTCCTAGTAGAAGATGAGCATCTCCAATTGGAGATGGTTGAATTAGTGGTAAGCCTGCCACTTGGCAAGAAAAATCCCTTGCTTCAATTGTAGACAGAATGCTGTCCAAAAATGACAAAACTTGGAAGCAGGTAAGTCAACAGCCTAGATTTACCAAGACAGGGTAGGTAAGTCCTTCATAATCCCTGCTCTACAATCAATGTCTGTCAGAGAAATGGGGCCAAACGGCTGAAGATTGATGCTGTAATGTATGGAGAGAAAATGGGAACTGTCCAGGCAGCCAGTTGTCTGTCATTTCTTAGTTTTGGAAGCTGCTGGCCCTGCACTTCCTGTATAATCAGATATATTTATCCCTCTCAGGTCTCTGATGTGGTTGAAGATAGATAGCTAGAGTCTCATAGTTAAATTTTGACTTGTTTAGAAATTAAGAGGGTGTTCTGGATCTAAGATGATGCTTTTAAAGTTGTGATGCAAGTTAGGATGGAAGCTGAGTTGGATATAGAACTTTAAACTCATGGAGATGTTTGGATAGTAGAATGTTAAAGTCAGTTGCCAAATATGTATGGACTGGACACTGGGAATGTATGCTAATCTTTATGATTCTAATAATTGTGGCCTAATTATTTCTGTTGTTTTGTATTTTATTTGTTGTTATAAGAGAAAGAGCCATTTGTTGGACTGAAAGGAGAGCTGTTGGGGGGAATAGATGTACCTTAAACTTAAAAAAAAGGAAGGGGATGGGGGAAGAGTGTGGGAGGGTGGGACCAGAGGTGGGAGTAGGGAGGGGATTGCGATTGAGATGTAACTTGAAGAAATAAAAAATAAATTAAAAAAGGAAAAATTTATTTATTTTATATATATATATATATATATATATATATATATATATATACAGTGTTCTGTCTGCAGCTATGACTGCAGGCCAGAAGAGGGCACCAGATTTCATTATGGATGGTTTTGAGCCACCATGTGGTTGCTGGGGATTTAACTCAGGAACTCTGGAAGACTAGTCAGTGCTCTTAACCTCTGAGCCATCTCTCCAGTCCCCCCGTTTTTGGTAGTATTTCTATAAAATATCACCTTCTGCCTGCTTCTGTTTTTCAAGCCCCATCACCTCCTCTCCAGGTGGCACAGAGGTAGAATGAGCATTTCATTATTCACTTGCAGCTGGTCTTAGGTGTAGAAATTAGAGATGAGCAGTCCCTACAGGTCCCATGATGCCCATAAACAACTTCTGATGTTGCAGAATTTAAGAATCAGAGAAGGAAAATGATGATACTAAGATTGCAGAGCCTTGAGGGAGATGAGCCAAAATATGAACCCAAGAGTTTTGGTCCTAAATTTCCACAATTGAGAAGAAGAATAATTTACTCACTAGTTTTGGAGTCTGTTTCTGTGCATGAAGTGCAGTTTCCTGATGATTTTACTAGAGAAGGGGAAGGAGAGGAAACAGGAGTTGGTCAGTGATGCCGTCTGTCTTTCTCTTATTGAATGTTCTTTGAGGTTGGTTAGTGACCAGCACCCAGTTTACCCCTTAGTGCTGAGCCTTTAGAGTTACAGATAATATTATGTTGTTTTCTTTTCTTTTTCTTTTTCTTTTTTTTTTTGGTTTTTCGAGACAGGGTTTCTCTGTATAGCCCTGGCTGTCTTGGACTCAATTTGTAGACCAGGCTGGCCTCGAACTTCCAAAGATCCGCCTGCCTCTGCCTCCCAAGTGCTGGGATTAAAGGCATGCACCACCACTGCCCGGCTATATGTTGTTTTCTTAGAGGAGGTGTCTCCTTGGATTTCAAGTTGTGATGAGACAATAGGAATACTGGGAAGAGACCTATGTGAGTAGAGATCAGGAGAGCTGCTCCATCCCTGGTTACCCAAATTGATCCCAACCTTATCCCCATTGAGTCTGTCCTGACCCCTTTCTATATCTGCCTGGATACATAGATGCTTCAGTATATCTGGTCAAACAAGATAAGGATTCTCGACAAAGTCCCATCTATCATTTTGTAATCTGATATTCTTACTCAATCTTCATCTCTTCTTTAAAAGGTTTTAGTTGAAATATAATTATAACCCTTTGCCTCTCTGCTTCCTCTCTTCAATTCTTTCCTGTTACACTTTCTTAAAACTTTCTCATAACACCCAATCATTCTTAAGTTGATAGCCTCTTTTTCTTTGTTGTTATAGATGTGAGTCTGTTTGTACATACACAACATAACACATACACACATGTACATATTCATATAATATATATACATATATCATAAAATATATATATACATATATATATGTATGTATATATGAAGTTTGCTGCATTTGATATTATATACTGTCTCCATTATCAGTAGGATGGTTCTCAGGCACTGATTTAGGATTTTTTAGTCACAGGACATAAGATATGTATTAAACTTTTTCTTTTTTACCTTTGTCAGGAAGGTACAATGGGTCACTTGGGGATGACCATGCATGGGAAGAATTCCTGAAAGAGCCATAACATCTGTAATTCCCTTTCTGGATCACAGAATCAAGAAGGAAGTTGGCCTGAAATGTACCACTGTGACTCTGCACTGCAGGTAGCCCATGTCCCTGAGGCACACTTTCTCTGGACAGATGGAACATGTCAAACTGATGCTCAGAGATGCAGGACAAGATCACGTTCTCTCCTGACAACAGCATAGGGCCCCCCAGGGCTGACAGAGAAGGTTTCTTGTAAAAACCTGGAAGAAAAGATGCAGAGGCAGAGTCCAGTTTCTTTTTTCTTTTTAAAATATCGACTACTTTTTAGTTGTATGTTTTGATAATTTCATGAGGTATATTTAAAGCATTCTTTTTCTTCCCCCAGCTCCTCCCACATCCTTACTCTCTACTCACTGATTTCTCTATCTTTTTAAAAATTAATTCTTTGTGGATTTCACATCATACACCTGAATCACATTCATGTCACAGTCCTCCCATGTTTGTTCCCCCATCCTTGTGACCTCCCCACCCGAAAATATAAAATGAAAAAAAAAAGGAAGAAAAAGAAAAGAAAGTCCAATTAGTGTTCCCTATATACTCAGTGGGGCATGGTCAAACTCTCAGTGTTTTGTTCCTTAAATAGTGCTGAGTCGTTCCCCTCCTGCACTCCCATCAGAAGCCATCAATCGTGGGAAACTAACTTCAGCATCCTTATCACACTTTTTAACAATCCTGGAAGGTCAGATTCTTACCAGTGTTTATTCATTCCTTATTGTTCACTCTCCCAGCTTATGTTTATGTGTTCTCTTTCTCTCTGCTCTTTTCCCCTCTATCTCTGTATTTCTTCTTTCCTCTTTTTCTGTCACTCCTCTGTCTTTCTGCCTCTATTATCATACATAGTCTCTGATCTCACTCTTGTATTCAAACATTTTACTCTCATTTTTGCTTTTTTTGACAGTTTCTGCTTCTATTTGTATTAATTCATTCCATCTATATTTTTAAAAGTTTGTTTTTTATTAATATATATTAATTTTATCTAGCAATTGACTTAGTATGAAATATTTTTATGTATACATAAGGTATTTTTATACTTTCTTTAAAAATATTTCTGAGATTTGAAATTAAAATATAATTGTTTTTTAAATTGTTCTTACGTGTGTGGGTGTAAAGTATTGATCATATTTTTGTTATTATTCTCTATTGCCTCTTAACTTTCACTGATGCTATTCTTTTTCCAAAAATTGGTCTTTTTTACACTTTCTGTTTTTTCCAATAGTTTTGCAAATCAATGGATTTAATTAGAGTTAATTATGATTTTGCTTTAATTAGTATTCAAATAAGGGACTTCATTATGACTTCCTCATACAATTCATTTTGTTCATTTTTTCCCATCTCCTTCAGTGTAACCCCTTTGCCAGTCTTCCCCCCACCTCATTTCCTCTTCGATGTCATATTTATTCCACCTTTTGGTGCCCCTTTTTGTTAAAATCTTTTCCCCCTCTCATAGTCACTTTCTAATTTCATCACCTAAAACTTCATCATCTAATGTATACTACAAATCTAGAATCTGACTTCATCCTAAGGTATTCATTTTCTGTCTTGTCTCTTTACATAGCTGTGTTAATTCATCTCTCTTGTCCAAGTAAGGAATGTCAGGTGAATGTATTTGTTTCTCTTGTACAGTGGCCATGATGACCTTCTTTCTCTTGTTCCTCTTAGTGTGTGCACTGCCCCAGTGTGATCTGTCACCTGCCTCTCTAGCTCTATTTTGAAATATCCAACATCTGCCATTATTTCTCCATCTCCACTTTTAAATCTTCCATTCAGACTTTTGACTTTTACAGTTTTTTTCCTCTTCCCACACATGACATATATATTTTTTTATTTTTCAGCTATTTTTGTCTCCAAATCCCTCTCTGAATTCCCCTCCTCTGAAACATTGAAAGTAGGTATATATCCCTGGGTGAACAGATAGTGATTGGTGCACTATTCAATTGGCCAAGGTTATGACTTTCTGGGATGAATAATGTGTCAATCATACAAAAGGAAGTACTATCAAACTAAACCAAATATTGTTGGGTCCTACCTGTGCAAAGGCTTAGCGACTCATTAAGAACCAGACCAACTAAACAGTTAAATTTAGGTCAGACACATGATATATCTTATTCTCCTGGCAGACTTCTTGTAGAGGTAGAATCAAAACAAAATTCTGAATAGTATAGGTGTTTGAATATTAGTTGAAAGAGTTCATTCTCTCTGATTATATCAAGCTCTCCAAGTCATCCCTTTCTGTTTATCTTTACTTATGCCTCCTTTGTACTCTCCTGCATCTATGCAATACAGAAAGACCAATGGTCTGTTCTTTTATCTCTGTTTTTGTTGTCTATGTCAATAAAATACTTACTAAGGCTGCTTTTCTCTGTTTCCCACACTCATCTTACTTGTGACCTCCCAGGGCTTCCACAGTACATAATATCTGTTATTCCTCACAAAGGTGGTGATGAGCATGTGTCCACCCTCTTACCTGTGGTCTTGATGTCAATGGGGTCACTGGAGTCTGACCACTCATAAGGAGTGTGATTGTAAGAGCCATAGCATGTGTATATTCCAGCATGATCAATAGGTGTCACAGGACCTATTGAGAAGTTGGCATGTGACCCACTAAGATGGGATTCTGCAGAAAGCTGGAAAAAGTCCTTGATTATTCCCATTCTGTGTGAAGTCAAAATGAAGGTGTCAAACATAATCTCTGAGTGGCACTGCAGGGTCACTTTCTCTCCTGAGTTCACCAGGGGAGTTGGTAGGGCCAAGAGGAAAGGCTTTCTGTAGATTCCTGGGGATAAAGAGATTGTATGAACCTGATCACACTCTCTGTGTCCTGGAACACCTATTGTTCTCCCTCTCTCAGCCTGTTCTTCATGTCAGTGCTCATGTGTCCTTTTCTATGTCTATATCAACTCTGTACACAGACTCCTCCATCTTTCTGTGTCCACCTGCCACTTCTTTGGCTCTAGCACTGGCTCGTTGTGAAGATGTGACGTCATCCATTCTATCATAGATCCTATTGTCCATTTCCAAATTTGGGGAGGGCAGGAATCATGGCAAGCTTCATGCCATGCTCTTTTATAAGTCATTTTGTGCTACTTTGAATCAAGTACAATCCTTGGCAGAATAAGGGATTTAGTGGCAAGGGTAGTTAACAGGGAACTCTTTTGGCTCTCTCTATGGGAGAAATTTCTATACGGCATTCTAGATCCAGAATCATAAGCATTGTCCCCTCCAAAAATTTTGATGAATTAGTATCCTGACTTTATTGCTCTTTAGACATCCCTTCTCTGCATTGATTCTTGTATTAATTTCCAATCACTACTATAACAAATTACCCCAAGTATGATTCTTATGAAGAACACAAATGTTCTGAAGACCAGAATTCTGAAAGAAGTCTAAATGGCATAAATCAGCTATCTGCCATAATATGTCATTGCCCATATCACTAGGGAAGTATCCATTACTTTTTGCCTTTCAGCTTCCAGAGGCCTCACAAGTTCCTTAGCACTTGGATCTTTCTTCCACTGTCAGAGTTAGCAAATGAGCATCATCCTTACATTGCTTTGTTCTGCAAATGACTATATTGTTCATTTAAAAAGTATTAGTCCCTGTAGTTCTACAGACTCAGGATAATTCAGGATATACTCCCACACTGATGTCAATATTATAATACCAGAAATCCATCTTCAAGTCCAATTTTTCTTGACTTATTTAAAATTTAGGAATCCTTAAGTACAAGAAAGTACACACTCATGATATTATTTTATGCCCAACACAGTATTGAATTCCCTTATTTTGAATCTTCCTTCATAATGATCAGACTGCCTAAATCTCTTTCTGAAAATTATAGGTTTGGGGGATTTAAATGACACTCCAGACATGAATTCTAACCTGAAATTATGATCTTCAGGGGATCACTGTGTGCTGAAAGTTCATTAGATGATTGATGATTAAAATCATAGCATCTGTAAATTCCTCCATATTCTGAAGTAACAGGACCAAGTAAAAGTCTCTTCTGCAACATTCTGTCATGGAACTGAGGGATAAGAGTTCCATGTTCTTTGTACAGCTTGAACTGGTTAGATTCACTCTGAGAGTCACAAGTAAATGCCACATGCTGTCCCAGAGGAACAACATGACTTGGCCAGGCAGATAGTGAAGGCTTGTTATGACTTCCTACAGAAAGAGGCACAGAGTTAAAATTTTAATGATCACCTTTATCCCTGAGAGTTGCACCTCCAATTATTACTTCTTTGGGATCCTTTAATTTTCCCTGAATTGAAGCATCCCTGCTCCAATGGGAGAGGTTGAGAGGCTCATGAGTCTCAGGAGATAAACAAACTACATTTGTCCTGAAAAGCTGAAACTTACAAGAGTTACCAGTGCCCCTTTTCAGTCCTATAAAAAGACTGAGTGACTGGGCCAGCTGAGCCTAAGAGGAGATATCTAAGACCTCTTGAGCTGCTTGTAAGCTCTGGGGGAGTTTTCGTGTTTTGGCTTTCATGTTAGGCATCCATATGCTTTCGCTAATGCTTTGATTCATTCCTTTCTTTTGGAAGTAACTCCTCATCTCTACTGCTAATAGTAACCTCAGTAAATGTACAGATTTACCTAATTGGACTTTGATGCAATCATTGTTTGATTTTTCATGTGTTTCCTGTTTGGGGTGAGCAGATTAGTATGTATATCTTTTCAAGGAAATTCTCAAACACAATAGGGACACTTTCAAGTAATGGCTGTCTCCCAACTACCACATACATATGATATAGTTTTCTATTCTAAGATATGTCAACTTAGATTTTTGAAAATGTATTAAATAGTGGAGTAGATTTAGTCATAAAATTGTAATGTAAAAAGAAATTATATCACATGAGTAGAGAGAAATAGTATCTGTGAGATGCCAGATGGGAACTGATGCCACCAGGGTAGAAGAAATCAATGCTCTTGATTCACACTCTTCAACTCCAGAAACCTAACAATACTCAGATGAGAATTACATTGTAAATATTCCAGAACTCAGGGGTGAGGACAGGAAATCCCATAGGACCTCAGACACAAGAAAACTGGAGGAATGCATCTTTTGAACAGTTTTGTCCCTCTTCTATAGAGCTTCATTTAGAGAGTTCACACTGGCCCATGGTTCTACACAAAGAGTGACAAATTAAGAGGCAGACACACAAGTTCAAGGCTCCTTGCATGTGAATCATTGGGAACATAGCATTACTTGGCCAGTTGGTGAGTTGGAGATAGAGTATATTTCGACTTATGTTGGTCTTTGTCAATGTTCTGTATCCACCTAGTAGATGTTCCCGAGAAAAGAGACAACAGCAAGACACTGCAATAAGACAATATAGACTTCAAGCAACACTACCAGTCAGCCAGGGTGGACATCTTGCAATACATCCCAGTCAGAGGCCATGGTAGACTCCAGTGAGAAACTATACCTGATTGCAGAGTGTGGCCAATAGTATTACTGAACCAGAAAGCACAGCCAACGACAGGGTCTGATCTCACAATACAGGAAACAACCCAGTCATATAAGAGAAGCCAACACCAAGGTCATCCTCTCCAGGGTTTCAAACAGTTGGCCCAACTTCAACTTTAGGTTAGCCTAAACAGTAAAAGTCCGTTTGCCTCCAAAGAACTCCTATATATGGTAAGGAGGTGGTTTTCTTCAATTCGCAGGTGTACACTATAAGAACATGAGCATGAAAATCAGATACATAAAACATGTCCAAGGATAATAATAAGGCTCTGCTAAGTAACACAGCATAAAGGAAAATACCCGAAACCCATGACAAATCATTCACAGTGGTATTTTTTAATGAAGTGTGAGAAGAACTGGGAAACACAGATTGGAGAGAAATGTGGTGTTTCTGTTTCTGGTCTGAGTTAACTCATTCAGTATAATATTTTCTAGTTCCATTTATTTCCCTGATAATTTCATTTTTTCTTTACCACTGAATAGTATTCCACAGTGTACATGTGACACATTTTCATTATCCATTTATCAGCTGAAGCCATTGAGATTATTTTCTTGTCCTATCTATTGTTAATGGAGCAGTAAAGAGCGTGACTGAGCATAGTATGTCAAGTTATTTTTATATATACCAAGGTGTTTAAATGATGGAAATATAGCTAATATATGAAATCTCAAAAAATTAAATTAGAAGATCTTTTATAAAAGGAAAAAAGACTTGATTTAACTTTAAAACAAAGAAATTCTGGATGAAAATTTTATGAAATTTGGAAATGAATCATTGAACAACAAAAAATTTGGCAAGCCTCTCCATTTTAAAAAATACAACTACCAGCACAATTCTTCATAGATCTAGAAAAAAAACTCTCACTTCATATGGAATAACAAAAACACAGAATAGCTAATTCAATCTAGAAAAATAAAAAACAAATAAATAACAATAACAACAACAAAACATCTGGAAGTATCACCATCCCGGATTTCAAGCTGTGCTACAGAAGAATAGTAATAAAAACAGCATGGTACTGGTATAGAAACAAACCAGTGGATCAATGGAATTGAATTGAAGACCCACAAATGAACCCACACACCTATGGTCGCTTAATTTTTGACAAAGGAGTCAAAACCATACAATGGAAAAAGGACAGCATCTTCAACAAATGGTGCTGGTCTAACTGGATGTTGACATGTAAAAGAATGAAATTAAACCAATACTTATCACCTTACACAAAACTTAAGTCCAAGTGGATCAAAGATCTTAACATAAAGCCTGACACACTAAATATGATAGAAGAGAAAGTGGGGAAAATCATCAAACTCATTAGCAAAGGTGATAAATTCCTAAACAGAACACCAATAGCTCAGGCTCTAAGACCAACAATCAATAAATGGAACCTCATGAAAGTGAAAAGCTTCTGTACAGCAAAGGACACTGTCACTAGAACAAAACTGCAATCTACAGATCGAGAAAAGATCTTTATCAACCCCACTTCTGACAGAGGACTAATATCCAAAATTATAAAGAACTAAAGAAACTAAACACCAAGAAACCAAATAATTCCATCAAAAAATGGGAAACAGATCTAAAAAGAGAATTCACAAAGGAGGAATCTCTAATAGCAGTGACACATTTGAAGAAATGTTCAACATCCTTAATCATCAGAGAAATGCAATTCAAGACAACTCTGAGATTCCATTACATACCTGTCAGAATGGCTAAGATCAAAAACTCAAATGACAGCACATGCTGGCAAGGTTGTGGAGAAAGAGGAACACTCCTCCATTGCTGGTGGGAATGCAAACTTGTACAACCACTATGGAAATCAGTTTGGCGATATTTTAGAAAACTTGGAATAGCCCTACCTTGAAACCCAGCCATACCACTTCTGGGTATCCACCCAAACGAATCCTCACCAAACCACAAGGACATATCCTCATCTATATTCATAGAAATTTTATTTGTAATAGCTAGAAACTGGAAACAACCCAGATGTCCCTCAACTGATGAATGGATAAAAAAAATTGAGGTACATTTACACATTGGAATACTACTCAGCTATCAGAAACAAGGAAATCATGCAATTCGCAACCAAATGGATAAAACTAGAAAAGATCATCCTGAGTTAGCTAACCCAGACTCAGAAAGATGAACATGGCACCTACTCACTTTTAATTGGATTTTAGCCATATAGTACAGGGTACCCATCCTAAAACCAACACACCAAAAAGATCAGGAACATAGACTTTGTTACCTATCAATAGGACAATTTGCCCTAGGGGTGCTACCATATAGGCCCCCAGTTCAAGAGGAAGCTCTTAACCCTCATAGGACTGTTGAACTGAGAGAGGCTGATTTGTAGGGGCACTCCACATCAGAGGAGTGTGATGGGTGGGAGAGGGAGGAGAGGGTGGGAGGGTGGAACCAGGAGGGGTGGAAAGAGGGCACTAAGATGGAGATGTAACTTGATGTAATAAATAAACATTATAATAAAAAAAGAAAAAACACAACTACTGAATTGAAAAAAACTAAGGGACAGCTTGATGTGCAAGCAGATATAGGCTCTTGCTTTCATATCAAACTGAATACAAGAACACATCAAAAACACCATCCACATCCACCAGGACCAAGTAGGCTTCATCACAGGGATACAGCAATGGTTCAACATATAAAGATCCATCAATGTAATCTACCATATAAACAAATTTAAAGAAAAAAAACTTGATCATTTCATTAGATACTGAAAAAGCCTTTGTCAAAAATCAACATCTCTTCATTATAAAAGTCTTGGAGAGATCAAGGATACAAGGATCATACCTAAACATAATAAAGACAATATACAGCAAGCTGATAGTCAACATCAAATTAAATGATGAGAAACTTAAAGAAATTCCACTAAAATCAGGGACAATGCAAGGTTGTCCACTCTCCATATTTATTCAACATAGTATTTGAGTTTCTGGCCAGAGCAATAAGACAACTAAAGGAGATCAAGGGGATATATATTGGAAAGGAAGAAGTCAAAGTATCCCTATTTGCAGATGATAGGATAGTATACATAAGTGACCCCCAAAATTCAATTCTATCATAGAACTCATACAGCTGATAAACACCTTCAGTAAAGTGGCTGGATACAAAATTAACTAAAAAAGTAGCCCTTCTTTACACACATGATAAACAGGCTCAGAAAAAATTAGAGAAGCAACGACCTTTGCAATAGCCACAAACAATACAAAATATCTTGGCTTAAATCAAGACCACTATAAGAACAACTTCAAGTCTCTGAAGTAAGAAATTAAAGAAGGTATCAGAAGATGGAAAGATCTCCCATGCTCATGGTTCAGTAGGATTAACATAGTAACAATGGCCATCTTACCAAAACCAGCATATAGATTCAATGTAATTCCCATAAAAATACCAATACAATTCATTCAACTTCATATGGAAAAACAATAAACCTAGAGTAGCTAAAACAATCCTCTACAAGAAATGATTTCCTGGAGGCATCACCATTCCTGACTTCAAATTGTACTGCAAAGCAGTAGTAATAAAAACTGCATGGTACTGACATAGAAACTGGTGGATCAATGGAATCAGATCAAAGACCGAGAAAAAAACTCACACACCTACAGACACTTGCTTTTGGACAAAGAAGCCAAAACCATACAGTGGAAAGAAGAAAGCATCTTCAACAAATGGTGCTGGTCTAACTGGATGTCTGCATGTAGAAAATGCAAACAGATCCATATTTACTACCTTGTACAAAACTCAAGTCCAAGTGGATCAAGATCCTCAACACAAAACTGGATACACTAATTCTATTAGAAGAGAAAGTGGGGAAAACCCTGGACCTCATTGGTACAGGAGAAAACTTCCTGAACGGAACACCAATAGCTCAGGCTCTAAGACCAACAATCAATAAATGTGACCTCTTGAAACTTGAAAAGCTTCTGTAAATCAATGGACAGTGTCAGGAGAACAAAGCAGCAGCCTACAGAACGGGAAAAGATCTTCACCAACCCTACATCCTATATGCAGATGGCTAATGTCCAAAATATATAGAGAACTCACAGTAAACACCAACAAACTAAATAATTTAATTAAAAATTGGGTACAGAGTTAACAGAATTCTCAACAGAATTTTAAATGTCAGAGAATCACTTAAAGAAATACTTAATGTCCTTAGTCAGCAGAGAAATGCAACTCAAAATGACTCTGAGATTCCATCTCACACACGTCAGAATGGCTAAGATAAAAAACTCAAGGGACAGAACATGCTGGCTTGTGGAGAAAGAGAAAAACTCCTCCATTGGTGGTGGAAGTGCAAACTTGTACAACCACTTTGGAAATAAATGTGGTGGTTTCTCAGAAAATTGTAGTCCTTCCTCAAGATCAAATGATACCACGTCTAGGCATGTCCAAAAGATGCCCCACCATACCTCAAGGACATTTGCTTATCTATGTTCATAGCAGTTTTGTTCATAATAGCCAGAAACAATCTAGATGTCCCTCAACTGAAGAATGGAAAAAGAAGCTATGGCCCATTTACACAATGGAATACTACTCAGCTATTAAAAACAAGGAAATCATGAATTTCACAGGAAAATGGATGGAACTAGAAAAGATCATTTTGAGTGGGAGGTGAGAGGGCTGGAAGAAAGATAGGAAATGGGGGGGGCATCTCTGAGACAAGCTGGAGACCAGCAGCACAGTAGACCCCTGCTAGAATATGGGAGTGATTCTATCTGAGACTCCTAGCAGTGGGGGATATGGAGACTGTAGAGATCTCCTTCTAGCTAGGTAGGACTTCTAGGGGAGGGAGGGGATCACCAACCCACCCATAAAACTTCACCTCAAAAGTTACCTTGTCTACAATAAGTGTAGTCAAAAAGATATACCAGAAATTGAGGGAATGTCCAACCAATGATGAGCCCAACCTGAGACCTACCCCATGGGAGTCAACCCCTGTCACTATTAAGGATACTCTGCCATGATCACAGGCAGGAGCATAGCATAGCTGTCATCTGAGAACTTCCGTGCTGCAGAACCTCCTCCCAAATTGGGAGGAGGACAGAGTGTCTGGTGGTAGAATGGGGGGAAGGATAGAAAGACCTGGAGGGGACTAGAACTCTACAAGAAGACCAACAGAGATAACTAACCTAGGCCCATGGGAGATCACAGACACTGAAGCAGCAATCATGCATGAACTGGACCTATGTTCCCTTACACATATGTATACATATGGATCTGCCCATCATGTATCTGCAGATACATAAGTCATCATGTGGATACCCTAGCAAGTGGGGTGGGGACTGTCTGTTACATGGATTCTGGTGCTTACATTTTGACCACTTCCCCCAGCTGTGGATCATGGCCTCAATGAAAGAGGATGTGCTCAGTTCTGATGTGCTGGAGTTGGATGGTATGGGGGGGGGGCTCCTGTTTTCTGAGGAGAAGGGGAGGGGAAAGGTGGTGGAGGGTGAGACCCAGAGGAAGGGAGGGAGGGGACTATGATTGGGATGTAAAACGAATAAATATATAAACTTAAAAAAAGAGAAAAACATAAAAATGCTCAGGTCCAAGATAATCAACTACACTAAAGAAATTTAACCCAAATAATAAAGATTACAGAGCAAATTATCATAAGAGATCCTGAAATCAGAATGACAAACAAAACAGATAACACAGAAGAACTAATACAGATAAAGGCAGACTTCTGAGCAAAGACCTACAGGCTGCAAGAGATCAGGATGATGTTTTCAGTGAGGTGAATGGAAAAAAAAAAAAAAAAAAAACCAAAAGCGAAAAGCCTGCCTATAAACGCCAGCAATGTTGTCCTTCAGAGATGATGTATAAAACTTTTCTTAGAAAAACTGTAACAGATAAGAGTTCATCACCATAAAGCACAGGAAATGGTGTGGAGTTCTTCAAGCTGAAAGAAAAGGCTGGTAATTAGTTCCATGAAAACATTTTCATGTAGAAAAAACAAATTAATTGACTAAAAGTATGCAAAAAATACTACAGTTGAGTACTAGTGGTACACCAATCCTATTTGTAGCATGGAAGTTTAAAGACAAAAATTATAGCCTCAGTGATTTATGACATGACACAAATATATAAAAAATTAATAGATAACACCGAAACCTCAAAAGGTGTGGCAGTAGTTGGGTGAGAGGAAAGCTAAAAGGAAGAGTTAAAAAAAACTTTCTATGTTCTAGGTGTTGTGGCACATGCTTTTAAGTACAGCACTTGGGAGGCAGAAGCAGGTTAATATTTGAGTTCATGGCCAGCCCGATCTAAATGAGTTCTAGGATAGCCAGGACTACACAGAGAAACCATGTCCCCAACCCCTATCCCAATCAAAGTGTTTATCCAATCAAAGTTGATGCCCAATTCTGCCAGGTGCAGTGTCTGAGAGGATCTGGGACAGAAATGAGAGGCAGGTTTTCAGGATCCTGACTTTACCAACAAATCACTCCAGACAAACCACCAACCCAAACCTTGTGCTGCCTGCTCTCCCGTTAAAATGAAACCCATCTATTGGGATGGATAGTTTTAAGGATGGACTCACCCATTTGTGCCATTGTCCTCTGGAGTAGGAAGAAGCCTAGAAAGAAAAACTCATGATGAATGGATAGTCTATCTCCTTCCAATAGCCTGGCCCTCTTACACCTTCAGTTCCTGTCAGGCCTCTGCACATTAGAATCAAAGACCACTTAGTTAAGATGAACTCATGCACCAAGATCCACAATGGAATCTTGTTTCCTACTGTGGACAGATTGAGCCACACCATATGAAATTTCCACCCTTGTGTTCCACACCCTTCATTCCCACTAAGACTCACCAGTATACACAACATTTAGCAGCATGGACAGCATAGTAGTGCTTCGGCTGACTAGAGGCAGAGCCAGAACAAAAGTTACAGGATGTCATGAGATGCTCGAAGTGTCTAACTGACCACAGCCTGCAAAGCTTACCAAGAAATCACATCCGTCCTATGTAACCAAACTTTTAAATTATTATTTATCACTTATTTATTTATTACTAAATTCACTTATAACAAACACCAACAATTTCTTAACTATTAATCCTATAAATTCTTACAACCCCTTTAACCTATCCACTAAACCTATTGATAATCATAACAACTACTTTCATAACCTTTTAGAATGATACAGTCTCTGGGGCAGGTCCTCAGTCGTCAGGAACACAGTATTTGTTGTAGATTCTTTAACGCACTTAGCAGTCCTTTTTCTGGATCTCTCAGATGCAGGTTCGTCAGGGTAAGTTGGTTATTGCAGTCTCACCTTAAATAAGGCTTCATGCTTTCTTCTCTGTGGGAGACCCCAGCCGTCTGCAGGCCAACTTACTTCTTTTGAATCAGGAACTCAGCTGCTCTGCCTCAGTCCTTAAAGCCAGGCACAATTTCTTTTAGGCCACTGTTTGGACAGATCAAACCCCTCTAGGCAAAAGCTGAGCCACAGGGTCCAGTCCTTGGCCTTTTGGTGTCTTGCTCAGGCTTTCTTTGCTCACCGGCTTCTTTCTGCTTCAGGGAGAGAGCTGGCCATCAATGGCCAGCCCTTTTTTCAGCAGGACTCTTGGAGCTCTATAGCATCAGAGGCCTCTTCTTCTTCTGGGCTCCACGCAGTGTCCTTAAATAGGAGGAACTCTGTTTTATCTTAATTTGGGCTCTGCCCACTTAGCAGCTGAAAACAATATCAGGTCAGATACTTTGTTTCTTCAAGTCTATTGAGTCTTTCCTGTTTTTCCTGACTTCAACCTTGTTTTTCAGTCTATTAAGTCTTTCCTGTTTTTGCTGACTTCATGCTGATAATGCTCTTCAGGCCCCGAATTAAGAGACAGTATCAGAAACTCCTATATATTTTCTAAATCTAATTTATCTAACCCCTACAGTCCTATTTCCCACATTTATTGATTTTTTTGAGACAGGGTTTTTCTGTAGTCCTGACTATCCTTGAACACACTTTGTAGAACATACTTGCCTTGAATTCAAAGATCTATAAGTCTCTCCCTTCCAAGTGATCAGATTGATGGTGTGTGTCACTATCTCTGGCTTCAAGAGCAATCCCCCCATAAACTATGGACTTGGAGGACTATAGCTTCCTGAAAATTGTTCAGACTTCAGCTCTTCAGCCATGGCATTTACCATGGCCATTACTGGGTAGCATCTTGGACCCAATCCATCTTATTCTAAATGTTTAAATTTGATTGATGTACTGAAACTTTTGATGTAGTTTGTTACTGTTTAAATCTGAATGTCAGTGATTCCTCTGGTGTTCTGTGCAACATGTCTGATGAGTACTATTCATATTTTAACAGCAACTATAATGTGTCAACCAAATGATTATGCTGTTCTTAATCCAGTGTCAAAGTTATAATTATTCAATTCCCTAGTTTATTGAGTATGTAATTATTTAAAGTAATATAATTTCACTTTTGTTTAAAAGTAAAAACACTAAAGTGAATTTTAGCTTAAATCCATGTCTTTTATGACCTAGCATTCCAATTCTTTAAAACTTTTCATTTTAAATTATGTGCATGTCTCCGTGAGTATGTGCCTGTGAGCACTGGTGCCTGATAATTCCAGAAGAGGAAGCATTGTTTAGAATCCTTAGTGCAGGAGTCACAGACAGTTGTGAGACAGGTGTGGGCATTGGGGTCTGAAGTTGGGTCCTCTGCAACTGCAGAACATACTCTTATCATCTGAACCATGTTTCCAGCCCTATTCACTTACCATTATTTACATTATATATGTAAATATATATTGGGTTTTTCACTTTATTTATAAATGGTTGACATAGAAATATCTGAGCATATTTAATATTTACAATTTGACAAGTTGCTTCTTTGATTTTTATCCTTTTGATCTATTTCATTTGTCTTAGGGTTCTAGCTAAGACCTAAAGGACTATATTGAGTATATATGGAGAGTTGACAGTTTTGTCTTTTTCTTGACTTTAATGGAATTGCTTTGCATTTTCTCCATTTAAGTTGATACTGTCTATGGGCTTGCTGTAAACTGTCTTTATTATGTTAAGTAATTTCCCTTGTATCCCCATACTCCCTAGGACTTTTATTGTGAACAGGATTTGGCTAAGGGCCTCTTCTGTAATTAATGAGATGATCATGTTGCTTTTGTGTTTGATTATATGGTGGGTACCATTTATCACTTTATATATGTAAGAGCATCCCTGCATCTCTGGGATAGGGACCTACATGAAAATAGTGGATGATCTTTTTGGTGTGTCCTTGGATTCAGTTTGTAAGTATTTTTTTGGGTGTATTTTTGCTCTGTATTTTCGTGAGGCAAATTTTTTTCCTTTGGTGCCTCTTCATGTGGTTTGGATATCAGGTAACAGTGGTCTCAGAAAATGGGCCTAGCAATATTCCCTTTGTTTATGTATTGTGGAATAACTTGAGAATATTGGTATTAGATATTCTTTTTGTAAATATCTTTATAAGTCTGGCATAATTCTTCTAAATCCATCTGGCCTTTTGTGTGGGGCAGTTTGGGAGATTTTTATTGATTGCTTACATTTTACTAAAGGTTATAGGTCTGTATAGAGAAAATGATTTTTTTTTTAGATTTTTACAGTTTGGTGGAGTACAGGTTTGTAAATTATGTCCTTATGATTCTCTGGATTTACTTAGTGACTGTTGTTACATCCTTGTGTTCATGTCTCACTTGTTAATTTGGATATTCTCTGTCTGTGTTTTTGTTATTTTGGATAAAGATTTGCCAATCTTGTGGATTTTCTCAATAAATAAGTTTCTAGTTTCTTTGATTCTTCTATTTATTTTGTTTCTGTTGCTAAATTTAGCCACAGGTTTGATTATTCTTGTTTTCTACTCCTTTTGGGTGTGATTTCTTCTTTTTGTAGTAGAACTTTCAGCTGTGCTGTTAAGTTCTTTATACTAGATCTCTACAATATACGTAGTTATGGATTTAATGCTATGATCACCTTCCCTGTGTCTCATAAGTTTGGTTATGTCCGTTATGTATATCACTGTAATCTCTAATCATGTTGTATCTTTCACTATGTCATCTATTACACATACATATATTATCATCTATCATCAATCTACCTGCGTGTGTTTCTATTATCTATCATTTAGCTCTCTATCTTCTGTCTATCATCTACCTATAATCATCTATCTATCTGTGTATTATCTATCTTTTTATCATTTATCTAATATCTATCTATCTATCTATCTATCATCTATTTACAATCCATCACTTATCATTTTATCTATCACACATATATAACTATCATCTATCACTTAATCATGTTTTATCTATCCTCTTCATTCTAACAATCAACCAATCTTTCAGTCATCTATGTATTTTTGATTTATTAGTCTATATTTCAATCACCGACTTATCTATCTACTTATCACTTATCTTCTATCTATTATCTATTTTCATCTATTTGTCTGCCTATTATTTCTTTCAAATAGCTCTATCAATCATATGTATGTCTGTATATTCATAACACATTTTCTCAAATTAAACACAGTCTTGAGGGTCCTCATTATGTTTCCAACCTCTCATTCTAGAAGCCCAAAAGTCACCATTAAGTATAGACAACATATCATAGATCTGACAGATGGAACCAAGCCCCAAACTCAAGATCCAGTTGCAGTCACATCAGCAGAATGCTAAAGGGATTAGACTATCCTTTGCTGGCATTAAAATCATCTGGTCTTCATATTATGAGAGGGTCTATATTTTGTAGGAGCCCTATTTTCCTTGCTAACCCACTTG
Source organism: Lophiomys imhausi (assembly GCA_907164525.1). NCBI lineage: Eukaryota > Metazoa > Chordata > Mammalia > Rodentia > Muridae > Lophiomys > Lophiomys imhausi. Next base: position 4,946,009 of record CAJQZJ010032290.1, read on the forward strand.
CATTTCAGAAGTTACCAAGACACAGGAAGTTGGTGTCCTGTGGGGCCATGATGCTGACATAGCTTCAGGCCAGTTAGCTTCCTGTCCATGTGTTTTCATAACAACAGATACTTCTGATATAGTATAGGACCCACAGGATGTGTGAGGTTTGAGTTTCTGACCAAACCTTTCTGTATGTGTTACCCCAAAGCCAAAAACAATAGCTGCTTTTTGAAATACTTAGTTCTCTGTTGCTCTTGAGTGGACTTTTAGAAGAAACAAAGTATCCTTCTATTTATATTCTAGATGTGAAGGGAGGTTTTTCCTCAAAAAATTGTAGTGGTGCTCAAATTCCTGTCTGTCTTTTAACCTTCAATTCCCTTTTCTTTTTTTCCTGGCAGGGTTTTTTATACAGCCCAGTTTATCTCAGAACTCACTTATGAGGAACAGACTAGATACAAACTGAATTCCTTCTCCTTCAGACTGCCAAATGCTGGCAATATAGGTGTGCCTTTAACAATTTTTTATTTTTATTTTTAAGAGATAAAAGGTTTATTTGACTCCCAGTTCCATAATTGAAGGTGAATCACAGAAAAAGAAATAGTCACTAGATACAGGCAAATTTGGGCACATTGCATCCATAGTTAAAAAGAAATATATCAAGAAGTGCATGTTTATGTTCAGCTAGAATTCTTCACTATTAAAAATTCAGCATAACTTGTTTAAGGAATGCTGCCATTTCACAAATAGTGGATATATATTGGATCTGGCTCCAGAGGGTTTGGCATGGAGCTGGTGAGATAAAAGCATATACTCCTGCTGAATGGCAGTTTGAGAGGTGCAAGCCTATCTGGGCTTGCCCAGCAAAGACAGGGACAATAAAGAACTCTGTACTGGATATATAGGCACCGGAAGAAGAGAGACACCAGGCACAGGAGAGTACTTCCTGCCACAGTGGAAGAGGTGGTAGATTGGATCTTTTCAGGACACCAGCTGGTGGCTTCAACCTCTAAACAGGGGCCATTTTTAGTTTCCTGAGTCTACAGCTTCCGTACAGGCATTCTGACACCCAAAAGAGGACCAGTGGAGCCACCAGTGAGCCACCTCTCAAACTGCCATTCAGCAGGAGTATATCTCTGCAGTGATCCAGTCGGTCTTCCTGACAATCAGAATGTGTCTGAGCTTATTGCTGCCATCTTGCCAAGTCATCTGATTTCCAGGATTTTGAACATGCTTTTATCTCACTGAGGACAATTCTCCCTGGGATTTGCAACGTGGTGGCATCTGGCTGACTGGTAACTGGGGGATTGAATTCACAGGTGCTGAGCTCCCCTGAGCCCAAGCTTACTGTGGACAGGATATGGACTATATATCAGAGTGGGAAAGAGACAAAGCTAGGAATGATTTGCAGGCAAAGACAACCAAATTGGAACAGGAAATGAATAAAACAGTTCAAGACTTGAAACTGGAAATGGAAGCAATAAAGAAAACACAAGCAGAGACAATCTTGGAGGTGGAAATCAAGGAAAGAGAGAAGGAACTACAGACACGAGTATCATAAATAAGATACAAGAGACGGAAGACAAACTCTCAGGCATGGAAGCCTCAACAGAAGAAATCAGTACAACAACCAAAGAAAATGAGAAATCTAAAAAATTCCTCACCCACAACATCCAAGAAATCAAGGACTCAATGTAAAGATGGAACCTAAGAATTATAGGCATGGATGAAACAGAAGACTCCTGACTCCATGGACCAGAAAACATTTTCAACAAAATCATAGAAGAAAACTTCCCAAACCTAAAGAAAGAGATGTCAGTAAAATTCCAAGAGGCATGCAGAACACCACATAGATTAGACCAGAAAAGAAACTCCTCTCATCACATAATAAATGAAACTCCAAATGTACAGAACAAAGAAAGAATATTAAAAGCTGCTAGGAAAAAGGGCCAAGTAACATATAATGGCACACCTATCAGAATCATACCTAACTTTTCATCAGAGACACTAAAAGCCAGAAGGGCCTGGACAGATGTCTCGCAGACCCTACAAAACCACAAATGCCAGGCCAGACTACTATTTCCAGCAAAATTGTCAATCAACATAGAGGGAGAAAACAAGATATTATATGACAAAACTAAATTCAAACAACATCTATGCACAAATCCAGCTCTATAGAAGATGTTAGAAGGAAAACTCCAACCCAAGGAGGTTAATTACCCACAATAAAACACAGGAAGCAAATAACCTGATGGCAGCAAAACCAAAGGAAGAGAACCTCACTCACACACTACTTCCACCAACATCAAGATGGCAGGAAGTAGCAATTACTGGTCATTAATATCACTCAACATAAATGGACTCAATTTCCCAATAAAAAGACACAGGCTAACAGAATGGATGTAAAAACAGAATTCCGCATTCTGCTGCTCACAAGAAACACACCTCAGCAAAAAGGATAGGAATTATCTCAAAATAAAGGGCTGGAAAAGCAGTTAAGAAATTTAAAATGTTATAAGTAAATTAAGGTTTACTACAGTTTAACCTAGTTTTCTAAATCTCTGAGAACTGAAGTAATTTGGAGCTAAGGTAAAATATTTGAGAAGGGTGGTGTTAGCCCATGCCTTTAACTCCATCAGAGACAGGAGGATCACTATAGAGTTAGTTGTCTTTTAAATTCTAGAGTTAGAATGAACAGGGTGGTGATGGTGCACACCTTTAATCCCATCACTTGAGAGGCATACACCCTTAATCCCAACACACTGGAGACAGAAACCTGCAGATCTCTGAGTTCAAGGCCAGCCTGACATAGAGCAATCTCCAAATAGAGAATAACCTAGACCCAGGGTTGGTGGTGAATACCTTTAATCCCAACAATTGGGAGGCACATGCTTTTGATCCCTATACTTGGAAGGCAGAGGCAGCTGCATAGGATTTGCAATGATTTAAATTTAAAATCTACACAAAAGGCATGCTGAAATTCCAAGTGAATTTGTTAGGATGAAAGTTTACATGACCAAACTTTAGTCAGGCTTCAGAAGCCTGGAAATTTGAGTAGGCCCAAGCTCCAGGTCAACTTGACCCAGAAACTTTCACATACTACCCCCTGGGGTTTGGAAAGTCCTTGACTGTTACTAGGAGACTGTCACTAGGAGACCCACTTGTTTGTCCCAGGTGTCAACTTAGCCAACACCAGTCAATGTAGAGATAGTGATGCTAACCAATAAAAACACTGTTGCTTGATGATGCTTGATTATGCCTTGCTGAGACATATTTAATGTGAACTGAGATTGTAATCTGAGTCTCCTCCTTCTCCTTGCATGGGGAATCTAGAAAGGTTGCCCCAGCATGCTGGTAAATAAAGCCTCTTGTTTTTGCATTGTTCTCCAGTCCTGATGATTCCTTGGTTGCCCCAGATTCAGGTCATTTCTTGGGCCTAACAAATTGTCCTTTGTGAATTCAAAATATACACACCTAAAGGTATGTTTAGTTCCAAAATATCAAAAGAATTTCAAAAAAATCTCAGTTGAAAGAAAATACTTTTTGTAGTGTCAAAAAACCCAATCATCTCTAGGAAAGATATTACCTGCCAAAAAAATTGTAGTGCCCCAGTGTTAGAATTAGGGCAGGGATCTGTTCTTATCTTTCCAGAAGATTAAAAGCATCCATCTAAAGAGACTGGGGAAAACTGGACAACTGAAACCTTTGAAGAAAAGGGAACAGACACTAAAGAAGACAAGTAGTCCACATGATCTAGCCTCACAGATTTCCTCAATAGCTGCTTCCTCAAAAATCTACAACCATAACAACTCAAAATGGCTAAGATGGTTCAGCCCCACAGACTGTTCCAGCCAGGACTTCAGTAAAACCCTGAAGTTCAGCCTCTGACTACAACTTCTTTGGACATTTAAATAGCTGACCACAAAAGGACTAAACATCAAATGTTACTATTAACTTGCTTAACCATTTTTCCATTCTTATTTGAGCCCCAAACAGGTTTCCTACATCCCAAATTAGGAGGAAGCAATTTTAAGAGAGCAACATCCCATTCCCAGAAGGTGGGGTGGGTGATTTTCCCCCCTTTGGTCATTTGATAGGTTATAGATGTTTGTTGTTATTTAGGGGGATTGGTTACAAGTCGTTAAATAGTCTTGTTAAATAGTTTTTGGAGGTTAGATCCAGGAATTTATTTCTTTTTATTTTCTCTATCCTTCTTTCTCTCCTATATAGGGGGAAAAGACTTGAAAAAATGGGATATAGACATAATATAGGAATGATAAAGAAAAAGGGACAGATAATTGAATATGCTCATATCTTTGTATATTGATACATAATAAGATTGTATTTGGCTACATTGGTATTGATCTTTGTATATTGTTACAAAATTAAGATTATATTTTTATATATTGGCATTGATTTTTGTGTATTGATTCAAAATTAAGGTTAATTCTTTTTAAGGTATTGTACCTAGGTAATGCTTAAAGAAGCCATGAGTACTTTTGGCCTTTTGATAGCAACAGTCACAAACTGTTTAGGATAATTAAGAAATGCAAACTAATAGTCATTAAAACATGTCATTTTGTTAGGTACTAGCAAAGTTTATCACAGATTTTTTTCTAAGTTAATCAGAGATCAAGTTGCTAAGAGACAAGCAACATTTGCTTACCCGAGTATAAAGAGATAGATAGGTGGTCTTCAAAAACCTCAAGAGATCTGTAGAATATGGCAATCAAAGGTGTTTTCTTAACTTAAGATTCTTTGATATTGAGACATGTCAGCTTCTGGCAGCACTTCCATTCTACTCCAAGTAGAGGATGAGTATCAAAGAATTTCCATTTGGAAATGGTTGCATTAGTGGTAAGCTTATTACTGGACAAGAAAAATCCCTTGTTTCAACTGTAGACAGAATGCTGTCCAAAAAGGGCAAAACTTGCAAGCAAGTAAGTTGACAGCCTAGCTCTGCCAAGACAGGGTAGGTAAGTCCTTCATAATTCCTGCTTTACAATTAATGTCTGTTAGAGATACTAGGTCAAAAGGCTGAAGATAAATACTCTAATGCATTGAGAGAAATTGAGGACTAGCCAGGCAGTAATAGTCCGTCATTTCTTAGTTTTGGAAGCTGCTGGCTCTGCATTTCCTGTACAATCAGATATATTTATCTTTCTCATATCTCTGATGTGGTTGAAGACTAGATAGTTATAGTCTCACAGTTAAGTTTTAAGATGTTTATGAATTAAAAGGATGTTCTAAGTTTAAGAAGGTGTTTTTAAGTTGGTAATGGAAATTAGGATGGAAACTGAGTTAGGTATAGAATTTTAAACTCATTGAGATAGATAGATAATCGAATATTAATATCAGGTGCCAAATATGTATGGACTGGACATTGGGAATGTATGTTATACCTTATATTTTCATATTGTGTCTTACTTATTCTTATTGTTCATATTGTATTCATTGTTATAAGAAAAAGAGCTGTTTATTGGACTGAAAGGTGGAGTTGTTGTGGGGAAAAGATATACCTGAAATTTAAAAAAGCAGATAAGAGGGTGAGGGATAAGATGGTAAGAGGGTGGGAATGGGATGGGGAGGAGAGAGGGGATTATGGTTGAGATATAACTTGTAGAAATAAATAAATTAAAAAAGAAAATTGTGACAGCTTTTAGTAATTAGTTACTTATTAGTTACTAGTTAAGTCAATTAGTAACTTAACAGCAGAACTGGAAGCACTAGAAAAAAACAAGAAAACACTCCAAGAGGAGCAAATGACAGGAAATCATCAAAATCAGGGCTGAAGTCAACAACTTAGAAACAAAAAGAACAATACAAAGAATCAACAAAACTAAGAGTTGGTTCTTTGAGAAAACCAACAAAATAGACAAACCCTTAGCCATTTTAACTAAAAGGCAGAGGGAAAATGCCCAAATCAACAAACTCAGAAATGAAAAGGGAGAAATAACAACAGACTTTGAGGAAATCCAAAGAATCTTTAGGTCTTACTTCAAAAACCTCTAATCCACAAAATTTACAAACCTAAGTGAAATGGACAATTTTCTTAATAGATTCCACCTATCAATGTGAAATCAAGATCAGGTTAACAAATTAAACAGTCCTATAAGCCCTATGGAAATAGAAGCAGTCATTACAAGTCTCCCAACCAAGAAAAGCCTAGGACCAGATGGTATCATCACAGAATTCTACCAGACCTTCAAAGAAGAGCTAATACCAATACTCTTCAAACTCTTCCACAAACTTTCCAAAAAAAAAGAAAGAAAGAAACAGAAGGAACATTGCCAAACTCATTCTATGAGGCCACAGTCACCTTGATACCTAAACTACACAAAGACCCAAGAAAGAAGGAGAATTTCAGATCAATTTCCCTCATGAACATAGACACAAAAATACTAAAATAAAACTTGCAAACCTCATCCATGAACACATCAAAAGTGTCATATACCATGATCAAGTAAGCTTCCTCCTAGGAATGCAGGGGTGGTTCAACATATGAAAATCCATCAATGTAATCCACCATATAAACAAGCTGAAAGAAAAAAAAAAACCCGTACGATCATCTTGCTAGATGCTGAAAAAGCTTTTGACAAAATCCAACCTCCCTTCATGCTAAAAGTCCTGGAGAGAGCTGGCCTACAAGGACCATACCTAAAAACAATAAAGGCAATATACTGCAAGCCAGTGGTCAACATCAAATTAAATGGAAAGAAACTTAAAGCATTTCACCTAAAATTAGCGACAAGGTAAGGATGCCCACTCTCCCCATATCTCTTCAACATAGTACTTGAAGTTCTAGCTAGAGCAATAACATAGGTAAGGGAGATCAAGGGGATACAAATTGGAAAAGAAGAAGTAAAAGTGTCCCTATTCTCAGATGATATGATATACATAAATGACCCCAAAAATTCCACCAGAGATCTCCTACAACTGATAAACACCTTCAGCAAGATGGCTGGATACAGAATTAATTAAAAAAATCGGTAGCCCTTCTTTGTGCAAAAGATAAATTGGCTGAGTTATAAATCTGGGAAACAACACCCTTCACAATAGCCACAAACATTATAAAATACCTCTAACCAAGCAACTGAAATACTTGTATGACAGGAACTTCAAATCCTTGAAGAATGAAATTGAAGAGGACATCAGAAGATGGAAAGATCTTTCATGTTCAAGGATAGGTAGGATCAGCATAATAAAAATGGCTATTCTACCAAAAGCAGATTCAATGCAATTCCTATCAAAATATGAACACAATATTTTACAGACCTTGAAAGAAGAATTCTCAACTTCATATGGAATAACAACAATAACCAAAAAAAACAGAATAGCTAAATCAATCCTGTACAATAAATATACATCTGGAGGTATCACCATACCAGATTTAAAGCTATACTACAGAGCAATAGTAATAAAAACTGCATGATACTTGTATAGAAACAGACCAGTTGATCAATGGAATCGAATCAAAGACCCAGAAATAAACCCAACACCTATGGTCACTTAATTTTTGACAAATAAGCCAAAACTATACAATGGAAAAAGGACAACATTTTCAACAAATGGTGCTGGTGTAACTGGATGTCAACATGTAAAAGAATGCAAATAGAGTTATATTTATCACCTTTCACAACACTTAAGTCCAATGGATCAAAGACCTTAACATAAAGTTAAACACACTATCCCACCAAAAGCAATATACAGATTCAATGCAATTCCTATCAAAATACCAACACAATTATTATAGACCTGGAAAAAGTAATTCTCAATTTCATATGGAACAACAAAAAACCCAGAATAGCTAAATCAATCCTGTGCAATAAAAAAAAAAAATATGGAGGTATCACCACCCTAGATTTCAAGCTGTACTACAGAGCAATAGTAATAAAAACAGCATGGTACTGGTATAGAAACAGACCAGTGGATCAATGGAATTGAATTGAAGACCCAGAAACGAACCCGCACACCTATGGTCACTTAATTTTTGACAAAGAAGCCAAAACTGCACAATGGAAAAAAGACAGCATCTTCAACAAATGGTGCTGGTCCAACTGGATGTCCACATGTAAAAGAATGAAATTAGACCCATACTTATCACCTTGTACAAAACTTAACTCCAAACTTAACATAAGGCCAGTCACACTAAATCTACTAGAAGAGAAAGTGGGGAAAACCCTCGAACTTATCTGCACAAGTGACAACTTCCTGAGCAGAACACCAACAGCTCAGGACCTGAGACCAACAATCAATAAATGGGACCTCATGAAACTGAAAAGCTGCTGTAAGGCAAAAGACACTGCCATTAAAACAAAACAGCGGCCTACAGACTGGGGAAAAAATCTTCACCATCCCCACATCTGACAGAGGGCTAATATCCAAAATTTACAAAGAACTCAAGAAATTAAATGCCAAGAAACCAAATAATCCAATCAAAAAATGGGGAATAAGGCTAAACAGAGAATTCAGAGGAGGAATTCCTAAAGGCCGAGAGACACTTGAAGAAATGCTCAGCATTCTTAACCATTAGAGAAATGCACCTCAAGACGACTCTAAGATTCCATCTCACACCTGTCAGAGTGGCTAAGATCAAAAGCTCAAATGACAGCACATGCTGGCAAGGGTGTGGAGAAAGGGGAACACTCCTCCATTGCTGGTGGGAGTGTAGGCTTGTGCAACCACTATGGAGGTCAGTCTGGCGATATCTTAGAAAACTTGGAATAGCTCTGCCTCAGGACCGATCCATACCCCTTCTGGGTATACATCCAAATGACTCCTCACCGAATCACAAGGAAGTTTCCTCATCTATGATCATAGCAGCCTTATTTGTAATAGCTAGAAACAGGAAACAACCCAGATGTCCCTCCACTGAAGAATGGATTAAAAAGCTATGGTACATCTACACAATGGAATACTATACTCAGCTTCCAGAAACAATGAAATTATGCAATTTGCAGGCAAATTGATGGAACTAGAAAAGCTCATCCTGAGTGAGCTACCCCAGACTCAGAAGGATGCACATGGCACCTATTTACTTATAGTTGGATTTTAGCTATATAATACAGGATATCTATACTACAACCAATGCACCAAAGGGAACATGGACATAGACTTTTTTTCCCTCCCTGTCAATGAGACACTTTTCCCTAGTGGTAGTGCCTTGTAGGCCCCCAGTGTATGAGGCGGCTCTTGGCCCTCATATGACTGCTGAACTGGGGTGGGGAACTGTTTGTTATATAGGGACACTCCACTCCAGAGGAGTGGCATGGAAGGGTTAAGGGGTAGAGGATGGGAGAGTAGGATTGGGAGGGGTGGAAAGAGGACACCATGATGGAGATGTAACCTGAAGCAATAAATAAATAAATTAAAATAAGTTAAACATACTAAATTTAATAGAAAAGAAAGTGGGGAAAATCCTTGAACTCATTGGCACAGGTGACAACTTCCTGAACAGAACACCAATAGCTCAGGCTCTAAGACCAACAATCAATAAATGGGACCTCATAAAACTGACAAACTTCTGTAAGGCAAAGGACACTGTCATTAGAACAAAATGGCAACCTACAGATTAGGAAAATATCTTTACCAACCCCACATACGACAGAGGGCTAATAAAAATAATTTATAAAGAACTGTAGAAATTATATACCAAGAAACCAAATAATCCAGTAAAAAAAAAAATGGGGAACAGAGCTAAACTGAGAACTCACAAAGGAAGAATCTCCAACAGTTGAGAGACACTTGAAGAAATGCTCACCATCCTTAATCAGCAGAGAAATGCAACTCAAGACAACTCTTAGATTCCATCTCACACCTGTCAGAATGGCTAAAATAAAAAACTCAAATGACAGCACATGCTGGTGAGGTTGTGGAGAAAGGGGAACACTCGTTCATTGCTGATGGGAGTGTAAACTTGTACAACCACTGTGGAAATCAGTCTGGTGATACCTTAAAAAACTTGGAATAGCTCTGCCTCAAGATCCAGCCATAATTCTCCTGGGTATAAATCCAAATGATTCCTCCCCTAACCACAAGGAAGTTTCCTCATCTATGTTCATAGCAGCCTTATTTGTAATAGCTAGAAACTGGAAACAACCCAGATGTCCCTCAACTGAGGAATGGATTAAAAAACTGTGGTACATCTACACAACAGAATACTACTCAGCCATCAGAAACAAAGAAATCATGCAATTTGATGCCAAGTGGATGGAACTAGAAAAGCTCATCCTGAGTGAGCTAACCCAGACCTAAAAAGATGAACATGGGATGTTTTCACTTTAACTGGATTTTAGCCATATAGTACAGGATAACTATCCTACAACCAAAGACTGAAAGGAACAGGAACATAGACTTTTTTATTTATTAGTGGGACTCTTTGCCCTAGTGGAGCTGCCATGTAGGCCCGCAGTGCAAGAGGAGGAAGCTCTTAGCCCTTGTATGGCTGCTGAACTGAAGGGGGCTGCTATGTAGGGCACCCCAAACTGTAGGAGTAGGATAGGTGGGAGTAGGGGTAATTGTGGTTGAGTGTGCCCAGGAGGGGTAGAGGGAGGGGACTGTGATGGAGATGTAAATTGAAGTAATAAATATACACAAGGCCCCCCCACCCCCAAACCTCCAAACTCTGGAAATCTGAAAACTGGGGCCTCATGCTCCATCCTGAGAATGGAAGGCATGGAACAAGCTCTCTCCCTGCTTCTGCTTGCCTCTGGAGCATGTGGACACAGCCCCCAAGTGACTACCTTCTTTGTATGTAGCACGTATCTAAAAAAATTCTAGGAGGTCACAAGTGATCTTGGTCATGTAACCAGTGTCTGGGACCTTTCCTCATGTAAATATAGCACTGTTAGCGTCTCAATTTCAGCCAATAGAATATATTCCCCTCAAAAATCTTTCCCCACTTCTCATGGTTCAAAAAACTCTCACCCCTGTCAGAGTTCAGGAAATTTGCAAAAATTAAAAGATTATTAAGAGATTATGAAGAGATCTTGGGAGAGCTAAGACCATTGTGACATCTAAACTGCAAATAATGGATTGCTGATTCACCAATAGAATGGTGCATTGCCTCCATGCTGTCATGATTTTGCCTGAAGGATCTTCGCTATCAGAGAAAACTCTGTCCAACCGCACCTGCCTCCCCGGAACCCACCACACTTTCTCCAGCCAGGAGCACTGGGCCTGGACATGGGCTACCCTGAGAGTAAGGCAGTCCTCCAGAACCTCCTTCCACCCCTGGGACTCCAACAGCAGCTGGTGTGACCCCACATTCCCCTATGTTTTCATGTTCTGGGAGGGAACAGGTATGAGTGTGTGTGAGAGAGCCCTTCTGTTCTCATCCTCCTCATTTATTATTCCTATATAACTTATGAACCAGGTGTCATGGTCAGTTTCCCAATACTAGATTCTTAGCAAAGACAGCCAAGTAGTAATCTAGCCTGCTGAACTCCCAGCAGCTAGCCTGCTGGCTAGCAGGCTAGTGGCTAGCGCATATTAGCATTAGTTTACAGTACAAAGGGCTATGTTTACAACCCTGTGATTGCCATCTAAAAACTGCTTAAGACCATAAGAAAACTTCTCCAATCACATTGCAGAGAGGGTTGCTTTAAACTTCTCCAATCACGTTGCAGAGAGGACCCCCCCAGCATTAGAGATTACATCATTTTTCCCTTTCTTCTTTCTCTCTTTTCTAAACTAACTAGCATTATTGGCTGTCTCTTGCAACCCTCGAATTTAGAAGGTTTCTGAAAGGAAGACGTCAGTCTGCTAGAGCTGTGACTGATCCCTATCGCTAAGTACTCTCTGTGGTTTTGTGGATGTCAAAGGCTGGTCCTTGACACCCCCTGATACTTCAATTGGCATCCAATGTAGGGGCATATCCACTACCTCCAACTCAAACACAAAAAGGGTGAGTGCCCGATGCTCTGAGGAAAGGCAATCCTATTCTATTCTTCTCTAGATTTCTTTTCCTTTCTTACTATAAGAAACAAATCATCATGTAAAAAAGACCCACAAGTTAAGGGGATACTCTCTTAAAATCACATGGCATGAAATTCAGTAAAAACCACATCTCTTTGTTTTGGGAAGAGGTTCTTCAGGTAGCACCCCGTGTGCCCACGCCACAAGTAATATTTATAATCCTGACATGTAGACTCAAATCATCTTCCTCACTCAAATTAGGGACAGTCAAGAAGGAAGAACGCCCTCTCTTCATTTCATGCCCATAAATAGCAGCAATCAGAGAATGCTTAGGACCTTTTGAAACAGACCCTGCTGAAAAAGCTACTTCTCCTGAGTCAGAAGAGTTGGAATATAAGGGCCTAAAACTGTCCCATTACAGACCTCATAGCTATAATAAGAGAGATCAGAACCATATATCCACCCTTACCTCCTATGACTTCTCATAGGGAAAGCCACACAAGCTGTTGGATCTACTGGTCTCTCTTCTCTCCACCTAAAAACCTAGCTCCTTTCAGGAGTCCATAATAAAATAGATATGCAGTTACCCTCCCCTTACCCTTCCTGTTGCTAAAGGAAGCCGGGTAGTCCCTGCTTCTCTTTCCCCTAGACAGGAAAAGCATACCCTTCAAAAACCCACCAGGAAATTAGAAGAGAAGCCACATGGCACTCTTACTTCCTTCTCTCAGCCAGAGGAGGCACTCTCTGTTCCCTGCTTCAATCATATCAACCTGGCTTCACCCCCACAAAATCAGAGTGTCATTTTAAACAAAAAAATTATTTTACAGCATTCCTCCACAGCATTCAGACTCGAAATGGAATGGGCCTGTTCTCCGGCCCAGCTTACATTGAATCCATAGTTAGAAAGAATATATCAAGAGGGGCATGCTATGCTCAGCTGGAATTCTTTACTATTAAAAACTCAGGATAACTTGTTTAGGGAACAAGTGCCATTTCATAAATGGTGGACATATGTTTGGCTGCCCAGCTGAAGTCACACTTTCCCCTCAAGGTCCCTACCTCAGACAGGAGAAAAGCTACCCCAACGCTGAACAACAGAGAGAAATGCAGCCTGCTTATCTTGACTCACAGACCTGAAACTTCAACAGCACCTTCACACTTCAGACATATCTTCTAACATTAATTAATCTAAACAGGAAATTTACCCTCCCAATATTCCCACAGGCCAACTCTCTGACACTCTTTCAGACTCTTGTTTTGAAGGGATTCTAGATTGTGGCAAACTGGCATTTAAAATTAAAAATCGCACTAGCAGGAAAATAAATGTAACACTATCATTTACAAGTGCCTCAAATATAAAGTCTCACCACCACTTTATCCAGCAACACTACTCTTTAAAAAAAAAAATCAACTAAATAATTTTGCATTCTGACTGCTGTCACTCATTTCTCTCCTCCCAGTGCCATCTTCTTCACACCCACTCTTTTCTCCTCTGTTTCTGTTCACAAAAGGTCAGACCTCCCATGGATATCAACCAGCCATGGCATATAAAGTTGCAGTAAGACCAGGCACCTCCTTATCTCTTAAGAAGCCCAAGCCAGGATGGGTGATGCTGCCAGAAAGTCCTATCCCTGAAGCTCCCTGAATGCCATTCAGATAGCTTGGTTAACTTGATGGTCCCCTCTCCTCTGCTATTGTCACTACTTGTCTAAAATTAGGGAGGGCCCTTGTGAATCATGTGTGTTTCAGCATCTTTCTGAGACTTGTGAGGTTTTGTTTGCTTCCTGAGCCTTAATGTGTTCTCTGCCAAAAGGCAATGCTTCAGTTCAGAGGAACCACCTTTTCAACATCATAGTATTGGAAACATGTGAGAAGGAGGAGGTGCCTTATGCTAACCACATTTTAGAAAATGTTTCTCAATAGGGGTGAAATCTATATTGAAATATAAAAGAAATATGTAGATGGTCCTGCTGGGAGAAGACTTTGAGAAGCAGCATCCAGAGTACACAAAGCAGCATATGTTAAAACCCAGTGTTATTAGTGGGTTTCTTGAATGATGTCAGTGGGAATGATAGAAAGTCAAGACAGTGTAATTGGGCATTTAATATTATTAAAATGCATGTACATATAAGAAAATGTCATGAGACCCAATGTGTTGTATAACATTATTATATATTAGTAATATATACTAGTAAAAAGAATGAGCCTTGAGATACTCAACATGGTTATAGCTTCAAGTAGGTCTAGAAATTATAGCTAGTTAGATTGTATAGGATGGCAGAAATGAAATTAAAAAGAGACCCATGGAATAAGCAATGGAGTTTGGTTTTTGTCCTGTGGAGAGTGAGGACCATAATATTTTTAAGTAAAGGAAAGCCATATTCATATAAATATTGGAATAATGAAGGATGGTGCCAGTGATTGAGGCTTCTGTCTTCAGATTCCAGATGTTTCACGCATATATCAGTTTTTTTTTTTTCTGGAAAAAATGCTGTGGTCTTTTCAAAGAACTTCTTTCTTCCTTCCTTTGAGAACTCATAGGGTGAAAAAAAAATCTTTGTTTCTGAGATTGCCATTTCATTATTTCCATGTGCACAGAGCTATTGATGGAGATTTTCTTGGGCTTTTGGTAAATGTGTGTGATCAATTTTTATTTGAAACTCCACTGACTATAATCTGCTCATGTCATCTCCTGCATTTTTTTCTTTCAAATCCTAGAAAGAGGTAAATATTTTTTATGTTTATTTATGACTTCAGGTTACATCTCCATCACAGTACCCTCTTTCAACCCCTCCCAGTCCCTCCGTCCTATCCTCTAACCCCTAACTCCTCCAACCCACTCCTCTGGAGTGGAGTGTCCCTACATAACAGTACACTTCCCCAGTTTAGCAGTCATATGAGAGCCAAGAGCCTCCTCATACACTGGGGGCCTACAAGGCAGCACCACTAGGACAAAGTGTCTCAGGGAGAGGTAACAAAGTCTATGTTCATGTTCCCTTTGTGTTGGTTGTAGTATAGATATCCTGTACTATATAGCTAAAATCCGACTATAAGTGAATAGATGCCATGTGCATCCTTCTGAGCCTGGGTTACTTCACTCAGGATGAGCTTCTGTAGTTCCATCCATTTGCTGCAAATGGCATGATTCTTCGGTTCTGATGGCTGGGTAGTATTCCATTGTGTAGATGTACCACAGTTTTTTTTTTATCCATTCCTTGGTTGAGGGACATCTGGGTTGTTTCCAGTTTCTAGCTATTAAAAATAAGGCTGCTATGAACATAGATGAGGAAATGTCCTTGTGGTTTGATGAGGAATCATTTGGAGGCATACCCAGAAGTGGTATGGCTGGGTCTTGAGGGAGAGCTATTTTAAGTTTTCTAAGATATCGCCAGACTGACCTCCATAGTGGTTGTACAAGTTTGTACTCCTACCAGCAATGGAGGAGTGTTCCCCTATCTCTGCAACCTCGCCAGCATGTGCTGTCATTTGAGTTTTTGTTCTTAGCCATTGTGACAGGTGTGAGATGGAATCTCAGAGTTGTCTTGAGTTGCATTTCTCTGGTGATTAAGGATGCTGAGCATTTCTTCAAGTGCCATTGGGGATTCTTCCTTTGTGAATTTTCTGTTTAGCCCTGTTCCCCATTTTTTGATTGGATTATTTGGTTTCTTGGCATTAAATTTCTTGAGTTCTTTGTAAATTTTGGATATTAGTCCTCTTTCAGATGTGGGGTTGGTGAAGATCTTTTCCAAATCTGTAGGTTGTTGTTTTGTTCGAATGGCAGTTTCTTTTGCCTTACAGAAGCTTTACGGTTTCATGAGGTCTCATGTGTTGATTGTTGGTCTTAGATCCTGAGCTGTTGGTGTTTTGTTCAAGAAGTTGTCACCTGTGCCACTAAGTTCAAGTGTTTTCCTCACTTTCTCTTTTAGTGTTTCAGGCCTTATGTTAAGGTCTTTGATACACTTGGACTTAAGTTTTGTGCAAGGTTATAAGTATGGGTCTAATTTCATTCTTTTACATGTCGAAATCCAGTTAGACCAGTGCCATTTGTTGAAGATGCTGTTCTTTTTCCATTGTATGGTTTTGGCTTCTCTGTCAAAAATTAAGTGACCATAGGTGTATCTGTTCATTTCTGGGTCTTCAATTCGATTCCATTGATCCACTGGTCTGTTTCTATACCAGTACCATGATGTTTTTATTAATATTGCTCTGTAGTATAGCTTGAAATCTGGGATGGTGATGCCTCCAGATGTTTTTTTATTATACAGGATTGATTTAGCTATTCTGGGTTTTTTGTTATTCCATATGAAGTTGAGAATTACTATTTCCAGGTCTATAAAGAATTGTGGTGGTATTTTGATAGGAATTGCATTGAATCTGTATATTGCTTTTGGCAGGATGACCATTTTTATTATGTTGATTCTACCTATCCATGAGCATGGGAGATATTCTGATGGCCTCTTCAATTTCTTTATTCAAGGACTTGAAATTCTTGTCATACAGGTCTTTCATTTGCTTGGTTAGAGTTACCCCCTGGTATTTTATATTGTTTGTGACTATTGTGAAGGGTATTATTTCCCTAATTTCTTTCTCAGTCCATTGTATCCAGCCACCTTGCTGAAGGTATTTATTAACTGCAAGAGTTCTCTGGTGAAATTTTTGGGATCGTTTATGTATACTATCATATCGTCTGCAAATAGTGATAATTTGATTTCTTCGTTTCCAATTTGTATCCCCTTGATCTCCTTTTAGTTGTCTTATTGCTTTAGCAAGAACTTCAAGTACTATGTTGAAGAGATATGGTGACAGTGGGCATCCTTGTCTTGTCCCTGACTTTAGAGGAAATGCTTTAAGTTCCTTTCCATTTAATTCGATGCTGGTGATTGGCTTGGTGTATATCACTTTTATTATTTCTAGGTATGGTCCTTGTATGCCCATTCTCTCCAGGACTTTTAGCATGAAGGGGTATTGGATTTTGCCAAATGCTTTTTCAGCATCTAGCGAGATTATCATGTGGTTTTTTTTCTTTCAACTTGTTTATATGGTGAATTACGTTGATGGATTTTCGTATGTTGAACCATCCCTGTATTCTTGGGATGAAGCCTACTTGATCATGGTGTATGATACTTTTGATGTGTTCTTGGATTTGGTTTGCCAGTATTTTATTAATTATTTTTGCATCTATGTTCTTGAGGGAAATTGGTCTGAAGTTCTCTTTCTTTGTTGGGTCTTTGTGTGGTTTAGGAATCAGTGTGACTGTGGCCTCAGAGAATGAGTTTGGCAGTGTTCCTTCTCTTTCTCTTTTCAGGCCACAGACTGCTGGCGGAAGCTGTAGCTTCCCTGCAGCTTACATGTCCAGACCATGATTGTACTCCTCCCAAGCTGCTCTCAGGGGGTTCTCAGGTTCAATGTGAGACTTACAGCCAGAAGCACTGTGTTCTGGTACAGCTCACATCACCCAGGCAATGAGCAATGGTCCGGATTGTTTCACTGCTCTTGAGTCAGAGCTCTCTGTATTGTAGCCTGGGTATTCAGCTTAGGGGCAAGGCAGGTGCAGTCAGGGAGATCTGATGTGGAATTCATACCCTGCCACAGTGTTTGGAATCGGGGATGCTCTGCCTTTTCTTCACCAGAATCAATGTGCTTCAGTGTAGTTAGCCTGGACTTACGTGGCTTCTGTCAGTTTCCCTATAGCAAGTGTATTAAAGATTTGGTTGTGGTCCTTCCATGCTATTCTCTGGGTGTGGGTGGGTAGGGGGGTTTCAGGATCACCCTGTGCCTCTCAGTCAGAAGTTCTTTGGGTCAGAGAAAACCACCTGCTCAGGCTGCATGAAATAGTTCAGAACTGCTTTACTGCTCCAGACCTGAGGCAGTTGGCTGAGAGCCTTCCCAAAGTGGATGTAGGCAGTGAGTTTGCAAAGCGTCTGCAGTACTTGGGCTGGGAGGCGAGATGGGGGTGGAGGGTGCTTCTCAGTTAGAGGTTCTGTGGTCAGGTGCTGCCTGACCCCTCAAGTAGCACACCCCAGTCCAGGACCCTTTCACTGCTCTGGGAGGAGATCTGAATGTACTAGGCTGGGTCTGTAGACTGACTGCCCTGCTGAAGTGAGCACAGGTAGATAGTTCCAGTATGGAATTCACTCATCAAATCTCAGCACCATTTCCCTGACAGAATTGTAGTGCTCTGGTGCAGCCTGCCTGGATAGGCAGGGGGTTCCACCAGACCCCCTGTAGCTACAGTGTCAGGGCTGTGCCTATGGTCTTCTCAATCCACTCTCAGAGGAGTCTTAGAGCCAGTCTGTATCTCTCAGTTTGAAACTCTGTGAACCAGTGCTGTAGCTGTTTCTGTGCCCTGCTGCACAGCAGGGGCCCCAGCCAGGCAGAGGGGGTGGAGCCGGGAGATCCAATATGGAGTTCACTCACCGATTCCCTGCCTGTATAGCAATGCTCCAAAGCAGCCTGCCTGGAAGGGACTTCTACCAGACCCCCTGTAGTCAGGTGAGGGTTGGGTGCAGTGGGGGGGGGGGAGTTCCAAATTGTGTTCTGTATCCTGCACACATTGTGCTTGGGCTCAGGGAAGCTTGGCTCCTGCCAGCTAGATCCCACTGCCAGAGGCTGCCTTAGGGAGTCAGCTAGACTCTGCCCCTGCCCTCCTGAATATCCCAGGAAGAGTCCCTCAGTCTTACCGAGTAGCATCTCCACTGGTATGCTCCTGGGTGTCCAAGGCTAGCTCACGTACAGGTGATGCTGACCCAGGTGTAGGGAGTTAGATAATTAAATTAGATTTAGAAAATATCTAGGGGTGTCTGATACAGTCTCTTAATTCGGGGAATGAAGATCAACTTGGCTGTGAGCATTAGCTTATCAGCTGTGGAAAAACAAGGTTGAAGTCAGGAAAAACAGGAAAGACTTAATGGACTGAAAAACAAGGTTGAAGTCAGGAAAAACAGGAAAGACTTAATGGACTGAAAAACAAGGTTGAAGTCAGGAAAAACAGGAAAGACTTAATGGACTTAAGAAACAAAGTATCTGGCCTGGCATTGTTTTCAGCTGCTAAGTGGGCAGAGGCCAAATTAAGCTGAAACAGAGTTCCTCCTATTTAAGGACAGTGCATGGAGCCCCATCTCTCAAAAAAAAAAAAAAAGAGAGAGCCCCCCCCATGCTAGAGAGCTCCCAGAATCCTGCTGAAAAAAGTGCTGACCATCATTTGATGGCCAGATTTCCCTGAGGCAGAAAGAAGCTGGTGAGCAAAGAAAGCCTCAGCAAGACAGCAAAAGACCAAGGACTAAACCCTGTGGCTCAGCTTTTGCTTAGAGGGGTTTGACCTGTCTGAACAGTGGCCTAAAGGAAACTGTGGCCAGCTTTAAAGACTGAGGCAGAGCAGCTGAGTTCCTGAGGCGAAAGAAGTAAGTTGGCCTGCAGACGGCTGGGGTCTCCCACAGAGAAGAAAGCATCAAGCCTTATTTAAGGTGAGACTGCCATAGCCAATTTACCTTCACAAATCTACATCTGAGATTCAGAAAAAGGACTGCTAAATGCATTAAAGAATCTACAACAGAGGCTGTGTTCCTGACGACTGAGGACCTTCCCCAGAGACTGTATCCTTCTAAAAGGTTAGGAAAATAATTATCAATAGGTTAGTGGTTAGGTTAAAGGGGTTGTAGGAATTTATAGGGTTAATAGTTAAGAAATTGTTGGTATTTATTATAAGTGAATATTGTTAATTTGTTAATAAATAAATAATTAATAATTGTAAAAAGTTCGGTAACACCCAGGAGGTCCTATGTTTGGAGGTTGAAACAGCCAGCTGTATCCTGAAAGGATCCAGTAAGGAAGGAGGGCAATCTCCCTGTGGGAAGCTTTCCATGCCAGTGTCTGGTGACTCCAATACTCCATTGTCCATATTTCCAGTACCCAGTTCTTTATTGTTTTGCTGGGCAAACCCAGAAAGGCTTGCACCTGACAAACTGCCTTCAGCAGGAGTATATCTCTGCTGTTGTCCAAGCTGTCTTCCCGACGATCGAAATGCATCCTACTTGATCGTTGCCATCTTGCCTCTCCAAAAGAGGTAAATATTAAGTGACATTTTATGCACATATTCTTGCACAATATGAACTGTATAAAAAAGAGTGGGCTCAGAAGGACCTACTATTACCTGTTCATTTCATTTCTGATTCTTGATCGGTGATGGCTGTATTTTCATGGGACATTAGTAATTAAAACAAATAATAAAGTACTCTTGCACTCTCATTTCAAATCCAATGTACTAGTGAGAGTACATTGGTACTATGGTAAAACCCAAGATTGCTCACCTGCCACAAAGCATAGGCAGAAATTCTGCCTCTCTATTTTCTCCATTCCATCTCATCCATGGTTTACCCTAGTAATTATCTCTTTATAATATTCTCTCTTTCTCTCTCTCTCTCTTCTTCTTCTTCTTCTCCCTTTCCCTCCCACTTCTACCCCTCTCTTCTTCTCTCTTGTAAACCCTTCTCATAGATATTAGGATTATGCTTTGGATGTGAAAATGCAGTGAATAATCAGTGAGTGATCTGAGAGCTTTGGGAAAGAGCAAGGGCTCTCTATAGTAAGCCGTCCCTCAGTGGCACTTTCTTTGAGCCATGCATCCTTTTGTAAATGAAGAACACCCAACTGTATTTCTCTGGTTGTGGTTTCTCACACTAGATGACACTCACTGGGTTCTTTCCAAGATGTACTCTTTTGGGCAGAGCCCCAAAAATGAAGGAGGAAGATGGAGAAGACAAGGATCATAGTCATTGAAATCCCACTTAGAATATGTAGGGACTGGTGGTTATGTGGAGGAAGATGAGAAGCCAATAAGTGGTGAATCTTAGAATACCAGTTTTGATAGATTATCTTATGTTTGTTTATCAATGGATAATTTATATATTTCTTTAAGATAGGAGTCTTGATGGCGAACCTACTAGTAGTATTCTGCTAAGTGGATATTTATATTAAATTGACTCCTATTAGCTAATCATTAGATTCATTAATTAATAATGCATCTCTTAATTCTCAGCAGAGGAGCTTATATTTGTGATAGATGGTGTTTAACACAGATATCCATAACTGGCCAAGGTGCATATAACAGGAGACAATAGAATCCTTGGCCTTAATTGGGATGGTTATATCATATTCCTTCCCCCAAAATATCATGGATAAATATGAGATAGATGGAAGAAAGAGTCTTTGCATAACTAGCTACAAGGAAAGAATGTGTTCTGGAGACAGCATGGGAGTTGCATACATGAACTCACAAGCAGTTGTGACAGTATGCACATGACCAGTGAAAGTTCAAGTCACACAAAATTCCAGCATGGAAAGGAAAGGTGAACATGAATTCCCACCCATGGCCAAGGAGGTATAGGCAACTGATAGCTTATGAAATAGGGAGAGTTACTTTTATGAGTGTTGTTTCTCGTAAGTTCACCATGCTCCAGTGCAAGGCCATACATCAAAGAATATATAGGCATCACGAATTGAACTTCATGAGGGAAAAAGGAAACATAAAATTCAGTGGGTAAGTCCAGGAGGAGTTGGACCATGGCGTTAATGTGATCAAAGTATACTGTATGAAAATTTCAAAAAAAAAAAACAAACAAAAACAAACTAATGTATATAAAACAAAAATCCCTAGCCCTTGGGACCTCTTTCTGGATTGTCTTGTGTAGCCTTGACATGAGAGTTTATGTGTAGAGCTATTCATCTTATTATGCCATGTTCTGTTGATATTCTTTGGAGACCTGCTCTTTTCTGAGGGGAAACAGAGGTGGAGTGGGTCTAGAAGAGTGATGGTGGGGGGTGGGTGGGAGGAGAGGAATGATGGGAAACTGCAGTTGAATGTAATGTATGAGAGAAAAATTTAAAGAAAAGAAAATAACAGAAAAGTATAACATGCAGTAAATAAGCAGTAGACTACTTAAAGATTAACATAGTGAGAATTTGTCTACAGTAGAATCTTAGAGGCCTCATATCATCATGTCCTTTAGAGAAATGGAGGAGCAGTAGAATTGGGTGAAAGAGAAGGTGGGCAAATGGAGCTGAGAACAGTGGAAGGAGGAGAGGCTGTAATAGTTAGATTTCTTTAGTGAAACTTGGTACTTCTGAAGGATAGTCTGTTAAAATGAGGCATATGACTTGTGGCAAGCACCTGGCAGCACACGGGGACCTGGACAACCAATGAGAAGACACTTTGTATAAGAAGGAAAGCCTGGGAGGCTGGAAAGGACTTTTCACTTGGTAGTGCTTCTCAATGCTGCTTGGCTGCTGAATACTGATAGCAGCTGAAGGAGGGCAGAGCCTAGATTGAGCTGAACGCAAGCGAAGCCTCAATTTGGAGTTGTAAAAGCTGGGACACTTGAGTGACCATGAGACAGCACCCTGCTGAAGGGCATGGCAAGAGATCAGCAGGAGCTTTCAAGGACTGTGAGAGCAGCTCCATACTTAAGTGGTGGCAGAGCCTGGGAAGAGCAAGACTGTGAGAGACAGAGGTGAGAAGAGGACGTGTGCCAATTTCTGGTGCTAAGTCTGTGCTGACAGATTTCAAGCAGAGATGCACTAACCAGTCCTGAGGCAGTAAGAGTCAGGTGGTCAGGCCTCGGCACATAAACAGAGACCAGCTGAGGAGACAGGTGGCTGACGCTGAGAAAAGGCTGTGAAAAGGGGCTCCTGCCATAAGTAAGCTTGGGTTGGCACAAGATGCATGGCATAGGACCTACTCACAGAAAGTTCATGAGAACTAGACACTGAGAAGAGCCATGGCAGGAGCATAGTGGTCCAAGGCTATGCCTGTCCGTCGGCCCACAGCCACACTTATTGAAGAGACCACAGCCTCAAGTGAGAGATGATAGTGGCCTAGTAGCTGGCCACAGGAATACAGCCCTGCCCCCGAGGTGGCAAGCTTGTACGACCAGCACCTGGGCTGCCAGTCAAGCGTGGAAGCCTCGACACCAGGAAATGGGCCTCAGGGTACATCATCTGGCCTGAGAGGGTTCAGCTAACCCTTGAAGCATGCAGAGGTGCTTTACAAGCTCCTTTTAGCTTCGGCAGTCTCTGCTGACTCAAGGGCCTTGAACCCAAACTAAAGTGAGGCTGGCATATTAATGTCAGAGCCAGATGACCACAGAGAAACTGCTTGTTTGAGTGTTCCTGCAGACTAACGGCTGACTAGTTGCCCTCAAAAGACCTGCACTTTAGGACTGGTATCCTTCTAAAGTTCTTAGTTAAGTGATAGGTGTTTAGAAGTATCAATAAAATTTATGGTTACAAGAGGCTGTGGTCAGTTTGTATTGTATGAGAGAATAATAAATTAAAAGAAAAACCAAAAATCTAGATGGTAGATTACTTTGTAATCTCTATTTTCTTAGATGTAATTCTCAGAATAAATTACTTGGAAGCAGGTAAGTTGGCAGCCTAGCTCTGCCAAGACAGGGTAGGCAAGTCCTTCATAATTCCTGCTCTACAATCAATGTCTGTCAGAGCAACGGGGTCAAATGGCTGAAGATTGATACTTTAATGTATGGAGAGAAAATGGGAACTGTCCAGGCAGCCCCTGGTATGTCATTTCTTATTTTTGGAAGCTGCGGGCCCTGCACTTCCTATATAATCATATATTTATCCCTCTCAGGTCTCTGAGGTGGTTGAAGAATAGATAGCTAGAGTCACATAGTTAAATTTTGAGTTGTTTAGAATCAAGAGTGTGTTCTGGATCTAAGAAGATGTTTTTAAAATTGTGAGGCAAGTTAGTATGAAAGCTGAGTTAGATATAGAACTTTAAACTCATGGAGATGGTTAGATAGTAGAATGTTAAAGTCAGGTGCCAAATACATATGGACTGGACATTGGGAATGTATGCTAAGCCATATAACATAATTGTGGCCTATTTATTTCTGTTTTTTTGTATTGTATTTATTGTTATAAGAGAAAAAACCATTTGTTGGACTGAAAGGGGGAGCTGTTGGGGGGAAAAGATATACCTTAAACTAAAAAAAAGGGTAGAGGTTGGGGGGTTGAGGGGGAAGGGGGTGGAAGGGTGGGACTGGAGGGGGAGTAGGGAGGGGATTGTGATTCAGATGTAACTTGAAGAAATAAAAAATAAATTATTATAAAAAATGTGGTATTTATGCAATGAATGGAGGTAAGGAGGGCCATTCCTCAATAACCTGGGCTCCCTTACTGTCTGCAATAGAAAACCCCTATAGTTTTTTTTTGTTAGATATTCCTATGGCTTCAGAATATAAGATCAAGGATAGTCAGTCTATATTATTTCATGAGGTACTGTTCAGAGAGAAAGGTACTGATGCAACTCTACTGCCAAGTAGAGTTTCTGGATCACAGGTCCAAGAAGGAAATTGCCCTGGAATGTACCACCATAGCCCTGCACTGCAGGCAGGCAATGTCCCTGAGACATCTCTTTCCTGGACAGAAAGAACATATCAAACTGATTCTCAGAGATGCCGGAAAAAGTCATGTTCTCTCCTGACATCACTACAGGGCCCATCAGGGCTGACAGAGAATGTTTGTTGTATATATCAGGAATAGAAGAGGAAGAAAGTTGCAAGGCCAGTTTCTTACCAGTGTTTGTTAACTCCTCTGTTTTTAGCCACCTACACTTGTGATCTCTCTTTCTCTTTTCCATTTCCTTTCTTTATCTCTCTACTTCTCTCTCTCTCTCTCTCTGTCTCTGTCTCTCTCTGGTCATTTTTTCACATAATCATACTGAATCCCCGACATCCCTCCTGTACTCAAACATTTTACCCCATATTTTGCTTTTTGATACTGATTCTAAGTTATTAAGTTATGTATTATCTTTTTTATGTGTTTGTCTTAATCTTTCTTTTCATAACACAGAATGTCCTTGAATGTGTTTATTTCCTTTGAACAGGGGCCATGATGATCTTCCCCCTCTTGTTCCTCTTAGTGTGTGAACAACTGCAGTGTGATCTATCATCTGCTTCCTTAGCTCTGTTTTGAAATATTTCACAACTGTCATTATTTCTTCATATCTACTTTCAAATCTTCCAGTCAGCCTTCTCACTTTTTGTAATTTTTCTTCCCATACATGCCATACTATTTTCCCAGTCCTTTATATTTCTGAGTTTTTTTCTCTCGGTTCTCTTGCCTGACTCACTGTATGTGTAAATATTTCCATGTTTCTGCTTTATTGTTATCTTGTTATTACTGGGGGAAACACTGTGGGATATTTTTCAGCCATCTTACAAAGTCTGAATAACTTTTAAACATGATTGAAAATAGTTTAGAGTTGTATAGAACAGACAGCTATTAATTTTGTACACAATTACGCAGGATTATGGTACTCTGGATTGAGTAACGGACCAAATACAAAAAAGGAAGAACTGTCAAACCAGGAAGAAAAGCTATGGGTGTCATCTCTACCCAAGACTCTTCAAGAATCATTTGCACTCAGCACTTAAATCAGGTCAGATGCATGATATGTCTAGTTCTTCTGGCAGATGTCTTATAAAGGTAGGAGGCACACAAAAGTTTGAATTGTCTAAGCCTTTGAATATTAGAAGAAGGACTTCATTGTCTCTGATTCATATCAAGTTCACTGAGTCACCTTTCCCTTTATCTCTACTTATTATGTCTCCTTTGACCTCATGTATCTGTGTTTTATGTTATGATCAATGGTCTGTACTTGTAATTACATTTCCATTGTTTACATCAGTAAAATACTCATCAACATTGCCTTTCTCTAGGTTTCTTACCCTTATCTTCCTCATGACCTCCCAGAATATCCAGTCTATAGAATATCTGTTCGGCTTCGGAAAGAGAATGATTAGAAAGTATACACCATCTTACCTGTGATCATGATGTCAATGGTGTCATTGGATTTGACCACTCATATGGGGTGTGATGGTAAGAATCATAGGACGTGAAGTCCCAGCATGGTCAGGTGTCACACACGTAGGGAGAAGTTAGCATGGGATACCCAAAGATGAGATTCTACAGAAATTTGAAAATAGTCCTTGATAATTCCCTTTCTCTATGGAATAAAAATGGTGGTATCAAACATAATGTTTGAATGATACTCCAGGGAAACCTTCTCTCTTGACTTTACCAAGTGCTTTTGTAGGAACAAGAGGAGAGGCTTCCTGTAGAGTCCTAGGATTAAGGAGACTGTGAGTATGGCTCTGACCCCACTCTCTGTGTCCTGGAAAACCTACAGTTTTTCCCTTAGCCTGGTTTCCCTGACAATACTCCAGGGGTTTCTTCTGTGTCTATGAAAACTCTTTAATTAGACTCTTCCATCTTTCTCTGTTCATTTCCAAGTTCTTTGGCTATAGTAATGGTACAATATTTTCCAATTGTCTTATTGTGAGAATATGTTTTTTGAATCCTCTAATCCCTTTCTATGTTTAGAGAACACCAGAAACACTCAAAACTTTATTTTAGTCTTTTGTTTTTGTTTTTATTAATTAATTTATTGTTTATTTTACATCGCAGTCACAACCCCCTCCCTCCTCTCCTCCCAATCCCACCCTTCCACCCACATCTCCATGAGTCCCTCACTCTCTCTGGTACAAATCCACTCTGGCACATCAAATCACATCAGGACTAACTGCCTCCTCTTCCAGTGAGGCAAGATAAGGCAGCTCTGCTAGAAAAATGGGATCCAGAGGGAGTCAACAGAGTACAAGTCAGAGATAAACCCTGCTCCAATTGTTATTGGATCCACTTGAAGGCCAAGCAGCCCATCAGCTTCATGTGTGTAAAGCCAGTCTTTTTATGAATTTCTTTTATGCTACTTTGGACCAAGTATAAATCTTGGCTTCTGGCCCTCTCTATGGTTCAAGCTTCTGTAAGGCATTCCTGATCTAGAATAATGAACATTGCCTCCTCCTAACATGTTGGTGCGTATGTTTATAGACTTTATAGCTCTGTGTACATCATTTCCCTGGTTCTTCATTTGTCCTTGATGTGAATTCCTGTGTTAGTTTCCAACCACTATCATAACAAATAACCACAAATGTGATTCTTAAAATGAACACCACAAGTATTCTGGAGATCAGAATTCTGAAACAAGTCCAAATGACATAAATCAAGTATCCCCAGGGATATGTTACTGCTCAAACCTCTAGGGACGAATCCATTACTTTTTTCTTCCAGCTTCTAGAGGCCTCATGTATTCCTTGGCATTTGCATGCTTCATTTATTATCAGAGATAGCAATAGGCAGTCTCGTTCCTAGTGCTTTGTTTTGCACACTTCTGTATTTTTTCCTTATTTTCTTATATGAAGACTTGTGTTTCTACAGACCCAGGATAATTCAGGATAATCTCACGCATCTGTAAGTTTTCTTGCTAATAACTGAATTCCATCTTCAAATCAAAAATTTCTTTCACTTATTTAACACTCAGGAACCCTTAGGGACAAGAATCTGCATGTCCCTGGGTATCATGTTATGTTCCCCACAGTATCCAGTTCCCCGTTTTGAATATTCCTTTATAATGATGAGACATTGGCTAAAATGTTTTCTGAAAATTCTTAAGTCGGGATATTTGGGGATATAAAATCACACTCCAAACAAAGACTTTGACCTGAAATTATGATCTTCATAGGGTCACTATGTGCTGAAAGTTCACTAGCATATTGGTGATTAAAATTACAGCATCTGGTTGTAGGCTTTTGATGGAGACATCTATTGAGGGAGTCTGTCAGGCTGAATCATCTCGGTCACTCGTCTTCTTTTGGTGTCTGATTCTGATTTCTGCTGAGGTTTCCGTTGTACAGTTGTCCCTGGGTTCCTTGAATGGATGCTTTGATTCTCCTGGAAAGATAAGAACAGAGCCCTGCCCTATTCCTCACTCAGGGACAATCGCCCTCTTTTTTTTGGGGGGGGGTAGGTAATATTTCTCCTGAAGCAAATTTGGTTTTTGACAATATATAAAGTGTTATCTTTCAATCTGGTTTAAAGAAGAAATTATTTTGTTATTTTGGAGCTAAACCAGCTTTAGTGTATATATTTTGAGGTCTCAAAGGACAATTTGTTTGTATTGAGTGGGCCTTTTGTAAGTAGCTTTTAAACTTAGGTCCTTCCACATCCTATGTGTGTGTCTCTGCATTCTAATTATTGGGATCCGAGACCTGTAGTTCCCATCTGAGGGGATTAAAGATGTGTTCCACCACTCCTGGATCGAAGTTTTTCTTTATTTAGAGTTTGTTTTGTATCAGGCTGACCTTGAGCTCTGAGATCTGCCTGTTTCTGTCTCTAGTGTGTTGGGGTTAAGGGTGTACTCTTCTTGAATGATGGGATTAAGGGTGTGTACCCTCACCACCCTTTTCCGTGTAACTCTAGAATTTATTCGTGACATATCAGCTCCTGACAGCACCCCCTATTCTACTCCAAGTAGAAGAAAAGCATCGAAGAATCTCCAGTGTGAGATGGTTGAATTAGTGGCAAGTCTATCTCTTGGCATGTAAAAACTCCTTGCTTCAACTGCAGACAGACTGCTGTCCAAAAAGGACAAAACTTGGTAGCAGGGAAGTCGACAGCCTAGCTCTGCCAAGACAGGGTAGGTTAGTCCTTCACAATCCCTGCTCTACAATAAATGTCTGTCAGAGAAACAGGACCAAAAGGCTGAAGACTGATGCTGGAATGTATGGAGAGAAAATGGGAACTGTCCAGGTAGTTACTGGTTTGTCATTTCTTAGTATTGGAAGCTGCAGGACCTGCACTTCCTATACAATCAGATATATTTATCCTTCTCAGCTCTCTGAGGTGGTTGAAGAATAGACAGCTTGAGTCTCATAGCTAAATTTTGAGTTGTTTAGGAATCAAGAGGGCGTTCTAGATCTAAGAAGATGGTTATAATAGTGATGCAAGTTAGTATGAAAACTAAGTCAGTTATAGAACTTTAAACTCATGGAGATGGTTAGAAGGTAGAAGGTTAAAGTCAGGGGCTAAATATGTATGAACTGGACATTGGGAAGGTATGCTGGGCCATTTAACGCTCATAAATGTGGCATATTTAATTCTGCTGTTTTGTATAGAATTTACTGTTATAAGAGAAAGAACCATTTGTTGGAATGAAAAGAGAAGCTGTTGGGGGGGGGGAAGAGGGTGGAAGGGTGGGACAGGAAGGGGGAATAGGGAAGGGTTTGCGACTGAGATGTAACTTGAAAAAAAAATAAAGTACTTATTAAAAAAAATTACAGCATCTGTAGGTTCCTGCATATGCTGGGTTTACTAATCAGTGACAAGGCTCTTCAGGAATATTCTGTCATGGAATTGAGGGATGGAAGCCCCATCTTCTTTGTACAGCTTGAACATGTTAGACTCACTATGAGAGTCAGAGCTAAAAGTCACATGCTTTCTTGGAGGAACAACATGACTTGTCCAGGAAGACAGTGAAGGCTTGTCATTACTTCCCCAGAAAGAGGCACAGTGTTAACAATTTCATGATCCCACTTTATCTCTGAGAGCAGATCCCCCAATTTTACTTCTTGTGAGTTTTTTTTTTTTTTGTGTAACAATTTTCTCTGAATTGAAATATTCTTGCTCCAATGTGAGAAGTTGAGAGTCTCAAGAGACTCAGGAGGTAAAGAAACATTGTATGTCCTGGAAAGCTGAAACTTGCAAGATTCACCAGTTCCTCTTTTCAGCTAAAAAACAGATTAAGCAACTGGGCCAGCTTGAGCTCTAAGAGGAAATATCTAAGAGATGTTGGCAGCTTGAAAGTTGTACAGAGAGCTCCAGGGCTTTGGTTTTCATGATAATCACCCATATTGAGGTGGGCTTTCAGCAATGCTTTGAGTCACCCCTTGATTCTGTAAATAACCCTTAATCTATACAGCTATTAGTAATCTCAGAAAATTCACATATTCATCTAATTGGACTTTGCTGCAATCATTGTTTTGGTCTGTCATGAGTTGTCTTTATGGGGTAAACAGATTAGTATGTGTTGTATCCTCTCAAGGAAGGTCTCAAACACAATAGGGTAATTTTCAAGTGGAGTGTCACTCAACTACCAGGTACATAGGGTATATCTTTCTATGCTAAGATGTATTTACTGAGAATTCTGAATCATTATCAAATAATGAAGTAGATTTGGTCATGAAAAAAAAATGTAATCTAAAAAGAAATTACATCAAATATGTATAGGGAAATTTTATCTGTGAGATGTCATAGGGGAACTGATACCACCAAAGTACAAGATAGGGAGTGCTCTTGATTCATACTTACCATCCCTAGAAATCTAACAATAGTCAGATGAGAATTACATTGTGAATATTCCAGAACTCAGAGGTCATGTTGGACTGCAGAATAAAATAAATTTACAACAAAATTGGCAGAACGAATGTTTTGAACACCTTTGTTCCTCATGTACTCTTGTGTGGAGTTTCATTTACAAAGGTCACACTGGCTCATGTTTCTACACTGCGAGTCATTAATTAGAAGCGATATATAGTTTTCCTACCATTTCAAGTCTCCCTGCATGTGAAGCATTGAGTTCTAGCCTTTCTGGCTGCTTATCTCACGTGGAGACAAATGATGGCCAGTCCATGATTCTTAGTCATTGTTCTTTATTCAACTGATAGATGTCCATGAGAAAAGAGACAATAACAAGACAATTTAATGAAGAACACATAGACTCCAAGAAACACTTTTGCGAGGGTGGACATCTTGCAACACTGCCCAGCCAGAGGTCACCATAGATAGATCACAGTGAGAAACTGTCCCTTATTGCAGAGTGTGGTCAGCAATCTTACTGAATCTGGTCAGAAACCTTACTGAACCAGGAAACACAGCCAGCAATGGTATCTGATCTCAAATCACAGGAAGCAACCCTGTAGTCATAAGATTATTGCTGATTTCTTTACCCCCAGGGATGCAATCCTTGATCTGAGAATCTCCTGTCTCATTGTTGTGTAAACACTGCTCCCCAATTGTCCCCTGATATACTAATAAAGCAGCTTACAGCCAATTGCTGAACAGGGGAGAAAATAGGGCTGAGCTTCCTGTTCTCCAGAGGAGAAAGAGTTAGAGGGGGAGAAGTCGAGGATTCAGGAAAGATGAGGAAGGAGCAGCTGGAGCAGAGAAAGTCTGAAACTTCAGGAATCTCAGATATTAGGAAAGAGGAAGTCCAATTAGCATAGATGGTTCAGAATAGATTAAAATTGCTCAGTATTGTGGTGTAAGGCTTGTTAAACAAATAATATAACCCAGTCTCAATTATTTGGTGCTAGCTGAGTTAAGAGAGAAACTGCAAAACAAATAAAATAATATAAATTTGCACAAACACAATGCAGACAAATAAGAGAAACCAAGGTCAGCCTGTCCAGGGTTGCAGCCAATTTAGTCTGACCTTCAATCACAGGTCAGAATAATTTTAGAAGTCTGTTTACTAACAAAGAACTATTTGACATGGCAGAGGAGGTGGTTTTCTCCAGTATTCGGGTTTCAGTATGTAAGAAAATAAGCATGAAAACCAGAGAAATAAAACGTGATAGAGAACAATGGCAAGCCTCTGCTAATAAACACAGGAGAAAGGAAGACAAATAAAACCAAGTACAAAGAATTCACAATAACTTTCTTTTTTTTCGAGACAGGGTTTCTCTGTATAACAGCTCTGACTGTCCTGGACTCACTTTGTAGACCAGGCTGGCCTCGAACTCACAGTGATCCGCCTGCCTCTGCCTCCCAAGTGCTGGGATTAAAAGCATGCACCACCACGTCCGGCCCACAATAACATTTTTAATGCTAGTACAAACTATAAGAAACCATGAATAAAGTTTTGAAGTCAGGAACCACAGATGAGAGAGAAAATGTGGCATTTGTCTTTCTGGGTCTGAATTACCTCACTCAGTATAATATTTCCTAGTTCCATCTATTTTTCCACCAATTTTCTTTTTTCTATGTTCTTTAATTCTGCACAGCCTTCCACAGTGTACTTGTTTTTCATATATCCATTTTCATTATCCATTCATCAGCTAAAGGAAATTCATATTATTTCCTTGTCTTAGCTATTGTGAATTAGCAGCAAAGAATATGACTGAGCAAGTATTTGTAGTGTAGGATGTCAAGTTATTTACATATTCCAAAGGGTAGAAATGATGCAAATATAGTATTCATGTATGAAAGCCTCAAAAATAAATGTAAAAAGAAAAAATTAAAAAGATAAATAAATATGAAAAAATCTGAGCAGACCTGAAATTTAAAAATGAATCATCAAAAAAAAAGAAGGGAAGAGGATGGGGGGGTTGAGGGGGAGGAGGGTGGAAGGGTGGGACTGGAGGGGGGAGTAGGGAGGGGATTGTTATTGAGATGTAACTTGAAGAAATAAAAAATAAATTATTAAAAAAAATGAATCATCAAGCAACATAGAAATTTTGGCACCTTCCCATTAGAGAAGAGTACAACTATTGAATTGGAAAAAATAAGAGCTAACATGATGTCTAATTAGGTAAACACTTTTGCTGCCATGCTTGAGTATCTGAATTTCATCCCATGGACCCACATTGTGAAAGGAGAGACCTGATTCCAGAAGGTTGTCTTCCAACCTCAACACTTACATGGTACATACACACACACACACACACACATACACACACACACACACACACACACACACACACACGTAAACACAAAATTTAAAAGAGTTAATAGAATGTCTCTATAATGTACTTGATAAAATGGGAGATCCAGTGAGAGCTTAGATATGGCATTATATAATCTGATGAATAAATATAGAGCCTAAATAAGAATACAATGAAGAAGAATAATAGAGTGGTTGATGAGGACATCCCTTGTAGGACTGAGTGCTTCAAGGTCTCCCAGTCTCTGCATAATGTCTGGCTGTGGATCACTGTATTTTTTTCAGTCTGTTTTAGGAAGCTTTACAGATGATGGCTGAGCTGTTCAGGAAATTGTTACTTGTGTTGATGAGTTTGAGGGTTTTCACCACTTTCTCTTCTAATAGATTTAGTGTGTCAGGCCTTATGTTAAGGTCTTTGATCCACTTGGACTTAAGTTTTGTGCAAGGTTATAAGTATGAGTCTAATTTCATTCCTTTACATGTCAACATCCAGTTGGACCGGCACCATTTGTTGAAGATGCTGTCCTTTTTCCATTGTACGTTTTTGGCTTCTTTGTCAAAAATTAAGTGACTATAGGTGTGTGGGTTTGTTTCTGGGTCTTCAATTTGATTCCATTGATCCACTGGTCTGTTTCTATACCAGGACCATGATGTTTTTATTACTATTGCTCTGTAGTACAGCTTGAAATAAGGGATGGTGATACCTTCAGATTTTTTTTTTAATTGTACAGGATTGGTTTAGCTATTCTGGTTTTTTGTTATTCCATATGAAATTGAGATTTGCTTTTTTCCAGGTCTATAAAGAATTGCGGTGGTATTTGATAGGAATTGATTGAATCTGTATATTGTTTTTGGCAGGATGGAACACCAACAACTCAGGCTCTAAGACCAACAATCAATAAATGGGACCTCATGAAACTTTTGAAAAGCTGCTGTAAGGCAA
Organism: Lophiomys imhausi; assembly: GCA_907164525.1. Lineage (NCBI taxonomy): Eukaryota > Metazoa > Chordata > Mammalia > Rodentia > Muridae > Lophiomys > Lophiomys imhausi. The sequence goes on from CAJQZJ010032290.1 coordinate 4,979,419, forward strand.
AAGACACTGTCATTCGAACAAAACGGCAGCCTACAGATTGGGAAAAGATCTTCACCAACCCCACATCTGACAGAGGACTAATATCCAAAATTTACAAAGAACTCAAGAAATTAAATGCCAAGAAACCAAATAATCCAATCAAAAAATGGGGAACAGAACTAAACCTAGAATTCACAAAGGAGGAATCTCTGACAGTCAAGAGACACTTGAAGAAATGCTCACCATCCTTAATCACCAGAGAAATGCAACTCAAGACAACTCGTAGATTCTATCTCACACCTGCCAGAATGGCTAAGATCAAAATCTCATATGACAGCACATGCTGGTGAGGTTTTGGAGAAAGGGGAACACTCCTCCATTGCTGGTGGGAGTGCAAGCTTGTACAATCACTATGGAAATCAGTCTGGAGATATCTTAGAAAACTTGGAATAGCTCTCCCTCAAGACCCAGCCATCCCACTTCTGGGTATACATCCAAATGATTCCTCACCAAATCACAAGGAAGTTTCCTCATCTATGTTCATAGCAGCCTTATTTGTAATAGCTAGAAACTGGAAACAACCCAGATGTCCCTCAACTGAGGAATGGATATCCCTCATATCAGATATTACAAAGAGCCTTCTCTTTGAACTTGTGACCCAGCATATGCAGACTCCTACAGATTTTATGATTTTAAACATCAGTCCCCTCATGAACTTCCAGCAAACAGTGACACTCTGAATATCATAATTTGATGCGACAGACCATGTGTGGAGGGTCAGTTCATTCTCCCAAATCTCTCAACTCTAGAATTTTCTATGAAGAGTCTTAGTCCCAGTCTAATCAGTACAACAGGGATGTGTCCAAATAACTTTGGTAAAGGAATATTCAATATGAGGAATTTGATACTGTGGTAGACATAACAAGATCCCCTGCAGATGCATATATGTAATACCTAAACCTCCCGAGAGCTAAGTAAGTTAGGGGAAAGTCAGTCTACAATATGGAATACATGTATTAACAAGTTGACATTAGCATGAAAGATTATCCTGAATTATACTGCGTCTATAGAACCTCAAGGGTTCATATAACAAAATAAGGAAAAAGAGACTAGTAGTCAAAACCGTTAAAGGAGTCAGTCATGGGGGAGACACCATATTGCTAACTATGGCAATGTAGGAGAATCCATGTCCCAAGTGATTCATGAGGCCCCTAAAAGCTGGAAGGAAAAAGAAATGCATCTTCCCTAGGACTTTGAGCAGTAAAAGATCCCTGGAGTTACCTGATTATTCCATTGGTTTTGTTTCAGAATTCTCATCTGAAACACATCCAGAACACTTGTGTTCTTTGGAACAATCACATCTGTGGTGATTTGTTATAGTAGTGATTGGAATTATGTTCATAGCAGCTTTATTCATAATAGCCAGAAACTGGGAACAAGCCAGATGTCCCTCAACCGAGGAATAGATAAAGAAATTGTGGTAGATTTACACAATGGAATAATACTCAGCAATTAAAAAAAAAGACATCATGAATTTTCAGGCAAATGGATGGAACTAGAAAATATCCTGAGTGAGGTAAAAAAGTCCTAGAAAGACACACATGGTATTTACTCTCTCATAAGCAGATATTAACCATTACATACAGGATAACCATGCTACAATTCACAGACCCAAAAGAAACTAAATACAAGGAGGGCCCAAGGGTTGATGCTTGAATCCTTCTAAGAAGAGGATATAAAATAATCAATGGAAGTGGATGTAGAGAGGGAACTGGATGGGAGCATGATGTGACTGCTATCCTGGAGGCTTTGTCAAGGAGATGGTGGAGGCAGATGGAGAGACTCACTGCCAAACATTGGGTGAAAATCAGGGAGCCATGGGGAAGAGCTGGGGAAGATTAGAAAGAGCTGAAAGGGTCAGAGACACCACAAGAAGACCCACATAGCTAATTAACTAGGTCACAGGTGGGCTCATAAAGACTGAACCATCAACCAAAGGGCATCTGAGTACTGGTCCTAAGCACACTACTTACATGAATCTGGTGGGCTACTTGGTCCTTGGGTGGATCCCCTAGAAATTGGTGCAGGGTCTATCTCTGACTTAGAAGCTGTTGCTTCCCTCTGGATCCCATTTTCTTAACAGAGCTGACTTCTCTTGCCTCAGGGGGATAGGAGGCACTTGTTCTGGATGTGATTTGATTTGCAGGTGTGGGTTGATACTGGATGGGAGAGTGTGGATGGGTGAGAGGGTGGGACTAGGAGGAGAGGAGGGAGTGAAGTATGGATTGGGATGTAAAATAAACAAACAGATAAAAATTAATTAAAAAAACAAAAAGAACCAGAGAAGGGATGTGCAGAGAGCAGTAATGTCAGGATGATGATGTATCAACATATTGGGTGAATATTCCTGTGATTCTGAATCAGATCTCCCTTATGGACCTGTGTACCACAGAAATCGCCAGAAGAGTTTTCCTGTTATCTACTTTTACTATTATTTATCTTATTCTGCCAAGGATTTTACCTGGACCAAAATAGCATGAAATGAAGTCATAAAAATGCCTGAAGTGAAGTTTGCCAAGTTTCCTGAACTATCCTACTTTAGATATAGATCAAAAAGATCTGTGAGAGACAGGTTCAACATTCTCAAGACAGGCTAGTGGTAAAATAATGTGCTGATACTAGACCCAAAGAAGTGGGAAATGCACACAAAAAGATGGAGGAGTCTGTGTAGAGAGTTGACATATATATGGGTAAGGACCCTGTGGCACCGGTAGGAATAACAGACTAAAGGAGGGATAACCATTGGATTTTTAGGAGCCAGAGAGTGGAACAAGATTACACTTACAAGCTCGTTATTCCAAGGAGTACACAGGAACATGTTCTTGTCAGTCCTATTATTTCCTTTCGTAAAACTCAGAGAGAAGGTGACCCTGGAGTTTCATTCAGAGATTATTCTTGAAAATTTTATTTTGACACTGCAGAAAAAGGAAACAATCAAGGATGATTTCCAGCTTTCTGCCAAGTTTCCCCTGGGTTCCCCAACCCAATTTTTCATAGGTACTGTGACACTTAACCTTGCTGAGAGTTATATAGACTTTATTGTCTTTAAACAACTGCTCATTTGAGTGGGCAGACTCCAGTGATTCTATTGATAACAACATTACAGGTAAGAAGTTGCATACCTGTTCATCATCTTCTTTCTGATGCAGAACAGCCATTCTTTATATTGGAAGTCCTGGGATGTCACAAGGAAGAAGAATACAGATAGAGGGATGTTTACAGGAATCATAAGTAGATAAAATGAGAGCAATGACTTGGTGAGTTTGATATTAACTAGAGAGAATGAAATCCTTATACTAATGTTCAGGGACCCAGACAGTTCAGAATATTGTTTACTTTTTACATCCACATGAAGTTTACCAGGAGAGCTATACATATCATGTGTCTGATCTCAGTTTAAGGGATGAATGTGCCTGGTTCTTCTTGAGTCCTGACTCCCATGAATAGGCAGCGCCCACAGAATTTTTGTCTAGTTTGACAGTTCTTTCTTTCTTGTGACTCGCCCATTATTCTTGGGTAACTGAGTAGAGCCAATCCCTTTCAGTCCATGTTCTTAAGTTATCCATATATTCTGTATGAAGAAAAAAATCTAGTGAGGTGTCCCTATGGATAAGCAGATACAAATATATAAGAAACATGGAAACATATGGTGAGTAAGATAATGATAATGAGAAAAAGACTCAGATATAGAAAGTGTTGAGGAAATACTAAGCATGGCATATGAGGGAAGAGGAAATCTACAAGCAGTCCTAAGCCTTAACGGAAGATATTAAAGTATAGATGGAGAAATAATGGCAGATATTGGATATTTCAAATCAGATCTAGGGAAGCAGATGATCATACCTGAGCATATTTTTTCCAATAAAGCACAGTCTTGAAGGTTACCCTTAAATTTTCAGCCCTTCATTCTCTTCTCTCCAGAAGATGAGCAGTTATCATGGGTCCCAGATAGTATGCCATGGGTTGAATAGAGGCAAGCAAACACCACAAGTAATACAGATACAGTTACAGCTAATTTAGCAGAGCACAAAGTACATTAGACTATCCTTAGCGGTCACTAAAAATACCTAGTGTTTGTGGTAAGAGAGAGTCTACCTCTGTGGGAGTCCTGTCTTCCTTGCTAACCCAATTTTATTTCAGGACTCACCAATACACAAGGAGGTGCTGACCTGGGTGGCCACGAGGCTGATATAACCTCAGCCCAGTTAGCTTCCTGTCTGTGCATTCGAAACAACAGGTACTTGTGAGAGAATAGGACCCACAGGAGGTGTGAGGTATAAGTGCCTGACCACAGAATTTCTTTTCTTTTTTTGACTTTTTATTTATTTATTTATTTATTTATTTGTTTGTTTGTTTGTTTGTTTGTTTATTTATTTATTTATTTATTACTTCAGGTTACATCTCCATCGTAGTGCCCTCTTTCCACCCCTCCCAGTCCCACCCTACCACCCTCTACCCCCTATCCCTTCCATCCCACTTCTCTGGAGTGGAGTGTCCCTACATATCAGTCCCCCACCCCAGTTCAGCAGTCATATGAGGGCCAAGAGCCTCCTCATACACTGGGGGCATATAAGGCAGCACCACTAGGGGAAAGTGTCTCACTGACAGGAAACAAAGTCTATGTTCATGGTGCCTTTGGTGCATTGGTTGTAGTATAGTTATCCTGTATTATATGGCTAAAATCTGACTATAAGTGAATAGATGTCATGTACATCCTTCTGGATCTGGGTTAGCTTGCTCAGCGTGAGCTTCTCTAGTTCCATCCATTTGGCTGCAAATTGCATGATTTCATTGTTTCTTATAGCTGAGTAGTATTTCATTGTGTAGATGTACCACAGTTTTTTTATCCATTCCTCAGTTGAGGGACATCTGGGTTGTTTCCAGTTTCTAGCTATTACAAATAAGGCTGCTATTAAAATAAATGAGGAAACTTCCTTGTGGTTTGGTGAGGAATCATTTGGATATATACCCAGAAGTGGTATGGCTGGGTCCTGAGGCAAAGCTATTCCAAGTTTTCTAAGATATTGCCAGACTGACCTCCATGGTGGTTGCACAAGCCTGCACTCCCACCAGCAATGGAGGAGGGTTCCCTTTTCTCCACACCCTCGCTAGCATTCTTTATAGACCTGGAAAAAGCAATTCTCAACTTCATGTGGAATAACAAAAAAATCCAGAATAGCTAAATCAATCCTGTACAATAAAAAAAGTCTTGAGGTATCACCATCCCAGATTTCAAGCTGTACTACAGAGCAATATTAATAAAAACAGCATGGTACTGGTATAGATACAGACCAGTGGATCAATGGAATTGAATTGAAGACCCAGAAATGAACCCACACACCTATGATCACTTAATTTTTGACAAAGAAGCCAAAACCATACAATGGAAAAAGGACAGCATCTTCAACAAATGGTGCTGGTCCAACTGGATGCCCACATGTAAAAGAATTTAATTAGACCCATACTTATCACCTTGTACAAAACTTAAGCCCAAGTGGATCAAAGACATTAACATAAGGCCAGACACACTAAATCTACTAGAAGAGAAAGTGGGGAAAACCCTTGAACTTATCGGCACAGGTGGCAATTTCCTGAACTGAACACCAAGATCTAAGACCAACAATCAATAAATGGAACCTCATGAAACTGAAAAGCTTCTGTAAGGCAAAAGACACTGTCATTCGAACAAAACAGTAGCCTACAGATTGGGAAAAAAATCTTCACCAACCCCACATCTGACAGAGGGCTAATATCCATAATTTACAAAGAACTCAAGAAGTTAAATGCCAAGAAACCAAATAATTCAATCAAAAAATGGGGAACAGGGCTAAACAGAGAATTCACAAAGGAGGAATTCCTAAAGGCTGAGAGACACTTGAATAAATGCTTAGCATCCTAAATCATCAGAGAAATGCAACTCAAGATGACTCTGAGATTCCATCTCACACCTGTCAGAATGGCTAAGATCAAAAGACCACACTATTTCTCCATCTGTTAGTCCATAAGTAAATGGAACAGTTTCTTTTTGAAATACATAGTTTTCAGTTACTCTTGGGGCAAGTCTTAGAAGAAACCAAGGATCCTTCTGTTTATATTTCAGACCTGAAAGGGGAGTTTTTCTAAAGTCCATGTTTTAGGTGCTCACACTTCTATCTCATTTTAAATTTCTTTTTGTTTTTTTTCCCAGAAGGGTATATTTTGCAGTCCAGTTACCCAAGAACTGACTCATAAACCACAGACTGGCCTCAAAGTTGTGTTCTTTCTCCTTCAGCCTACTAAATGGCTGGGATACAGGTTTACAATGTCACACTTATTTTATTTGTTTTTAATTTCATTTTTAAGGGTGAAAAAGTTTGAGTATCATTTCCATAATTGTAGGTGAGCCACAGAGATAGATGTTTCAGAGATACAATTGGTTACAATGAATACATATTCCAAGCTTACTTTCTTCACTCTTGAACAGTTCATGATGTCCCGCCCAAGGAATGGTGCCATTTCCTAAATAGTGCACAGGTTCTCACACAAATTAAACTAAACTGGTAAAGTTCCCCTTGATACATCCATAGACACCTATCTCTGATTTAGATAAACTCTTTCTTAGATTCTATTTTGAAACACTTCTAAATTATCACAAGTTGACATTGGAAACTAAAAATCACACTAGCACAAACATCAAAATAACACTATCATTTAAATTCCATAAAATGTTTGAAAAAAAAGTTTCTTCACTTTTTTTCAGATACACCACTCTTGACCATACACCATGAAGGCTAATAAGAAAACATCATGGAGATAAATGCATCTTCATGTTTGTTGATCCCCTAGGTAATAACAGCTGCTGTGGGTTCATGTGTTTAATACCCATGCTATGCACAGCCTCTCACAGCACCCTCCCCATCCTCTGGCTCTCATGTTCTTTTTACTTCTGCCTCTTTTGTGTTGTTTCCTGAACTCTGGATGGGATTGATGTAGATGATCAAAGGTGGCTGTTTGTTTCTATTAGTATTGTAGATCACTTTGTCTCAAGTTTCTAAAAAACATGACCAAATTTGTTCTGGAACACTGTGGATCACAGCTGTCCCTCATCCTGTCAGTTTCCTTTTTAGTCCTAGATATTTTTCTCTTCTGATTTCCTATTGCATGAATTATGTTACCCACCATTCTTTATTCTCCACCATTATTATCTCCCTTCCTCTCCATATCACACACCTCCCTGCATGTTGAGTGCAGTGATCATCACATCAGGCATTAAGGACTATCCGAGTTAGAGATTTAGGAAGAAGGGTATCTTGGCTGTTTCAGAGCTTAACTTTTTTGTTTGTTTGTTAGATTTTTGCCCTTTTTGTTTCTTCACTTTCTCTCATTGTGGGAATAACTCAGTGTAGATTGATAAATGGCCCCTTCATGCGGAAAATTAAAATAGTCATAACTAGTACAGGAACAATATCAACTAGTACATAAAGCACCTAAACTGGTCCTGATTAAATTTCCTGAGGTATTGGCCATTCAATATGTGGAAGATATTCTCCTCTCTTGATCACCTAATAATACTTAAGTAATGGTTAATTTTATGGTAAATAAATTATAATAGCAATATTAAAAATTTTGGCCATTTAAATTGTGTATGCTGTTATCTGTCTATCATTACTGATGATTTGACACCACTGTTTAAATTTTCTTCTGAAGATTCCGTTTTAAATTCTGTAAGAAATGTAGCGCTTGAAGTAGAGCAGGTTCTTAGCTTATTAAATAAGGCTGTTTCTAAAGCAGTAGCTCATAGAATCATTCCCTCATTTCATTTTCAATTATGTACCCTTCCTTCCTTTTCATTTCCTATGGAAATTATATATCAACAAAGTAATGGTCTTATAGAAATATATGTATGTCATAATTCTACACAACCATCTGTAACTCTTTATTTAAAAGAAATTATAGACTTAATAATGATGGGAAGGACATATCTTAAAAATCTTACTGGTAAAGCGCCTACAGAAATAATTGTGCCTCTAAATAAAATTGACTGTTCTATTCAGATAATGATTGACAAGGTGCATTAGCATGCTACTCAGGATCTACAGATAACCACTATACAAAAGATCCCCTGTTAATATTTTTTGGATATTGCCTACAGTTACATTTAAAATATTATAGAAAATTTGAAATGCCTTTCAAATGACTTTTCAAAAGGACAAGGAACATATGTTTTATATTCTCTTATTTACTACAGAATATTCTATATGTAACCTAAATTTGACTCTTATTTAGAAAAATAGATGTTTTAAATTAGCAACAAGGTGGCTTGCCTTAATCCTCACTGATGACCTCCTCAGAATGGAAGCAACTGCATGGCTGGCAGCCATCTTTAATGGAGTTAAATATGTATATGCCAGGTAAGTTCACCATCATCTTGATTAAGATGACAACATAGAATAAAGCAACCAAGGCAACAATCACAAAACTTCTTCGTTATACTGAGACTCTACTCAACTTTACATTTTATGATGTTTGTTAGGTTCATTAATTCTTTGTTTAGTTTCTGTCTTAATGATATGTCCATTGGTGAGCGTGGGGTGTTGAAGTCTCCCACTACTAATGTGCAAGGTTTGACGTGCGAGTTAAGCTTTAGTAATGTTTCTTTTATGAATGTGGGTGGCCTTGTAGTTGGTGCATAAATGTTCAGAATTGAAGCGTCATTTTGGTGGACTTTTTTGTGTTTATTTATACTCCAAGTTACATCTCCATCATACTGTCCTATTCCACCACTCCCAGTTCCTCCCTCCCACCCTCTCCTCCCTCTCCCACCCATCCCACTCCTCTGATGTGGAGTGTCCCTATATATCAGCCCCTCTCAGTTCAACAGTCATATGAGGACTATGAGCTTCCTCTTGCACTGGGGCCTACATGGCAGCACCCCTAGGGCAAATTGACCCATCAATAGGTAACAAAGTTATGTTCCTGATCCTTTTGGTGTGTTGGCTGTAGGATAGTTATCCTGTACTGTATGACTAAAATCCAATTATAAGTGAGTAGATGCCATATGCATCTTTCTGAGTCTGGGTTAGCTCATTCAGGACGAGCTTTTCTAGTTCCATCCATTTGACTGTGAATTGCATGATTTCTTTGTTTCTGATGGCTGAGTAGTATTCCATTGTGTAAATGTACCACATTTTTAAAATCCATCCATCAGCTGAGGGACATCTGAGTTGTTTCCAGTCTAGCTATTACAAATAAGGCTGCTATGAACATAGATGAGGATATGTCCTTGTGGTTTGGTGAGAAATCATTTTGGTAAATACCCAGAAGTCATATGGCTGGGTCTTGAGGTAGGGCTATTCCAAATTTTTTATGATATCACCAGACTGATTTCCATAGCAGTATACAAGTTTGCACTCCCACCAGCAATGAGGAGTGTTCCCCTTTTTTCACAACCTTGTCAGCATGTGCTGTCATTTGAGTTTTTAATCTTAGTCATTCTGACAGGTGTGAGATGGAATCTCAGAGTTGTCTTGAGTTCATTTCTCTGATGATTAAGGATGTTGAACATTTCTCCAAATGTCCCACTGCCATTCTAGATTCTTTCTTTGTGACTTCTTAGTTTAGCTCTGTTTCCCATTTTTTGATTGGATTATTTGGTTTCTTGGAGTTTAATTTCTTGAGTTCTTTATAAATTATGGATATTAGCCCTCTGTCAGAAGTGGGGTTGGTAAAGATCTTTTCTCAATTGTAGGTTGCTGTTTTGTTCGAATAACAGTGTCCTTTGCCTTACAGAAGCTTTTCAGTTTCATGAGGTCCATTTATTGATTGTTGGTCTTAGAGCCTGCACTATTGGTGTTCTGTTCAGGAAGTTGTCACGTGTGCCAATGAATTTGAGGGTTTTCCCCACTTTCTCTTCTTTTAGATTTAGTGTGTTCTGCCTAATGTTAAGGTCTTTGATTTACTTGGACTTAAGTTTTGTACAAGGTGATAAGTATGGGTCTAATTTCATTCTTTTACATGGTGACATCCAGTTAGACCAGCACCATTTGTTGAAGATGCTGTCCTTTTTCCATTGTATGGCTTTGGCTTCTTTGTCAAAAATTATGTGACCATAGGTGTGTGGGTTCATTTCTGGGTTTTCAATTCAATTCCATTGATCCACTTGGTGGACTTTTTCCTTTGATGAGTATTAAATGTACTTCCCCACCTCTTTTGATTGCTTTTTGGTTGAAAGTCTATTTTATTAGATACATGAATGGCTACTCCAGCTTGCTTCTTGGCTCTGTTCGCTTAGAAAACTTTTTTCCATCCCTTCACCTTGAGATAATGTCTATCTTTGTTGCTGAGGTGTGTTTTTATATGCATCAGAATGATGGATCCTGTTTTTGCATCCATTCGGTTAGCCTGTGTCTCTTTATTAGGGAATTGAGTCCATTGATGTTGAGAGATACTAATGATCAATCATTGTTACTTCCTGTTATTTTGATGTTGAGTGTGTGTGTGTGTGTGTGTGTGTGTGTGTGTGTGTGTGTGTTTGTGTGTGTGTGTTTCCCATCTTTTGTTTTTTCTGTTGCAGGGTTATATTTTTTTCCTGTGTTTTTCTGGCTGTAGTTAACGTCCTTGGGTTGGAATTTTCCTTCTAGTGTCTTTGGTAAGGATTATTGCTGGATTTATTCAATAATATTCTTTAAATTTGGTTTTGTTGTACAATATCTTGTTTTCTCCATCTATGGCTATTAAAATTTTTGCTGGGCATAGTAGTCTGGGTTAACATCTGTGATTTCCTAGATTCTGCAATATATCTGCCTGGGCCTTTCTGGCTTTTAGAGTCTCTGTTGAGAAGTTTAGAGTAATTCTGATACATTTGTCTTTACATGTTTCTTGGCCTTTTCCCATTGCAGCTTTCAATATTCTTTGTTCTGTGCATTTAGTATTTTTTGATTATTATGTGGTGGGGGGATTTTCTTTTCTGGTTCAATCTTTTTGGTGTTCTGTAAACTTGTATGTTTATAGGCATCTTTTTCTTTAGATTGGGCAAGTTTTCTTCTATTATTTTGTTGAAAATATTTTCTGGGCCTTGGAGTTGAGAGTCTTCTCCTTCTTCTATTTTATTATTCTTAGGTGTGGTATTTTCATAGTTTCCCAGATTTCTTGGATGATTTGTGTCAGTAACATTTTAGATTTAAGATTTTCTTTTTCTGATACATAGATTTCTTCAATCATATCTTCTATGCCTGAGATTCTCTCTTCCATGTCTTGTATTCTGTTAATGAAGCTTGCGTCAGTAGTTCCTGTTCTCTTCCCTGGGTTTTCCATCTCTATGATTCCCTAAGTTTGTGTTATCTTTATTGGCTCTATTTCACTTTTCTGGTCTTGAACTGTTTCATTCATTTCCTTTACCTGTTTGATTGTATTTCTTTAAGGGGTTTATCCATTTCCTCTTAAAGGCCTCTCTCTCATTTTTATAAGATTGGATTTAAGGTTATCTTCTTTTGCTTTAGCTGTGTTAGGATATCCAGAGCTTGTTATAATAGGATAACTGGGCTCTGTTGGTGCCATATTGCCATGGCTCTTTTTGATTGTGTCCTTATGCTGATATTTAGTCATTTGGTTGTCCCTGGTGTTGGTTGGATGTGTTTATTGTTGGCTATACTCCTAGGGTACACATTCAGAATTGTGGGTCTGATAATAGAAGTCAAAGACTAGTACTATTCTCACCTCTTCTTGCTGTGCCCTGGGTGGACCTGAATGTTTCTGGGGTCCTGCAAGCTTCCTCAGGAAGGGAGGCAGAGTTGTGAGATTGATGATGGAGTTCAGGGGGCAGTGTACAGCGCACCTTTGTTGATTTTGCCCCAGATGGACTTGGCAGGCATGGCATTGACTAAGAGGAGTCTAACTTGGATATTCCTAGGGCCTGGCAGGTCTCCTTGGGAAGTCAGGTGATGGAGCTCAGGGGACAGCATGCTGCTCACCTCTGTTTCTGATACTTCTTAAATCACGTTATAACTTTGGAGCTTGATCGAGTTACTCTCACAGCACCCAACAGCAGCACTCAGAGTCTCCTCATCTGCAGTGTAGAACGTACAGCATGGGGTGTGTTTTTTATATGTAGGAGAATGTTGGATCCTGTTTTCTCATTCATTCTTCTAGCCTGTGTCTTTTTTATTGGGGAATTGGATCCATTGATGTTGAGAGATACTAATGAACAATGATTATTAATTCCTGTTATTTTGATGTTGTTGATGGTGGTGGTGGTGGTGGTGGTGTGTGTGTGTGTGTGTGTGTGTGTGTGTGTGTGTGCATGTGTTTGTACATTTGTTTCCTTTCTTTTGGTTTCCTTAGTGTGAAATTATTTCTTGTGTTTTATTGGGTATAGTTAACCTTGTTGGGTTGGAGTTTTCCTTCTAGTATCTTTTGTAGGACTTAATTTGTGGATAGATATGGTTTGAATTTGTTTTTTAAAGGAATATCTTTTTTCTTCATCTATGATGATGAAATTTTGCTGGGTATAGTAGTCTGGGATGTCATATGTTTTTTCTTAGTGAGAATCTACACTTTTTGAACTTAAATTTGAAATAGTATATATTTTCTAATAAATTATTATTATACCATTTCTCCTTTCCTTTATTCCTCTCAATCTCTGCCATATAGCTCTTTGTTCTTACTCAAATTTATCTCTATCCTTAATTAAATATATATCTACATATATTTGTAAATTTACAAATACAACATGTTTAATCTATATAATGTTATTTATATGTGTGTAATTTAATGACCACATTTCTGACAGATGCAATCTCATAGAACACTTCCTGTTTTCCTGGTTTTTAGTATTCTTCTTTCACTTCTCTCATGGTGATACCCAAGCCTTAAGTACAAAAGTGTTGCAGATGGATCAGCTGGAGTTGGGCACTTCACAATCACCCATTCTCTACATTTTTGTTGGTTTCAGTTTTTGTAATGTTATTTGTCTGAGGTAAATAGAAGGTTTTCTTTTGTTTTTTTCTTTTTATGAGTGGAGAGTGTTACACTTATCTATGGGTTCAAGTATAAATAGTTTGATATTTGTAATGCAATTAGGAATTATGTATATCTAGTAAACTGGCAGCTGTATGTTTATCCAAGAACAATGATCTCACTGGCATTGGATAGCTGGATAGATTTCCAGAGCATTGCAGTATTTCCTTGTAGTTGAGCAGACATTAAGTCCAATTAGACAGTTATTATTTCCCACTAAGTCACGGGACCCACTACTGCACTCATAAGGTCATTGTACCATGCTGGTCACCAAGAGAGTAAACAAGGATTCATCTTCAGAAATGTTGAAGTAAAACCTTCATCTTCAGAAATGTTGAAGCATCAGCAATAGATCTCTGGTAATGCTTCTTAAAGATAAATGGTCCAATGTGTCCAGAATGATTAGTTTTAAAAATAATTACTTGCATATTGGGGATATTGTTCAGGGACTGAAAACCTTGTCATGTAAGTCTTGTGATAAATGATCCATCACATGAACCCGCTTAAAGCTGGAGTACAAAAAATGACTTCACAAAATGGTCCACTGACTTTCGCCTATGTGTTGTGACAAACAACCAACCCTTATCAAAGCCATCCTTCATGGTATCCTCTATTAGTAATAAATAAATAAACTTCCTTAAACACAAATGATAACACTCAGGTAGTTCCATTGTTGTTTCAATATGCCAAGGAGAGGTTAGTGAGTATCCTTCTGACAATAACATTTCCATTTTAATTATTTTTTCTTTTTATTGAGAATAGATTTTTCTCACATAATATATCCTGATTATGGTTTTCCTTTGCACTGCAACTCACAGTTCCTCCGCATTTCCCTTTCAATCTGGATCCACTCCTTTTCTGCCTCTTCCTAGAAAATAAACAGACTTCTAAGAGATTGTGCTAAAACATGACAAAATAAAATACAGTAAGAGAAAATGAAAACTATCACATCTAAATTTTACAAGTCAAAGAAAAAGGAGAAAAGACCCTAAAAGAAAACACAAGAATCAAAGACATGCTCTTTTGCACACTCAGGAATCTCATTAAATCCCAAATTGGAATCTGTAATATATATATGGAGGACACTTGCAGGCTCTGTGTATGCTTCTCTTCAGTCTTTGTGAATCTGTGCGAACTGTGATTATGTTGTTTTAGAGTAGTGGTTCTCACATTGTGGATGGAAATGCCTTACACAGAATGACCCTTCCACAGGGGTCACATATCTGATATCCTGCACATCAGATATTTCCATCAGAATTCATAACAGTATCAAAATTACAGTTATGAGGTAGAAATGAAAGTGATTTTATTTGTGTGGGTCACCATTACATGAGGAAATGTGTTAAAGGGTTAGAGCATTAGAAAAGATGAGAACCACGGATTTAGATGGTCTTGCTATCCTGTTGTCCTTCATCCCCTCTTGGTCTTACACCATTTTTGTCTCATGTTCCTCTGGGTTCACTGAGATCTAAGGAGAGGGGTTTGATGGAGGCATCTGTTTAAGGCCGAGAATGTCATTAGGAATCTTTTTATGCCTCCTTTTTATTTTTTAAAGTACTCTAGCATGGTTTTTACACTAGGTCCCTGGGCTATCTAATGTCTGGTTCCTTGTCAGCAAGCAGTGTCAGGTATGGGTTCCATCTTGTATACTGGACCTTAAGTCAAACCAGATATTGTTTGTTTAATCTCATAAACTTGTGCCACCATTGCCATAGCATATCTTGTAGTCATAACACCAATGTAGATCAAAGAGATTGTGACTGGGTTTGTGTTTATGTTTCTCCTTTGGTAGCATGCAAGAGGACCTTCCTGTACCAAAGATGCTAGCACATGGGAAGGAAAGCTCTATGTAGTCACTAGACTGACTTTTCCATGTTCAATGAGTAGGCTTATCTTTAGCAATAGGGAATAGGGCTTTCCTATCAGGTTGTGCAGAGCAACATATAGCCTTGGTAAAAATCCGAGTTGTTTGACAATATCCATGGGACCCCCTTGAACAACATCTCAGTTAGATGTAACCTATTTCCAGGACTGGAAGCTTTTTCTGGTGAGGAGAAATATTCTATTAGAAATCTGTCTCCTTTAGTATTTGGCAACTTAATTTTATTGCATTCATATTTGTGTGTATTTTAGGAAGCTTCTACTGTATTAGTTTCCCATACTACCTCTCAAATGTCCTGTATTTTTATTTGTTTCTCCCCAAATGCCCTCCATTATTTTCTCATTACTCTATCTACCTACTTGATTCTCCTGCTCTAACACATCCCACTCATCTGTAGCTATATATTATATTTCCCTTAACATAACAAGAGACATTTTTTCCCTTAGTCCCTAATTCTACATGTAACTTCTGTGACTCCATGAATTATAGTTTGGTTATCATTAACTTAACAGCTAATATCCACATACACGCAAATGCATACCAAATTTTTCTTTTAGGGTCTGGTTTATGTCACATAGAATATTTTTTCTAGTTCCATTAATTTACCTGTGTATTTTGTGATGCCTCCTTTTAATGGCCTAGTAATACTTTACTATATAAACATACCATATTTTCTACATCAATTCTGATAATGAACATCTATGCTGCTTCTAAAAATCTAGCTATGATGAATAAAGAATCAGTGAACATTTTTTTGTGTTAGTGTCTCTGTGGTAGGATGAAATATCCTTTGGGTAAATGCCTAAGAGTGATGTAAGTGTATCTTGTGGTATACCAATTCCCATTTTCCTGAGGAATAACATATAGTGACTGTAGAAGTTTTCAATCCCAACAGCAACAAATGTGTTTCTTTGATTTACTTCCTTACCAGGATAAACTGTAACTTGTTTTATTGTTCTTATTCAAGGACATAGCTTTAGGATGGAATCTTAAAGTAATTTTGGTTTGCATTTCCCTGATTTCTAAGTATGTTGAACACTAGTGCTTTTTTTTGGCTATTTGAGTTAATTTCTTTGTGGATTTATTATTTGGAGAAAAGGAAAGAAAAATATAAATAACATATGCCTTTGATCTCAATATTTGAGGGACAAAGGCACGTAGGTTTCTACGAGGCCAGCCCAATCTACAGAGAAAATCCCGGACATCCTGGGCTACATAGAGAAACCCTGTCTCAGTATAGATCGATATATATTCATAAGGAAATGAAATATCTGAGGAAAGGGAAAAAGGAATAATAAATAAATAAATCCATGCCTTTAATCCCAGCACTTGGGGAACAGAGACAGAACCAGGACTACACAGAGTAACCCTGTCTTCATAAAAATAATAAATTTTAGTACAGAAAAAGTTTAAATTAGTAGGAAAGAAGAAAGAGAAAAGCCTTTTTTCCAGGAGACAGGAGAGGAGACCGACATGACTATAGACCTAGAAGGTATAGCTAGCCATGTGGCTGGATGTGGCTAGGTGGTCAGGTTAACTTAGATGAGCTAATTGAGAGTCTGTCTAGCTAAGGCTTAAGATTTGAATTATTAAATGGTCTTGGTGCACTTATTTTTATATATGTACAGCTATTCAATGTCTTAAAAGAATACATTCCAGGTCCTGCAACATACAAGTTTGCATTCCTATCAGCAATGAAAGATTGTTGTCCTTGTTCCACATCCTTATTAGCATGAACTGTCATTTGTCTTATTAGAGTCAGCCATTCTGATGGCTGTAAGATAGGATCTCAGAGTCATTTAGATTTGCATTTCTCTGGTGGCTAAGCATGTTGAACATGTCTTTAAATGTTACTTGGCCATCTGAGATTTGTTTGTTGTGAATTGTGTGTTTACATCTGTACCCTATTTTTACTTGTATTATTTTGATTGTTGATGTCTAGTTTCTTGAGTTCTTTATATATTTTAAATATCAACCCTCTGTCAAATATGGAGTTGGTAAAGCTCTGCCCCCATTCTTTAAAGTGCTGTTTTGTCTTTTTGATGATGATCTTTGCCTTATAGAAACTTTTAGTTTCACGATGTCCCATTTATTAATTGTCAATCTTCCTACCTGTGTGGTTATTGATCTGTTCAGGAAGTTGTTTCCTGTGCCTATGAATTCATGGTTAGTACCCATTTTCTCTTGTATGAGGCTCAGTGTATCTGGTTTTTTGTTGAGGTATTTTATACACTTGGCCTTGACTGCACTGTGATAGGTATAGTTCTGTTTGAGTTCTTCTACATGCTTACACCCACTTAGACCAGCACAATTTGTTGAGGATGCTTTCTGTTTTCTATTATATTGGATATGTTTTGCTTCCATTTTCATTAAATTATAGGAAGTCTTTACTTTCTTTTTTGTAAAATCCCTTGCTTCAAATTTCTTCCTTAACCCAGTATTCATTCAGTAGAGATGTATTCCATTTCCAAGTATTTGTAAGCTTTCTTTTGTTTCTATTGTTGTTGTTGAAGTCTAGCTTTAATCCATGGTGGTCTGATAAGATACAGAGTTTATTTCATTTTTTTTTGTATTTGTATTTCATTTTTTTTTTTGCACTTGATCACGAAAACAGAGACTGTCTTTGTGATCAAGTATATTGTTAAATTTGGAAAGGTTCCTTGAGGTGTTGACAAGAATTCTTTTATGTTTAGTTCAAATGTTCTGTAGATACCTGTTAGATCCATTTGGGCTATAACATCTTTTAGATCCAACATTTCTCTATTTAGCATCTGTCCATTGGTGAGGGTGGGGTTCTGAAGCCTCCCACTATTAATGTGTGGGGTGTAATGTGTGATTCAAGTTTTAGTAATATTTATTTTACAAATAGATCAAGGATCTTCAGGATGGAGAGGTTTTGTTAGTGGATTTTTCCCTTTGATAAGTATAAAGTGTCCTTACCTATCTCTTGATTATTTTTTGTTGAATGTTTATTTATTTATTTGTTTTTAGCTGTGGTACATGTTTATTGGCAAATTAATTCTTTTTTAATTTATTTTTTATTTCTTCAAGTTGCATCTCAATAGCAATCACTTCCCTACTCCCCCCTCTAGTCCCCCCCTCCCACCCTCTTCCCCCTCAACCCACCCATCCCCTTCCATTTTTTAAGTTTAAGATATATCTCCCCCCCCAACAGCTTCCCCTTTCAGTCCAACAAATGACTCTTTCTCTTATAACAATAAATATAATACAAAACAACAGATATAATTAGACAACCATTATGAGAGTTATAGGGCTTAGCATACATTCCCAATGTCCAGTCCATACATATTTGGCAACTGACTTTAACATTCTACTATCTAACCATCTCTATGAGTTTAAAGTTTCCATACAATGGAAAAATGAAAGATCTTTAATAAATGGTGCTGGTCTAATTGGATGTGAACATGTAGAAGAAAGAAAAATAGACCCATATTATTACCCTGCAACACTTGCTTATCTAAATATAAGAGATAGATCAGGCATCTTCAAAAACCTCAAGAGATCTGCAGAATATGGCATTCAAAGATGTTTTCTTAACTTAAGATTTTTTTTGATATAGAGTCATGTCAGCTCCTGACAGCACCCCCATTCTACTCCAAGTAGAATATGAGCATAAAGGAATCTCCAATTGGAGATGGTTGAATTAGTGGCAAGCTTATCTCTTGGCAAGAAAAATCCCTTGCTTCAACTATAGACAGAATGCTGTCCAAACAGGACAAAACTTGGAAGCAGGTAAGTAGACAGCCTAGCTCTGCCAAGACAGGGTAGGCAAGTCCTTCATAATTCCTGCTTTACAATCAATGTCTGTCAGAGAAATGGGGCCAAATGCCTGAAGATTGGTACTGTAGTGTATGGAGAGAAAATGGGAACTGTCCAGGCAGCCACTGGTATGCCATTTCTTAGTTTTGGAAGCTGCTGGCCCTGCACTTCCTGTATAACCAGATATATTTAGCCCTTTCAGGTCTCTGAGGTGGTTGAAGAACAGATAGCTAGAGTCTCATAGTTAAATTTGGAGTTGTTTAGGAATTAAGAGGTTGTTCTGGATCTAAGAAGGTGTTTTTAAAATTGTGATGCAAGTTAGGATGAAAGCTGAGTTGGATATAGAACTTTAAACTCATGGAGATGGTTAGATAGTGAATGTTAAAGTCAGTTGCCAAATACATATGGACTGGACATTGGGATATGCTAAGCCCTATAACTCTCATAATTGTGCCCTATTTATTTCTGTTGTTTTTTTTGTATTTATTGTTATAAGAGAAAGAGCCATTTGTTGGACTTAAACTGGGAGCTTTTGGGGGAAAAAGATATACCTTCAACTTAAAAAAAGGAAGGGGATGGGGGGTTGAAGGGGAAGAGGTTGGGAGGGTGGGACTGGAGGGGGGAGTAGGGAGGGGAATGCAATTGAGATGTAACTTGAAGAAATAAAAAATAGATAAAAAAACATTGAGGAGGCTTACAGAACACCAAATAAATTAGACCAGAAAAAAATCCTCCTGCCATGTAATAGAAACACCAAACATACAGAGAAAAGAAGAATATTAAAAGCTGTAAGAGAAAAAGGCCAAGTAAGATATAAAGACAGACACCTCAGAATCACACCTGACTTTTTATTATGAAACTCTAAAGGCCAGAAGGGCTTGGATAGTGGTCTTGTAGGCCCTAAGGGACCACAGATGACAGCTCAGACTACTACACCCAACAAAACTTTCAATCACCATTGATGGAGAAAAGAAGATATTCCACTACAAAACCAAATTTAAATAATATCTATCCATAAGTCCAGGTCCATAGAAGATCCTAGAAGGAAAACATCAAGCCAGAGAAGGTAACAGCACCCAAGAAATCACAGGAAAAAAATAACCCCACTGAAGCAAATCTAAAAAGAACACACAAACACACTACCACCACCTACATAAAAATAACAGTAAATAGTGATCAATGGTCATTAATATCTCTTAACATCAATGTAATTAACTCCTCAATAAGAAGACACAGGCTTACAGAATGAGTCCATAAACAGGACCCATTATTTTGCTGCATACAAGAAACACACCTCACTAACAAAGATAGATTTACCTCAGAGTAAAGGGCTGAGAAAAGGTTTTCCAAGCAAATGGTCCCAGGAAGCAAGCTGGAGTAACCATCCTAATACCAAATAAAAGACTTTCAACTGAAATTAATAAAAAAAGATAGGGATACTCATCAAAGGAAAAAAATCATCAAGATGACATCTCAATACTGAATATCTATGCCTCAAATACAAGGGTATACACATTTGTAAAAGAATCATTACTAAACCTTAAACCACATAGACCCCCACACATTAATAGTGGAAGACTTCAACACTACTCTCACACCAGTGGATAGGCCATTGAGACAGAAACCAAACAGAAATAATGAAACTAACAGAAGTCATGAACCAAATGGACCTAACAGATATCTACAGAATATTTCACCCAAACACAAAAGAATATATCTTCTTCTCAGCAACATATGGAAACTTCTCCAAAGTTGACCATATAGTCAGTCACAAAGCAAGCCTCAACTGATATAAAAAAATTGAAATAACCCCTTGTATTTTATCAGACCACCATGGATTAAAGTTAGACTTCTACAACAGAAATAGCAAAAGTCTACACATTCATGGAAACTGAACAACTCTCTACTCAATGACCACTGGGTCAGGGAACAAATAAAGAAGGAAATCAAAGACTTCCTAAAATTCAGTGAAAAGGAAGGCAAAACATACCTAAACTTATGGGACACAATGAAAGCAGTGCTAAGAGGAAAGTTCATAGCACTAAATACCTTCAAAAAAAAAAACTCATAATATTGACAGCACAACTGAAATCTCTAAAAAACAAAAAACAAAAAACAAAACAAAAAAAAAAACCCAATAATCCAGCACTCCTAAGAGGAACAGATGGCAGAAAACCATCAAACTCGGGGCTGAAATCAATAACTTAGAAGCAGAATAATACAAAGAATTGAAAAAACCAAGAGCTGGTTCTTTGAGAAAGTAAACAAAATAGATAAACCCTTAGCCAAACTAACTGAAAGGCAGGTAGAAAATATCCAAGTCAACAAAATCAGAAATGAAAAGGAGAAATAACAACAGATACCGAGCAAATCCAAAGAATTATTATGTCCTATTTCAAAAACCTGCATTCCACAAAATTGGAAAACCTAAGCAAAATGGACAATTTTCTTGATAGATTCCAAGTACCAAGCTAAATCAGGATCAGATAAACAAATTAAACATTCCCATAACCCCTAAGGAAATAGAAGCAGCAATTAAAAGTCTCCCAGCCAAATGAATTTAGTACAGAATTCTACCAGGCCTTCAAAGAAGACCTAATACCAATATTCCTCAAAGTCTTCCACAAAATAGAAAAAGAAGGAACACTGCCAAATTCATTCTATGAGGCCACAGTCACCCTGATACCTAAACCACACAAAGACCCAACAAAGAAAGAGAATTTCAGACCAATCACCCTTATGAATATAGATGCAAAAATACTCACTAAAATACTTGCCAACTGAATCCAAGAACATTTCAAAAGTTCTTGATCAAGTAGGCTTCATTCCAGGGATGCAAGGATGGTTCAACATAATCCACCATATAAACAAGCTGGAAAAAACCCATATGATCTTCTCATTAGATGCCAAAAAAGAATTTGACAAATTACAACACCCCTTCATGTTAAAATTTTGGAGAGATTAGGCATACAAATACAGCAAGCCGATAGCCAGCATCAAATTAAACAAAGACAAAATGAATGCATTTCCACTAAAATCAAGGATAAATCAAGGCTGCTCACTCTCTTCATATCTCTTCAACATAGTTCTTGAAGTTCTAGCTATAGCAATAACTAAAGGAGATCAAGGGGATACACATTGGACAGGAATATGTCAAAATATTCCTATTTACATATGATATGATAGTATATATAAATCACCCCAAAAATTCCACCAGGGAACTTCTACAGCTGATAAACAGCTTTAGCAATGTGTCTGGATACAAAATTAAATAAAAAAAACCCAGTAGCCCTTCTTTACACAAAAGACAAATGGACTGAGAAAAAAATTAGGGAAACAATGACCTTCACAATAGCTACAAATAATATAAAATAATTAGGGGGTAATTCTAAACAAGCATGTGAAAGACCTGTACAACAAGAACTTCAAGTCCTTTAAGAAAGAAATTGAACAGGACATCAGAAGATGGAAAGATCTCCCTTGCTCCTGGATATGTAGGGTCAACATAATAAAAATGGTCATCCTACCAAAAGCAATATACAGAGTCAATGCAATCCCTATCAAAATATGAACACAATTCTTTACAGACCTTCAAAGAACAATTTTCAATTTCATATGTAATAAAAAAAACCCAGAGTAGCTAAATCAATCCTGTACAACAAAAGAACATCTGGAGGTATCACCATCCCTGATTTCAAGTTCTACTACAGAGCAATATTAATTAAAACAGCAAGATATTGGTATAGAAACAGACAGGCTGATCAATGGAATTGAGTAGAAGACCTGTAAATAAATCCACACACCACAGTGATTTAACTTTTTGACAAAGAAGCCAGAAGCATACAATGGGAAAAGGAAAACATCTTCAACAAATGGTGCTGTTATAACTGGATGTCAACACGTAGAAGAATGCAAATAGGCCTGTGCTTATCACCGTGTACAAAACATATCCAAGTGGATCAAAGACATCAAAATAAAACTTTACACACTAAATCTAACAGAAGAGAACGTGGAGAAAAGCCTCGAATTCTTTGGCACAGATGACAACTTCCTGAACAGAACACTAATAGCTCAGGCTCTAAACCAACAATCAATAGATAGGACCTCACGAAACTGAAAGGTTTCTGTAAGTCAAAGGATACTGTCATTAGAACAAAACAGCAGCCTACAGATTGGGAAAAGATCCTCACCAACCCCATATCTGAGAGAGGGCCCTCAGTTCATCAGTCACATGATGGCTAAGAGCTTCCTTTTGCACTAGTGTCTAACATGGCAGCCAAGCTAGAGTAAGGTGTTTCACTATAGGCACCATATCCCATGGCATACACTGTCCCCCATCACCACCAGTTGCTAAGGGATCTAAATGAAGTCCAAGTTGCCTATCATTTATGTATACAGGGGCCTAGGTCTTGTCTAGATGTGCTTTTTTTATGGTTAGTCTCTGTAAGCCTTTAGGGGCCTACATTGGCTTGTTGTTCTTTATGTGGCATTTTTGTCCCCTCTGGGTCTCCCTATTTCTCTTGCTTCTGTTATAAAAGGCTTCCAGAGCTCCACTTAAAGGAGGGAGAGGGGGTAGAGGGTGGGAAGGTGGGACTCGGAGGGTTGGAGGGAGGTGGCTGTGATGGAGATGTAGCTTGAATAAACAAATAAATGTTAAAAAACATTTTGTCTATGAGCAAACAGAAGATCTTCTGTTGCAAAGCTAACTTCTGTTTACAGAATCAGAAAGAGCAGTTTTACAAAAGTTGTAGATCAGGCAATTACAAACATGAACCCTTAAAGCATGCTTTAGAATTTGCAAGTCCAATTTTGCTTTACACTTCTCTTAATCACAAAAATTTTAAGCTTTTAGACATATGGTTATGTATCAATTTAGTATTAGTCATCCAAGTGTATAAGGGGATAATTATATTATGGGGGCATAGGTGACTCATAAGTGGCTGAACCTCCAGAAGCCCAAGGCAGTATGGGTGATGCTGTAGGAAAGTCCTATCCCTGGAGCTCACTGTATGTCACTCAGCTTGATTAACTGAAGGGTCTCCTCTTCTCTGTTATTGTCAATATTCATGTAAACCTAGGGTGGGCCCTTGCTAATCTTGTTTGTTTCATTATCTTTCTGAGACTTGTGAAGTTTTGTTTACTTCCTGAGTCTTAATGAGTTCTCTTCCAAAAGGCAATGCCTCAATTGGTGTGGGGATACTATCTTGTATGTTACTGAGAACTGGCAGGTCTCCTCAGAAAGGCAGGTGGAGCAGTGAATCAGATGCTGGATCTGTGATACTGGAACCTGGTTTCTTTCCTCACCAACACTGTTGGTTTTGGTTCAGTAGCTCGGCCGCTGATTCATTCAGCAGTTACGAGCTCCACTGGAATCGTGGTCTGGGACCATGCATTCATTGTTCACGCTGAGAGCTCTACCCAGGACAGAAACCAGAGTCAGCAGTCCTGTGGCTGGTTGTTGAAGGAGCTCCAGAGCTCTGGGGGTGGCTAGTCCCAGCTTTTGCCAGAGATACACTGATGTAGGTTGCATTTGCAGTTAGAATATCTCCTGATCTCTCCACTCTAACTGGGTTTAGTCCCCTGTCACTCAGATACTGTGTGTGCTGGATGCAGCCCTGTTGGGAAATCCAGAAAGAAATTCTCACTGACCTCTGTGCTCCTGTGTTCTGGCTGTTTCTCTCAGGAAGGCGGGTAGGTCCTTATGGAGGCTGGAACTCCAAAAGACAACCAGGGCGAGTGGCTGAAGCGGTGGACTGGAACCTCATATGATTCAGGCCAGAGCTTCTCTTTAGATGGGTGACAGAGCCAACTGGTCTCACAGTGGTGTTCTTTGGGCCTAAGTATGCTGTTTGGTGATCAGCCTCAGCATTCACCACGGAAATTGAGATGCAATCTGTGTTTCATAGTGATTTGCAGGACCTCATGTTCACTCCACAGTGACTAATCTCAGATACTATGTGCTATGATCAGCGCCATCTTGGCATCCTATGTTATATTTCTTTAGGATACGAATCTTGATGGAGAACCTACTATGAGTATTCTGCTAAATGAACATAGTAACTAATGGACTCCTATTAACTAATCATTAGATCCGTCAATTATTAATGCATTTCTCAACTCTCAGTAGAGGAGCTCATATTTGTGATAGAGGGTGTTTAACAAAGGGACCCACAAGTGGACAAGGTGCATAAAATAGGCGACAATGGAATTCTTGACCTTAAATGGGAAGGTTATATTACATGCCCTCCCATCCAAACCCAGATATTATTGTGGGATAGATGGAAAAAGAATCTTTGGATGACTAACTACAAGAATAGAGTGTCTTCTGGAGACAGCATGGAAATTGCATATATGAACACAAAAGCATCTGTGAACTCAAATGCAAATGACCAGTGCAGGCACAAGCCAGACAAAATTCCAGCATCAAGAGGGGGAAGTGAACATGAATTTCCACTCCTAGCCAAGGAAGTATAGGCAATTGATAGCTTATGAAATAGGGAGAGTCAGTCTAAGAGTATTTTTCTAGTAAATTCACCATGCTCCAGTTGAAGGCCATATGTCTAAGAACATATGATCATCATGAATTGATCTTCATGGATGAAAAGGGGAACACAAAGTTGGATGGGTAATTCCAGAGGAGTTGGACCATGGGATGAATATGATCAAAGCATATTGAATGAATTTTTCACAGAACTAATATAAATAAAAAAAATCATTAACACTTGGGCGATTTTTTCTGGGTTGTCTCATCTAGCCTTGATATGAGGATTTGTGTCTAGAGTTGTTGCATCTTATTATCTCATATTTTGTTAATATCCCTGTCAGGTCTGCTCTTTTCTGAAGGGAAACAGAAGAGGAGTGGATCAGGGGGAGAGGGGTGGTGGTGGGGGGACTGGGAGGAGTGGAGTGATGGGAAATTGTGGTTGGGATGTAACAATTAAGAGAAGAAATAAAAAATGAAAAAAGTATAGCAAGCAGTATAAAAGAATTAGAATACTCAAAGCTTAGTATAGATATAACTTGTCTGCAGTATAGGCTTAAATCTCACCATGTCCTTTAGGAAAATGGAGGAGGAATGGAGTTGGGGGAGAGGGGATATGGGTGGTGGGGAGCTAGGAGGAGTGGAAGGACCAGAAGCTGTGGTAGGATGTATTGTATGAGAGAAGAGTAAATTTTAAAAATCTATATGGTAGATGACTTTGTCATCTGTATTTTCTAACAGGTATTCTTTTTTTTTTTTAAAGATTTATTTCATTTTTTTTTTATGCATGTGTGCTCTATCTGCATGTACACCTGCGTTCCAGAAGAGGGCACCAGACCACATTGTGGATGGTTGTGAGCCACCATGTGGTTGCTGGGAATTGAACTCAGGACCTTTGGAAGAGCATTAGGCAGTGCTCTTAACCGCTGAGCCATCTCTCCAGCCCCCTAACATGTATTCTTAGACTAAATTTAAGATGAACCATATGCCTTCAGATACCCCTTCCATTTACAAATGAAACTTATAAAAGTTATGGTCAGATATGCAGAATGAGGTTATGTTCTCTCCTGAAATAACAACAAAGCCCATCAGGTGTGACAGAGAATGTGTCTTGTATAAACCTGAAGAAAAAAAAAGAGGCAGAAGGTTAAAAAGCTACGTTCTTACCAGTGTTCATTCACTCAATGTTTATTCTCCCTGCTAATGTTTGTGATCTCTCTCTTTCTCCTTCTTTCCTTTTACACTATCATACCGAGTCTTTGATATCATTCTCTACTCAAATATTTTACCATGCATTTTGCTTTTTGACATTCATTCTAAGTTACTAATTTATGTCTTATCTTTTTTAACATATTTGTGTTAATCTCTTTTCAAAGCACAGAATGTTTCATGAATGTGTTTGTTTTCCTTGAACTGGGCAATGATGACCATTTTTCTTTTGTTCCTCTTAATGTGTTCACTGCTCAGTGTGATCTGTTATCTATTTCCCTAGCTCTGTTTTGAAATACCTACTTTACTTTTAAATCTTCCATACAGACTTCTGACTTTTTGTAGTTTTTCTCTTCCCACACAAGCCAGGCCAGGGGAACCACAGTGAGATTTTTTCAGCCATCATAAAATGTCTGAATAACTTTCTTTAAAAATTTTTAAATTAATTAATTAATTTATTTAACATCCCATTAACATCCCTCCCCCTCCTCTCCTCCCAGTTCTACCTTCCCACCCTCTGTCCCTATTCCCCTTCTACCCTTTTTCTCAGAGAAGGACCCCCACCACCAACCCATCCCATGATGTTGCATCAGAACTGACTGCATCCTTTTCTACATCTTCCACTGAAGCCAGTCAATGCATCCCAGCTAGGGGAAAGTTATTTGGCTGCAGGAAACTGACATCATGTCAGGGACAGCCCCCACTCTAATTGTTAGAGGCCCACATAAAGATCAACCTGCCCCTCAGCTCCATGAATGTAGAGGGCGTGGATTCAGTCCATGCATGTTCTTTGGTTGATGTTCTCTGTGAGCCCCCATGGGCCTGGGTTAGTTTCATTCATCTGTTGGTCTTGTTGTGAAGTTCTTGTTTCCTTCTGATGCCTCTATCCTTCCTTCAACTCTTCCGCAAGATTCCCATATCTCTGCCTAATGGTTGGCTGTGGGTCTTAGCATCTGTATCAATCCTTTGCTGGCTGGAGCCTCTCAGAGGACAGTAATGCTATGCTTCTGTCTGAAAGCATAGCAGAACATTATTAATAATGTCTGGGGATGACCCAAAGGATCTCAAGTTGGGTCAGTCATTGGCAGGCTATTCCTCCAATCTCTGCTCCATTCTTATCCCTGAATGTCTTGTAGGCAGGGTAGACTCTGGGTCAAAGGTTTTCTGACTGTGTTGGTGTCCCCCTCCCTCCACTAACAGTCTTGCCTGGATTTAGGGGGTGGTCATTTCAGTCTCCATATTCCCAGCTGCTATAATTCTCAGCTAGAGTCAACCACATATCCTTGAAGGAGACTGCCCTTAGACAAACCACAGTTTGTCTAAAAGATCCCACCCACATCATTTCCCTTCTCTCTTTCAGACCTCCCACATTCCACCTATGCTTTTCCCCACCTGATCCCCATACTCATTCCTCTCCCTACCCTCTCCCACCCAGTTTCCTCTCTTTATCTATTTCTGATGTCTATATTTTTCACTTTATGAGTGAGATTCAAGTATCCTCCCTTGGGCATTCCTTGTTACTTAGCTTCTTTGAGTCTATGGATTGTAGTATGGTTATCCTGTACTATATGACTAAGATCTACTTATAAGTGAGTACATACCATCTGTGTCTTTCTGGGTCTGGTTTACCTCACTTAGGTTGATTTTCTCTAGATCTATCCATTTACCTTCAAATTCCATGATTTCCTTGTTTTTTAATAGCTGAGTAGTATTCTATTGTGTAAATGTACCATATTTTCTTTATTCATTTTTCAGTTGAGGAACATCTAGGCTGTTTCCAGGTTCTGGCTATTATGAATAAAGCTGCTATGAACAAAGTTAAGCAAATGTCCTTGTAGTATGATGGAGCATCTTTTGGGTACATGCCCAGGAGTGGTATAGCAGGGTCTTAATGTAGAACTATTCCCAATTTTCTTAGAAAATGCCAAATTGATTTTCAAAGTGGTTGTACAAGTTTGCATTCCCACCAGCAATGTAGGAACATTCTACTTGCTCGACATCCTTGCCAGCATGTTCTGTCACTTGAGTTTTTGATCATAGCACTTCTGACAGGTGTAAGACGGAATCTCAGAATCACTTTGATTTGCATTTTCCCTGCTGAATAAGGACTTTGAGCATTTCTTTAAGTGCTTCTCAGCCATTAGATATTCTTCTGTTGAGAATTCTTGGTTTAGGTCTGCAACCCATTTGTGGCTATCTTAACTTTCTTGGTTATTTGTTTTGCTGTTTTTTTTTAAATAGAAATAGAATTTTATTATAGCAGTACAAACATTTTATACCATTCTTTATAGTTTCCAAACTATGAATATCCAATCCAACTTCATAATTGCTTTCATAAGAATGCCTAATTAAACTATAAATATTATTAAATATATCCACTTACAGTAAGGAATGGAAACATCTGGATGAAAAATGGAAAATTTAGACAAGCAGCTGGGTATTTTACCTACACAATGGGAGACACCGAGATATTCAGAAACATCAAATGGCTGATAGGCCTTTTTTGCATTTCATCTGGATTATACGACTATCTTTTTCTTTTGTTCAAAATTTCAGCTTCTCTATTTTTTAATGTTTATTTATTACTTCAGGTTACATCTCCATCATAGTACCCGCTTTCCACCACTTCTAGTCGCACTGTCCCACCCTCTACCCCCTATCCCTTCCAACCCACTCCTCTAGGTCCCTACATGTTAGTTCCCCACCCCAGTTCAGCAGTCATTTGATGATCGAGAGCCTCCTCATACACTGGGGGCCTGCAAGGCAGCACCACTAGGACAAAGTGTCTCAGGGAGAGGTAAGAAAGTCAATGTTCCTGTTCCCTTTGGTGCGTTGGCTTTAGCATAGTTATGCTGTACTAGATAGCTAAGTGAATTACAAGTGAATAGATGCCATGTGCATCCTTCTGAGCCTGGGTTAGTTCACTCAGGATGAGCTTCTTTATTTCCATCCATTTGGCTGCAAATTGCATAATTTCGTTGTTTCTGATGTCTGAGTAGTATTCCACTGTGTAGAGGTACCACAGTTTTTTAAAATTCATTCCTCGGTTGAGGGACATCTGAGTTGTTTCCAGTTTCTAGCTATTACAAATAAGGCTGCTATGAACATAGATAAGGAAACTTCCTTGTGGCTTGGTGAGAAATCTTTTGGAGTTATACACAGAAGTGGTATTGCTGGGCCTTGAGGTAGAGCTATTTCAAGTTTTCTAAGATATCTCAAGACTGATTTCCATAGTGGTTGTACAAGCTGGCACTCCCACAAGCAATGGAGGAGTGTTCCCCTTTCTCCAAAACCTCGCCAGCATGTGCTGTCATTTGAGTTTTTGATCTTAGCCATTCTGGCAGGTGTGAGATGGAATGTCATGATAGTCTTGAGTTGCATTTCTCTGATGATTAAGGATGTTGAGCATTTCTTCAATTGTTTCTTGGCCTTTAGAGAGTCCTCTTTTGTGAATTCTCTATTTAGCTCTGTTCCCCATTTTTTGATTGGGTTATTTGGTTTCTTGGCATTTAATTTCTTGTGTTCTTTGTAAATTTTGGATATTAGCCCTCTGTCAGATGTGGATTTGGTGAAGATCTTTTCCCAATCTGTAGGTTGCTGTTTTGTTCGAATGAAAGTATCTTTTGCCTTACTGAGGCTTTTCAGTTCCATGAGTTCGAGGGTTTTCCCCACTTTCTCTTCTATTAGATTTAGTGTGTCAGGCCTTATGTTAAGGTCTTTAATCCACTTGGACTTAAGTTTTGTGCAACGTGATAAGTATGGGTCTAATTTCATTCTTTTACATGTCGACATCCAGTTAGACCAGCACTATTTGTTGAAGATGTTGTCCTTGTTCCATTGTATGGTTTTGGCTTCTTTGTCAAAAATTAAGTGAGCATAGGTATGTGGGTTCATTTCTGGGTCTTCAATTCGATTCCATTGATCCGCTGGTCTGTTTCTATACCAGTATCATGCTGATTTTTACTATTGTTACAGAACAATAGTAATAGATAGATTGAAATCTGGGATGGTGATGCCTCCAGATGTTTTTATTGTACAGGATTGATTTAGCAATTCTGGGTTTTTTGTTATTCCAATATGAAGTTGAGAATTACTTTTTCTATTTCTTTCCTTCTTTTTTTTTTTTTTTTTTTGGATTTTCGAGACAGGGTTTCTCTGTGTAACAGCTCTGTCTGTCCTGGACTCACTTTGTAGACCAGGCTGACCGCAAACTCACAGTGATCCACCTGCCTCTGCCTCCCAAGTGCTGGGATTATAGGTGTGTGTCACCACACCCAGCTGAGAATTACTTTTTCAAGGTCTATAAAGAATTGTGGTGGTATTTTGATAGGAATTACATTAAATCTGTATATTGCTTTTGGCAGGATGGCCATTATTATGTTGATCCTACCTATTCATGAGCATGGGAGATCTTTCCATCTTCTGATGTCCTCTTCAGTTTCTTTCTTCAAGAACTTGAAGTTCTTGTCATACAGGTCTTTCACTTGTTTAGTTAGAGTTACCCCAGGTATTTTATATTGCTTGTGGCTATTGGGAAGGGTGTTGTTTCCCTAATTTTTTCTCAGCTCATTTATTTGTTGTATAAAGAAGAGCTTTTGATTTTTTAAAATTAATTTTGTATCCAGCCACCTTGCTGAAGGTGTTTATCAGCTGTAAGAGTTCCCTGGTGGAATTTTTGGGGTCGCTTATGTATACTATAATATCATCTGCAAATAGGGATAATTTGACTTCTTCGTTTCTAATTTGTATCCCCTTGATCTCCTTTAGTTGTCTTATTGCTCTAGCAAGATCTTCAAGTACTATGTTGAAGAGATATGATGAAAGTGGTCATCCTTGCCTTGTCCCTGAGTTTAGAGGAAATGCTTTAAGTTTTTTCCATTTAATCTGATGCTGGTGACTGGCTTGCTGTATATAGCCCTTATTATTTCTAGGTACGGTCCTTGTATGCCCGTTCTCTCCAGGACTTTTAGCATGAAGGGGTGTTGGATTTTGTCAAATGCTTTTTCAGCATCTTGTGAGATGATCATGTGGTTTTTTTCTTTCAGCTTGTTTATGTGGTGAATTCCATTGATGGATTTTTGTATGTTGAGCCACTCATGAATTCCTTGGATGAGCCCTACTTGATCATGGTGTATGATCCTATTGATGTGCTCTTGGATTCGGTTTGCCAGTATTTTATTAAGTATTTTTGCATCTATGTTCATGAGAGAAATTGGTCTGAAGTTCTCTTTCTTTGTTGGGTCTTTGTGTGGTTTAGGAATCATTGTGACTGTGGCCTCACAGAATGAGTTTGGCAGTGTTCCTTCTGTTTATATTTTGTGGAAGAGTTTGAAGAGTATTGGTATTAGCTCTTCTTTGAAGGTCTGGTAGAAGTCTGTGCTGAAACCATCTTACCCTGGGCTTTTTTGGTTGGGAGCTTTTTAATGACTGTTTCTATTTCCTTAGGGGTTATAGGGCTGTTTAGTCTGTTAACCTGATCTTCATTTAACTTTGGAAGGTGGAATCTATCAAGAAAATTGTCCATTTCACTTAGGTTTCCAAATTTGGTGGAGTATGGATTTTTAAAGTAGGACCTAAAGATTTTTTGGATTTCCTCAATATCTATTGTTATTTCTACCTTTTCATTTCTGATTTTGTTGATTTGGGGTTTTACCTCTGCCTTGTAGTTAATTTGGCTAAGGGTTTGTCCATTTTGTTAATTTTCTCAAAGAATCAACTCTTGCTTTCATTGATTCTTTGAATTGTTCTTTTTGTTTCTAAGTTGCTAATTAGAACCGTCATGACTTCTTTTTGAAGGCACTTAGTGCTATAAACTTTCCTCATAGCACTGCTTTCAAAGTGTCTCATAACTTTGGGTGTGGCTCGCGTTACCGTCTCACCAGCAAGAACGACGCAGCACACACACAGAATCCTTCTGCAGCAAAGCTTTAATGCATCTTGAGAGGGAGAGCATAA
>CAJQZJ010032290.1:5012157-5050864 GCA_907164525.1 Lophiomys imhausi
ACATGCGCAGATTGGTTGTCTATCAGCATGGGACACAGGATGTCAGCGCCATCTTCTAATGGCGACTGTGAGTGCGGCCTCTCATAGGGTTTGGCTAAGGGTTTGTCCATTTTGTTAATTTTCTCAAAGAATCAACTCTTGCTTTCATTGATTCTTTGAATTGTTCTTTTTGTTTCTAAGTTGCTAATTAGAACCGTCATGACTTCTTTTTGAAGGCACTTAGTGCTATAAACTTTCCTCATAGCACTGCTTTCAAAGTGTCCCATAACTTTGGGTATGTTGTAACTTCATTGTCGTTGGATTTTAAGAAGTCTTTGATTTCCTTCTTTATTTCTTCCCTGACCCAGTGGTCAGTCAGTAGAGAATTGTTCAATTTCCATGTATGTGGAGACCTTCTTTTATTTCTGTTGTTGTTGAAGTCCAGCTTTATTCCATGGTGGTCTGATAAGATGCAAGGGATTATTTCAACTTTCTTGTATCTGTTGAGGGTTGCTTTGTATCCAACTTTATGGTCAGTTTTGGAGGAGGTTCCATGTGGTGCTGAAAAGAAGGTGTTTCCTTTTGTGTTTGGGTGAAATGTTCTGTAGATATATGTTAGGACCATTTGGTTCATGACTTCTGTTCTGCTCATTATTTCTCTTTTTGGTTTCTGTCTCAATGACCTGTCCCTTGTTGTGAGGGAGGTGTTGAAGTCTCCCACTACTAATGTGTGCGGATCAATGTGAGTTTTAAGCTTTAGAAGAGTTTCTTTTACAAATGTGGGTACCCTTGTATTTGGGGCATAGATATTCAGTATTGAGGTATTGAGATGTCATCTTGATGAATGTTTTCTTTGACAAGTATGTAGTGCCCTTCCCTATCTTTGTTGATTAACTTCAGTTGAAAGTCTATTTTATTTGATATTAGGATGGCTATTTCAGCTTGCTTCCTAAGCCTATTTACTTGGAAAACCTTTTTCCCGCCCTTTACTCTGAGGTAGCGTCTATCTTTGTTAGAGAGATATGTTTCTTTTATGCAGCAAAATGTTAGGTTTTGTTTTCAGCTCCATTCTGTGAGCCTGTCTTTTTACTGGGGAGTTGAGTCCATTGATGTTGATAGATATTAATGACTAAAGGTTGTTATTTTCTGTTATTTTGATGTAGGTATTGGTTGTGTGTTTTCTTTCATTTAGTGCCAGTGGAGTCTTTTGCTTCCTCTGTTTTCTTGGGTGTAGTTATCTTCTCTGGGTTGGAATTTTCCTTCCAGGATCTTCTGTAGGGCTGGATTTGTGGGTAGATACTGTTTAAATTTGATTTTGTCATGGAATATGTTGTTTTCTCCATCTATGTTGATAGAGAGTTTTGCTGGGTATAGTAGTCTAGCTGGGCACCTATGATCTGTTAGGGCTTGTAGGATGTATGCCCAGGCCCTCTGGCTTTTAAAGTTTCTGAGGAGAAGTCAGGTGTAATTCTTATGGGCCTGCCATCATACATTACTTGACCTTTTTCTCTTACCACTTTTAATATTCTTTCTTTGTTCTGTACATTTGGAGTTTCAATTATTATGTGGCATGAAGAATTTCTTTTCTGGTCTATTTTGTTTGGTGTTCTGTATGCCTCTTGGAATTTTATTGGCATCTCTTTCTTTAGTTTTGGGAAGTTTTCTTCTATGATTTTGTTGCAGATGTTTCCTGGACCTTGAAGTTGGGAGTCTTCTCTTTCTTCTATGCCAATAATTCTTAGGTTCTGTCTTTTCATTGAGTCCTTGATTTCTTGGATGTTGTGGGTGAGAATATTTTTAGATTTCTCATTTTCTTTGGTTGTTTACTTATTTCTTCAATTGAATCTTCCAAGCCTGAGATTCTGTCTTCCATATCTTGTATCCTATTTTTGATACTCCTTTCTGTAGTTCCTATTCTCTTGCCTTGATTTTCCACCTCCAGGATTACCCCAGTCTGTGTTTTCTTATTACTTCCACTTTCAGAGTATAGATTTGTCAACATTTTCATGTTTTTCAACTGTGGTGGAGTAGTCAGGGCTTGCTGTACTGGCATAGCTGCATTTTTGTTGGAGTCATATTTCCCTGTCCTTAGTCAGATCTGTTCTTTTGCTGACCTTTAGCCATCTGGTTGTTTGTTCCTGGGCTTGGTGCCAAGAAGGGCGCTTTGGTGTAGAAGCCATATAGCTTGTTGATCTATAGCTCCCCACTGGATGTACGGGGCCTCCGTGGAGGTTTGTTCTCAGTGTGTCTCCCATAGCTCACCCCTTCCTGTTGTGTCCCACTTGGGAACTCAGGTCAGAGGTTGTGGTGAGATGTGCTTTTCCTGCCTTCAGGTTCCTGAGATCCAACTGGTCTTCGTAACGATAACAGTGCAGGTTGTCAGGCCACAGATTGTGATTGTGGTCCTCCCAAGCTACTCTCAGGGGGTTCTCATGTTCAATGTGTGACTTATAGCCAGAACCACTGTGTTCTGGTACAGCCCACATCACTCAGGCAATGAGCAATGGTCCAGGTTTGTTTCACTGCTCCTGAGTCAGAGCTCTCTGTGTTGTAGCCTGGGTATTCAGCTGAAGCACAGTCAGGGAGATCTGATATGGACTTCACATCCTGTCCACAGTGTTTGGAATCGGGGATGCTCTGCTGCCTTTCCCTGCCAGAATCACTGTGCTCCAGTGTAGCTAGCTATACTTATGTGTCTTCTGGCAGTTTTGATGTAGCAAGGGTATCAAGCAAGGTTTGTGGTCCTTCCTTGCTCTTCTCGGGGGGGGAGGGGTTGTTCAGGATCATCCTGTGCCTCTCAGTCAGAAGTTCTTTGGGTCAGAGAAAACCACCTGCTCAGGCCACATGCAATAGTTCAGAACTGCTTAACTGCTCCAGACCTGAGGCGGTAGTCTGAGAGCCTTCCCAAAGTTGGTATAGGCAGTGAGTTTGCAAAGTCTCCAGTACTTAGACTGGGAGGCGGGATGGGGGTGTAGGGTGCTTCTCAGTTAGAGGCTCTGTGGTCAGGTTCTGCCTGCCCACTCCAGTAGCACACCCCAGTCCAGGAGTGTTTTACTGCTCTGGGAAGAGATTTGAATGTACTAGCCTGGGTCTGTAGACTGACTGCCCTGCTGAAGTGAGCACAGGTAGATAGTTCCAGTATGGAATTCACTCATTAAATCTCAGCGCCATTTCCCTGCCTGAATTGTAGTGCTCTGGTGCAGCCTGACTGGATAGGCAGGGGCTTCCACCACACCCCCTGTAGCTATGATGTCAGGGCTGTGCCTATGGTCTTCTCAATCTACTCTCAGAGGAGTCTTAGAGCCAGTCTGTATCTCTCAGTTTGAAACTCTGTGAATCAGTGCTATTCCTGCTTTTGTGGCCTGATGCACAGTGGTGGTGCCCAGATTAGGGGCCAGGTAGAGGGAGTGGAGCTGAGAGGTACAATATAGAGTTCATTCACTGATTCCCTGCCTGTAGTGCAATGCTTGAAAGTAGCCTGCTTGGAAGGGACTTCCACCAGACCCCCTGTAGTCAGGCGAGGGTAGGGTGTGGGCGGGAGGGAGTTCCAAATTGTGTTCTGTATCCTGCCCACAGTGTGCTTGTGCTCAGGGAAGCTCGGCTCCTGCCAGATAGATCCCACTGCCAGAGGCTGCCTTAGCAGGTCAGCCAGCCTCTGCTGCTGCTGTACTGAATATCCCAGGGAGAGTCTCTCAGTCTTTCCATGTAGAGCCTCTGCTGGTATGCTCCTGGGTGACCAAGCCTATCCCCTGCACAGGCGCTGCAGACTCAGGAAGTCCTATGTTTGGGGATTGAAACCACCAGGTGTATTCCTGAGAGGATCTGGTAAGGAGGGAGTGCAGTCTCCTGAAGGACAGCGCTCCATGCCTGTGTCTGGTGACCTCAATACTCCAGTGTCTATATTTCTCGTACTGAGTCCTTTATTGTTTATCTGGGCAAAACCAGGTAGGCTTGTGTCTCACAAACTGCCTTCAGCAGGAGTATATCTCTGTTTTTGTCCAAACTGTCTTCCTGAGAATTGAAATATGTTCTACTTAATCGCCTCCATCTTGCCGATCCTGTTTTTCTGGTGTTTAATTTCCTGAGTTCTTTATATATTTTGGATATTAGCCCCCTGTCAGATATAGGGTTGGTGAAGATCTTTTCCCAATCTGTAGGCTTCATATTTGTCCTCTTGTCAGTGTCCTTTGCCCATATTTGTCCTCTTGTCAGTGTCCTTTGCCTTACAGAAGCTTTTCAGTTTCTTCAAGTCCCATTTATTAATTATTGATCTTAGTGTTTGCGTTATTGGTGTTTGGTTAGGCAGTTACCACCTGTACCTATGCATTCAAGACTATTTCCCATTTTCTCTTCTTTTAGACTTAGTGTATCCAGTTTTATGTTGAGTCTTTGATCCACTTGGACATGACTTTTGGGCAGGGTGATAAGTATGGGTCTGTTATATTCTTCTACATGCATCCATCCACTTATACCAGTGCCATTTTGTAACAGAATATTTTTATTTATATACACTTACATTTATTAATACTTAGAAAACACCTATAAAATACCTAAATCCTATAACCTAAAATTTATAATCTAAAATCTGTAATCAATCTAAGAACTCCCTTATACCTATCTACAAACACCTATGTGTTTCTTTGTTTCTAAATTACTGATTTCAGCCATGAGTTTGATTATTTCCAGTCATCTATGACTCTTTGGTGTGTTTGCTTTTTTTTGTTCTAGAGTTTTCAGATGTGATGTTAAATTGCTAGTATGAGATCTCTCCAATTTCTTTATGAAGATACTTAGTGCTATCAACTTTCATTTTAGCACTGCTTTCATTGTGTCCCATAAATTTCGGTATGTTGTGCCTTAATTTTCAATGAGTTCTAGAAAGTCTTTACTTTTCCTCTCTATTTCTTATCTGATACAGTGGTCATTGAATAGAGATATTCAGTTTCCATGAGTTTGGAGGCTTCCTGTTGTTTCTGTTCTTGAGGTCCAGCTTTAATCCTTGGTGGTCTGATAAGACACAAGGCATTATATCAATCTTCTTGTATCAGTTGAGGCTTCCTTTGTGATCAACTATATGGTCAGTTTTGGAGAATGTTCCATGAGGTGTTGAGTTTGGGTGACATGTTCTGTAGATGTCTGTTAGATCCACTTGACTCATAATTTTGGTTAGTTGATTGTTTCTCTGTTTAGTTTCTGTCTCATTGACCTGTCCACTGATGAGAGTGGGGTGTTTAAGTCCACCACTATCTATCTATGTCTTGCCTCTCCATGTCCCTTTCCCTCCTTCAGGATAGCCAGCCTATTGTGCACCAGAGTGGACTGCAGGGAGGGAAGCTTAGCAGTGTAGGACCTTGCTTGGCAGTGAGTGCACAGGCAAGGAATATATACACCTGGGATCAGCTTTGGAGAACTGGTTCATTTATTGAGGGAAAAGGGGCGTCTTTCCCCACAACAAGCTGGGCAGGTTATTTGGAGCAAGGTTTCTGTGGTCACATACAGTTGATCAGAACATAGGGAGTTAAAAGATACTTCATCTACTTCCTTAGGGGCCAGGAGGTCCTAAGGGGAAACTTTATAATGTCAAACAAGGAATGAGGCCTGATAATTGTCAAGGTCATACTTTCTTGCCAAGGTTGATGGTGAGGCTGCTGACATTCTGTTGCAATGCTGGGAGAGGAAAGGAGCCAAGTCCTTTTGTCCTCATATGAGGTACCCATGATTTAAATTCTCCTAGACCCTTCCCCCATTAATATTGAGCCATTAAGGTTACACAGTGTCCTATGGTAACAGGTTTCATTTTTTTCTATCTCCTTCCTCTTTATGTTTTGATGAACCCATATATATTTCTCAATTCCCCAGGAGGATGGGGAAACCAGACCAATTGAGCAAGGGAGGGAATGGGGGAACCTGAGAGGCTGCAATGCCATGTGTGGGTGCAACTGCATGCTCTTTGTTAATGTTTCTCTCAGCGCCTTCCTGTAATATCCTGTACTAGCCAGGGCTGGAACTCTGGCTGCTGTTGCCTCTCTGTTGCCTGGCTGAGGGTATGCAGATGACCTTCCTCCCCAGGGTGTTCTATACTCATAGGCACTATAACTCTCAACTCTGAGTGTCTTTGCACACTTCCACATCACCTGCCAAAATCCATTGCCTGACACCACCACTGTCACCTCCACAGCAGCTATGGGCCTTTGGAATGCTTTGTTTTAGTTTAGTGGTAGGGTTACCCTGGTCCATACCAGTTTTAAATTAGCTGCTATGTGCCTGAGGAAGCAAAGCACCATGTATAGAACTTATAGATTCCTAAGTGTGGGTAGGAAAAGGAGGAGACCCAGCAGGGGAAGACGAGTGCTACTGCAGCCACTGTGACCCCTGTCTCCTGCCACACGTGCCTGCTTTAGCTGCTTTGATAACCATGGGTGTCCTTGGCTACTGAATTCAGTTTTTTCATGGATTTGGATGGTTTTTAAGTAATGCTGTTCTGTTTTATTAAAAAAGCTGGCTCTGGAGTTGGGTTATGGGCACATTTTCCTAAGCCCAAACATGCTTATTTAAAAGTTTCCTCTCTGTCCTATGTCTGGTAAGGAATTTGATTTTTTAATGCTATAATACTATGTAAAAAGATTTTATGTTACTTATGCTTAATATTTATCACACTATTTATGTAAAAATAAATATATTTAAATTAGATCAAGATATATAAATTAAAAGTAACAAAATAATAAAAAAGAAAAAAAACACTTGTACAATGATTGAAAGTAAACAAGAATGTAAAAATTCTAATAATCCCCTTCGTATTCTCATTGAAACTCTTACTTTAAACTCATTTAGATTATGTTTCATTGACACATGTATCATCATCTACATGTGACTTCAAACTTAGAAAAGTCTAGTAGAACTTAAAATTCCGTGAAATCTGGCAACGATATATTGATAAATAAATATATGTATATTTTGTTTGCAATCATGGCAGGAACTTGATTTTTTTGAAGGGAAAAGGGGAGCAGAGCAAAGAGCTAAAAAAATAGAATATTGATTTCATTTAGCTTTCTAAAACTTTTATTAAAATATAATCTATTAGGTAAATTTTCTGTATTTCAGGAGTTGTAAGTTTAATGGGTATGTTTAAAGATCCATTAAATTCTATAACTAGAGGTTAATTTAAAAACTTATAACAAAAGGGTTAATAATTAAAATTTATCTACATGGGTAATCTTAATTTACTAAAATATGCACTGTATGTTATGTGGATTTAACACTTGTCTTTTTTTTCCAGTTCTTTAAAATAGACTCTTTAAAATAACAAGCATTTAACTCCACCATAATCTTAGTTAAGCTAACCATACAATATTAACGAATTAAGGAGACAGAATGTTTCCAAAACATTTGTATTAAAATAAATTTTTACATGATAATTCTTGTCCTAAAAATAAAAATAATACATAAGTAAAAAATCATAAAAACAAGGTTTTTAAAGATAAGATTCAAAAACAACATGAGTTCGGTAAATATATTATTAAAGTAACAACTACTTACATTTATATGCAAAATAAAAAGCTTTATAGATTAAAACTATAGACAATTCTCTTTTACATTTATGATGTTTTTGATAAAATGTCAGAACACCCCAAAATTGGGAAATAACACTAAGGGGTTACAATAATTAAAGATGTGAATAAAAGCATTTAATAATTTTTATTCTTAAATTAAGGTAATATAAGTAAGGTTTTGATCAGAACCTATTGCTCTTTTGAAAAAGGAAATTGCATAACAGATCTTCTGGGTATCAATTGAATTTCAAACATCATAGATTAAACTACAATGTTTATCCTCAAACGTCCTCAATTCATTGAGTCTGCATTTATCCAACCAGAGATGCTGCCCCCTGATAAATGGAAAAATTCTTCTAGTAATTTTGACATTTCTAATCTTACTTGAAATAGATGACGAGGCCAAAAAGTCTATTCAAATAGTTTGAAAAATCAGTGAGGTGCAGGGTCTGATCTCCTAAGTTCTGCAGGCAGTGAGGAATGGGGCTGGCTCTCTGGAGTGTCCCAACCACTGAGGGGCAGGGACAGCTCTACATAGTCCTTGGACATCAACATGTTCCCATGCAGCAGCTTGGACCAGTGTGCATGGAATATGAGTCATGGACGTCAACATAGACCCCTATTGGTACACGGGCATAAAACCAGGCATAGTCCGCCGTGGCATCATGGGCCAAGAATACATCATGTCCTCAGGTGGCAGGGCAACCTACTCACACCAAGATATTCCTTTTCATCCTCATCTCTCTAGTTCTTCTCTTTATAGTTCTGCTGCTCTTTCTCCTATCTCTCCCCCCATACTTGCATATCATAGTGGCTCCCACTGTAGGCTGGCCACTTGGCAGACAGGCCTCTGGGTATCTTCTTCCCACCCAGAACTGTGCATGGCAGAGGTTGGGTCAATCCCTTCTTTATTATCTTATCAACTCTCATAATACCTACCAGTCCTTTTCCAGATTCATGACTTTTGATTTTGTTGTGACTCACTTAATTTAACCAGGAGTATATGTGTGATTATTGGATTTGAAGCTGGTGGAGTTACCAGCGGGTATGCAACCAAAGGTCATGAAACATTTCCATTTTTTGTTGTTTTATGACACCTAAAGCTCATCAAGTATTGCAGAAATGGGGTGGAAAGATTGTAAGAGCAAGAGTATCAGTGAGTTTGCTATGAGATTAAGCCTCTTAGTAATATCATAAGCTATACACATAAAGCATCAACAACATGGCTTCCTAAACATTACCTAAGGAAGGACAAGGCCAATAGACATGCCAAAGTGGTTAGATAAAAGCCAATGAAGCCTCAACCCTCCCTCAAAAAAAAAAAAAAAACTATAGGCAATTGAGGAATGTTGAGAGAGGGAGAAATAGTCTTCTCTAGGGAAATCATGCGATTGTTTACCTAATACATAATAGTCATCCCTGAAAGCATATATACAAATAACTTTATTTGGACTGCGCAGGATATATTTTGGAATATGTATGCATATACACATACATATATACATGCAGTAACAATTAATGAACAAAGAGGCATGAATTTGAAACAGAGGATGGAGGGTTATATGGGAGGGTTTGTAGGGAGAAAAGAGAATGGAGAAATAATACAATTATATTAAAAAAGAACAATCCATATGGAGACTTATTTAATAACATACACATAGCTAAGAATTCTAATCATGGTTACTCTATGCAAAATAGAATTCTCCTCTCAGATGCCATAGACTAAGCAGAAAAGCCCCATGCCATATGTGAGTTATCACCTATCTAGTTATTGGTCAGAGAGAACAAGAGACCCCAAACCACAGTATAGGCTATTGCCATTACTCTTGATAACACTTTAGAATTGATGGTAAGATCTTGTTGCTGAGAAAACAACACACTTTGATTTTAAGACATAGAGACATTGAGCAGGTATCTATCTCGAAATGTTCTCCCTGCTGACATTGTGATGGATGGAAATAAAGAAGCTCATCCTGAGTGAGCTAACCCAGACTCAGAAGGTTGCACATAGCATCTATTCACTTATAATTGGATTTTAGTCATTATAATAATGACTGGTTTGACAAAGCATGGATGTATAATAGTGATATAGATTTTATGGGGGATAATAAATAGATTTCTAATTGAATTTAAGGCCTAATCCACAGGAGGGAAACCCAGCCTAGTATCGTAATTTACCAAAAGCTTGTGTCTGGGATGTTATTGGTCCTAATATTATTTTACTAAAAAGGCATAATATTAAACGGCCTTTTAAATACTTATCCTTACACTCTTAGGGGAGTGCAGCTCTCATACCTCATAATAGAGCATTGTTTATGCAGCATATGGGGGTGAATGCAGAGTTGAACAACTGATCAAAGTGAAAAGAACAAGTAACTTTTGAGCCCTTAGCACTACACAGAACATCTGTATCACATGCTCTTCCTCAGAAGGCTCAGACAACATTGTGGAAGACAGGGAAGGATTGTAAAAGCTAGAAGATTGAAAATGTTTCTGTTAAATAGTGTCCAGTCAACATAACATAGACATTGCACCCATTAACTCACAGTATCTATGACTCACTGGCACAAGGCCTACACAAGGGAAGCCAGTCAGGACTCCAAAATGGGGAAGAAGATGTTCATGAGGCCACACCTCTAGCCAAGTAGCTTTTGACAGTTGATACCTACTAGGTATGGGAACATCAAACCCCCTCCACCTGCAGCTCAAGGATCATTTCAGAAGAGGAGACAAAATGATGTAAGTAAGAGTCAAAGACAGTGGATAACTATAAGGAAATAGTACTTTCTAGACATAGCAGAACAGCTGGAATTTTACACTCACAGTGGTTATGACAATACGTACAAGTTCAAGCCGGACCAACTCCCAGCACAGAGAGGGGAGGTTGGCATGAAGTCCATCCTTAACTGAGAAGCTGTTGGGCATTGATAACTGCACGGAGATAGAAAGTCAGTTTTCTTTAAGAATGTGACTCCTGGAAAGTTGACCACACTCCAGTCAAAGACAACACATCCAAGAGTATGTGAGCACAACCACAAACTTTGTTCCCTTTTCCTGTCCCTGTTACTGTCCTTATCCTGGTCCCCATCTCCCTCACTCTCCCTTTTCCTCTGCTGGGAATGAAACCCAGGTGTTTGCAAGTGATAGATAAGAACTCTACCACTGAGCTGGATATGCATCTTTTTTAAAAATTTATTAAAAAAATTTAGTTCTTCTCATCCATTAAGGATTCCTCCTTTGTGAATTCTCTGTTTAGCCATGTTACCCATTTTTTAAAATTGGATTATTTTATTTCTTGGGATTTAATTTCTTTAGTTCTTTGTACATTTTGGATATTAGCCCTCTTTCAGATGTGGGGTTGGTGAAGATATTTTCCCAATATGTAGGCTGCCCCTTTGTTCAAATGACAGTGTCTTTTGCCTTACAGAAGCTTTTCAGTTTCATGAGGTCCCATTTATTGATTGTTGGTCTT
Source organism: Lophiomys imhausi (assembly GCA_907164525.1). NCBI lineage: Eukaryota > Metazoa > Chordata > Mammalia > Rodentia > Muridae > Lophiomys > Lophiomys imhausi. Next base: position 5,023,159 of record CAJQZJ010032290.1, read on the forward strand.
AGATCCTGAGCTGAAAGGAAGAATCCCCAATGGCTGAGAGACACTTGAAGAAATTCTCAGCATCCTTAATCATCAGAGAAATGAATGCAACTCAAGATGACTCTGAGATTCCATCTCACACCTATCAGGATGGCTAAGATAAAAAATTTCAAATGACAGCACATGCTGGTGAGGTGGAGAAAGGGGAACACTCCTCCATTGCTGGTGGGAGTGCAAGCTGGTACAACCACTGTGGAAATCATTCTGGTGATATCTTAGAAAACTTGGAATAGCTCTACCTCAAGACCTAGCTATACCACTTTTGGGTATACATCCAAATGATTCTTCACCAAACCACAAGGGCGTTTCCTCATCTATGTTCATAGCAGCTTTATTTGTAATAGCTAGAAACAGTAAACAACCCAGATGCTCCTCAACTGAGCAATGGATAAAAAAACTGTGGTACATCTACACAGTGGAATACTACCCAGCCATCAGAAGCAACGAAATCATGCAATTTGCAGCCAAATGGATGGAACTAGAGAAGCTCATCCTGAGAGAGCTAACCTAGACTCAGAAGGATGCACATGGTATTTATTCACTTATAATCAGATTTTAGCCATATAGTACAGGACAACTATACTACAACCAATGCACCAAAGGGAACAGGAACATAGACTTTGTTACCTGTCAAGGAGACACTTTGCCCTACTGGTGCTGCCTTGTAGACCCTAGTGTATGAGGAGGCTCTTGGCCCTCATACGACTGCTGAACTGGGGTAGGGGACTGATATATAGGGACATTCCACTCCAGAGGAATGGGATGGAAGGGATAGGGGGAAGAGGGTGGGAGGGTGGGACTGGGAGATGTGGAAAGAGGAACTGTGATGGAAATGTAACCTGAAGTAATAAATAAACATAAAAAATTTGTTCTTCTCAAGAAATTTATAAATGTATAAAATAAAAATATGATTATATTTTTCCCTTAGCTCCCTTCTGCAGCTCTGCCTAAATCTATGTCAAAAGGCCCTTCTCCAAATTTCATGTCTTATATCAATAACCTACTAAGTTCTGTAACAGAAAATTTTTATTTAAAAGACATATTTATTAGTACTTAACAAAGACCTATTATACATCTACATCCTATAACCTAATACCTAAATCCTAATGCCTATTTAAGAACACCCTAGTACCTATCTAAGAACACTTAAATAACCCTACTTTAATTTTCTTAAAAGGATATTAATATTCTTAGAGTAGGGCAATGCAAGGTAACTTGGTTTTGGCAATGTGGATACTGCAGTTCCATCAGGCAGTCCCCTTTAAGCTTAGCGTCCATTGAGCCTAAGTTTGACAATTTGTATGACCAGTTTACTTCAACCACTAGATTGTCACTGACTTATATAGTCAGTCTATATTAACTGCTAAACTGAGGTCAGCTTCCTCTAACAGCTGAGACTCATTTCTATAGCCTCCTTTGTCTGTATATGTTTCATATCCTGAGGCTTCCAAACTCCACTCACTTTGCTCACTCTTCCAGCATCCTTGAGACCTTGGATGGATGACTTTAATGTCAAGTTTTTAAAGAACTCTCTTTCAGCAGGTTCTATGCCATGCCTTTTCTTCCAGCCTTCTTAGGTTAGCTTATGGGATGTGCCTCAGGCTACTGCAGTCTAAATGCTGAGGAATGCCATACTTTGCTGTACACTTCTCCAGAGTGCATTGATTTTTCAGTCTGTGAGGGCAAAAGGAAAAAAGCTGTGTGGAGCTCTCTGGTTTATAGATTGCATCATCTCAAGATCCTTGGAGGTCTCAAGTGCCCACGATATCTCTCAAGCTATCAATAGGTCCCATGGCTTCTCTCGGCAATTGATATTTTCCTTGGCTTCTGTGGCTTCTTAGCCACACCCCTTGAACAAGGCATTTTGTGTTTCTGACAGAACTATGTCCTCAACTGGGCTCTGTCCATTTCAGCAAGTTAAAGGGATGCCAAATTCCAGCCTTATGTGCTGCCAGATGCTAAGCTGAACTCCATACTAATTCACTAAAGAGGCCTAGCTTCTACCACAAAGTCCAACTAGTTTTGCCTGTATGTGGTGGCTGAGAATAATTTTACTTTGAGACAGATTCTTTCTAATGTATCTGGTAGGACCTTGATACCAGGCTTTCTACTTTTGGTTCCTCTTGTTTATCCAGGATGAATGACCAACACACAAGACCAATGGCTTCTCTTACATGACCTTTACCTTTCCTATGTCCTTATTTGGGATAGCTTGTTTATAAACATTCTATATTTTCAGCATAACAGATGAGGCCACTGATTTTGAAGACATTTTCTTTGGTCATGCATTTGTTCGTGATTCTGAAAGTTCCAATTTCATAGATCAATGTGCCATGGTTACATTGTCATTCGATTCACAACATATCACTTCACTTGTTTCTCATTTCGTTTACTGTTTATTGAAAAGGATTTGGCTTTATTTATAAAATGTAAACACATCTCTGAACAAAGAATCAAGAAGTTCCCCAAAGTTCTGAGAATCTCCTGATGACACATGAGGTATGCATGATAGTTGACATTCTTTAAACAGAATCTACTGGGGACAAATACTATCTTAGCTGACCTCTAGTTTCCATCCATGGAATGTGGCATCAGGGTCTATTTCCTGTGCTGGCTGCTTGCTAGCCTTAGCTGTTGTCTTATTCCTGTGTCTTTCTGCACAGCTGGGCATAGGTCACATCCTGGTGCTCCCTGGATGTATCATCCTGGAGTGGGACAGAGTAGATAGAAAATATGTGCTTAGCAACTTAAGGGGGGCAGGATGAACAGGACCCACCTCATAGTGTATCTCTCTGCCCTCTCCTTACTAATTATTCTTCATGTCCAATATTTTTCCTGACAATGAGAAAGATAGAAGTAATCCCTACCTTCTGCAGTCTGAAGGGTTTCACCTGGGCATACACAATTCTCTTCGAGTCTTCACTGGGTGGATTCTGTAGCAAGGAGACAAAAAGATGAGTGAAGTGATTCACAGTTCTAATCAGGATCCCCTTCAGCCAGAGAGATCCTTTAGATATTTAGGTCACTTTATACCATTCCTAATGGGATCTTCAGAGGCTTCCTGAGAACTTGGGGAGTCTGGAAACTTCCTTCACATAGTTCTGCCCTTTTTTTTCTCATACTGACCAATGTTTCCTTCACTTCAGATACATTCTCATCTTCATGTCTGAGGTCCTTTGCCCATGCTGTATTTTCAGCCTGTGTGTGCTGGTTCATTAGATCTCTGTGTTGATTTTTCCATTCAGGCTTCTCCACAGAATATAGCTAATCAGAGTCTTCCCTAATAATTCACACTAGCCCCATGTACCTCATATAGTATATATTTTCTGTTTCCTTTTTTCACACTACTAACTTTCTTCATTTATATGCATCTCATTTTCTAGCCTTGAGATGAGCTTAGAGTATGTGAGGAACTCTGTCCATTGCTTTGTTTAAAGCCCCTATGAAGAGCCAGAACAAAAAGATGTAGGGATTTAGTAAATATCTAGGGGTTTCTGATACAGTCTCTTAGTTCGGGGCATGAAGATCAACTTGGCTGTGAGTGATTAGCTTATTAGCTTGTGGAAAAACAAGGATGAAGTCAGGTGAAAACAGAAAACAAACAGGAGACTTAATGGACTGAAAAACAAGGTTGAAGTCAGGAAAAACAGGAAAGACTTAATGGACTAGAAACAAAATATTTGTCCTGGCATTGTTTTCAGTTACTAAATGGGTGTAGTCCAAATTAAGCTGAAACAGGTCAAACAAGGAGAGATCCTATTTAAGGACAAGTGGGTGAGCCCCAGAGAGCCCCATTCTAGCTGCCCCCTATACTAGAGAGCTCTGAAGCTAGTGAGTCCTGATGGAGATAGTGCTGGTGAACTGATAGTTGGATCTTCCTGAGGCAGAAAGAAGCTGGTGAGCAGAGAAAGCCTCAGCAAGACAGTAAAAAGCCAAGGACTAAACCCTGTGGCTCAGCTTTTGCCTAGAGGGGTTTGACCTGTCCGAACAGTGGCCTAAATGAAGCTGTGACTGGCTTTAAAGACTGAGGCAGAGTGGCAGAGTTGCTGATATGAAGGGAATAAGTTGGCCTACAGACAGCTGAGGTCTCCCAGAGAGAAGAAACCCTCAAGCCTTGTTTAAGGTGAGACTGCCATAGCCAATTTACCCTGACGAATCTAAATCTGAGATATTCCAGAAAAAAGGACGGCTAAGTACATTAAAGGGTCTGCCACAGAAACTGTGTTCCTGACGACTGAGGACCTGCCCCAGAGACTGTATCCTTCTAAAATGTTAGGAGAATAGTTGTAATAATTATCAATAGGTTTAGTGGTTAGGTTAAAGGGTTTGTAAGAATTTGTAGGATGAGTAGTTAAGTGTTTATATTTTTTATAAGTGAATATAGTTCTCTATAAGTAAATATTGAATAATTTTTAAAAAGTTCGGTTACAAGTGGCACCCAATGTGGGCAGCATTATGGGTAACTTGGCCTTCAAAACTGTAGAGGAAACTACAAAATTTGAAGCTATGGAACCGGTGGTTGACAAAATGACAATGTTTGCAGCTGAATTCTGTCCTATTTTCCAGTCAGACAGGACGTTTGATGTTGTTTGCCTTTTCCTCTTTTAGTGGCTTATCATGAAGAAGTCAGCCTCACAATTAGAAAGTTTGCAAATGCAGATTGAGGAGCTGAAGAAAAATTTGCCAAAGATGGTAACTGCAACTGACAACTTTCCAATGGTTGAAACAGGGAAACAGGAGGAGTTGCAATGCACGGTGTTGCCCTGTCCTGCACCTTGTACTTTCCTATGTAGGTCTCCAAATCCGGTACATGAAACAACAGCAGAAGATCAGGCAAGTAATGGTGTGAAACCAAGTGCGCCCCCAAGGAGATGCTTGGTACTCCACAGGCACTATTAGCTTTTCCAGTAATTTATCAAAATAGGCCTGGTATTAATGAAGGTCAACCTAATCCAGAATTAACATAGTATACAATTGATATGTTGGATTTGAAACAATTCAAAGAGTGTATTGTGTCTTATGGTATCCATTCAGGCTTTGTCAAGCAAATGCTTAATAACTGAGCAATGCACCATAGAGCCATTCCTCAGGATTGTAAGGGACTAGTATTAGCTATGCTGGAAGGTAGCCAGCAGTTACAGTGGTTTTCATGGTGGAGACATGAAGCTACAAAGTTAGCACAACAAAATATGGAAAGGGGAATAAATGTTACAACCAATCAAGTACTTGGTGAGGGACAGTATGCTGACTTAAGGGAACAAATTCATATGGATGATATTGCAGTTGAACAATGCCATAGTACAGCTTTAAGGGCCTGGGACAGGATTACAGAAAATGGAGAAAGATGTGTTTGATATATTAAGATTATACAAGATCTGGGAGAAATCTTTACTGATTTTTTTACAAAGGTTGACTTCAGCTGTGGAGAGAGATGTACCAAACCCTGATATCAGACAAGAATTAATAAATACCTTGGTGTTTGAAAATGCCAATGTCCAATGCCAACAGATAATTAGACCATTAAAGGCTCGAGGAGCCCCAATAGACAATTAGATAAGAGAAACAACAGATATTAGTTCTCAAGAATATAAGGCTAATATCATAGGACAAGCCATGGCTGGTTTTAAAGTCTGAAACAGAGCAGCAGAGTTGTTGATACGAAGGAAGTAAGGTGGCCTACAGACAGCTGAGGTCTCCCAGAGAGAAGAAAGCCTCAAGCCTTGTTTAAGGTGAGACTGCCATAGCCAATTTACCCTAACGAATCTAAATCTGAGATATTCCAGAAAAAAGGACTGCTAAGTACATTAAAGGGTCTGCCACAGAAACTGTGTTCCTGACGACTGAGGACCTGCCCCAGAGACTGTATCCTTCTAAAATGTTAGAAAAACAGTTGTTACAATTATCAATAGGTTTAGTGGTTAGGTTAAAGGGGTTATAGGAATTTGTAGGATTATTAGTAAAGTGTTTATATTTGTATAAGTAAATATTGTACTAACAAGTAAGTATTGAGTAATTTAAAAAGTTTGGTTACAAAAAGATGACATCAGAAGTAATTTATAGCACTGCAGCCATAATTTTTGTAAATGTGCTTACTCTTCTGAGTTACCGCATAACTTTTCCTTCATTTTCTTTTATATCTGCTCTCAGCACCTATTCCCCAATACTTAGTGACTCCTTTCTCTTTCTCTAAATCTCCCACCTCTGCTTTGTGGCTGCCTGCCATCACATAGTTTATCTTTATCCTGATGCTACTCAAACAGTATGGTTTCCCACCCATTTCTCTTTGCCATTTTCCTCTCCCTCCTCCAGGCAGCTGCTAAGATTAACAGGACACCTGTGCTGTTTTTTTCTCTTACATCCTAATAAAATTTCCATTAAGCTTAAAAAAGCAGAAGCTCTCTGTAGATGACAGGGTAAACAAGTACAGGGGAATCTTGGAGGGGATGGGGCTCATAGACTCATGTGTCCTTCTGAGGCATTAAGCACATGCTAAGCCACAGAGAGATGACAAACTTCCAGAAAAAAAGATAGGAAAAAAAGTCCACAGAGTCCTAGGGAAGACAAGAAGGAGATCACAGAGGCAATTTCATCTAGAATGAGTGTGGGTTATATGTGGCTGTTACTGGCACAAAGATGAACTGCAAGACCAAACTAGGCCATAAGCTCTTATCAGTGTGAATGGGGCAGCGGTCTCACCCAGTTATCAAACTCCTCACTGTCTTCTTGTGGTGTGTCCTTCACAGAAGCATCTGTCATGTCAGAACAAAGGAGTCATCTCTTAGTCAGAGGTTCTGTGATCTCTTAGTCTCCCAGACCCATGTCCTTGTCCCATAAGTAGACAGAGAACCAGGGAGTGTGATGAAGTCTCTAGGTCCATTGTGAAGATTCAGTCCCTCAGAGTGCTGATTCAAGCCCCAGCCCCAGCCCATCAGTCCTGTGATGATGATGTCTGCAACATATCCCTCCCTAGGACCCTCTCATACTCACACATGCATTCTTCCTCAATGGTAACATCTAGACTGGAGCTATGGAGACAGGGGATTATCAGGTAGATGTGAGGTATAAAACATGTGGGAGGATGTGTCTCTGCAGAGGAATTACCTTTTTTTCTGAAGTCTATCTCTGGGTGTTGGCTCTGGAGTGCTTGCAAGAATTTTCAAATTGGTCTCTCTTTGGGCTGCATGAAATGAAAAAGTATCAGCTAGGAGGATGGGAAGGCTCCACCAATAGAAACTTTCAGAGGAAGTGCTCTTCTGAGACATTAGGCACATGCTAAGCAATATGAGGAAGGGAGTATTAAACCACTTGCCGTAATTATAGAAATATTGTAGGAGATGAGAAATCTTGCAAAATATCTGAAATTTGCACATGTCTGGAGTCTATATGCTTTCTCTACCCACCATCTCCATATACCAAAGCTACTTACACCCTACTTACCTCTCTTCTTATTTTTTCCTTTACACTGGTACCAGAAGAGGATGAGAAGAAGCAGAAGGAATAAAATCAAGAGGAAGGTTGCCGATATTGCAATCAAAATCTTCTGGTACCTTCCCAGTCCTTAGGCACAATTGACATCATGCATGAGGGAATGACATTGTTTACCTAAGCACCTACTGTATACCCAGCCCACTCATGGCCTCCAACATCACAATCATTCAAAATGGAATCATATCCTTTACCCAGTCAGTTTATAGATAAAGAAATAAGGTTCAGAGAGATCATTTCACTTGGCCAGGTCATTCAGAAGGAAGATAAAGAGCTAGGTTTTGAATTCAGTATCTAAGTTTCAGTCTTGTATTCACTACAAAACATGAGTTATTAGAGGTTGAAAGAAAAAGCCTGAATGCACAGTACCAGCTCTGCATCTGCTCTAGTGTACTGTGTTATCATCCTTGTGGCAGAGGGGTATGGTAATTTCAGAACTGGAATATGATGGATGAGATTCCTAACCAAGGAGGTCATAGCCAAAGAAAGCATTGGAAGTAAATTGAAGGTATGGGGCAACCTGAGCCTTTACAGTTGCAGAAGTCAAGCGAAAGACCCGAGAAGGAATTTTTTCCTCAAGTCTGAATCTCAAAAAGAACATCTTTATTTCTCTTCATTATTCAATAAAGCATTTTTCAGTGACCTGGAGGCTAGGAAGACACATCATCAAATATTTCAGGACCCCAGATTGTTGGTTAAGGAGGGTATGGGATGTAGGTAGAGAGAGATTGATGCCTAAGCTATGTAAGGAAGAGATCATCTAAGGGGGAGCAAATCCAGTTTCCCAAATTTCCCAACATCAGAGGAGGTTTAACCAACCCATAGTGATCTCACCCCTTGCTGTACTCACCTCCCAGGAGAGCCCTGGCTTACCATTCTTAGTGGAGTTTGGAGTTTGGTCCTTAGATTCTGCTGCATGGAGAGATGCATATTTGAGCCCACAGCCCTTGACCATGCCCTGACTATTTCTACCTTAATCTTGACCTTAAATAATTTCAACTGTCTCTCAGCCTGTTACACACAAGCTTTTGTGCTTCTGCGTTCTTGGTGTCTGGGAAGATCATAGCTCAGCCCAAAGAAACATCAACAAAACTTATTAATGAATGTATGGGAGGATAGGGACTCTGAGGAACTCAGAACGCCTGATTGAGTCTGTGCACCACATGTACCACAAGCCTTTGGTGACCCATTATTGCCATAAGACTAGACACATTGTTTCAGAAAATAAAGACAAGAGGAGAATGAAGAAGAGAGGCTGCCACTGGACAAGGTTATCATTAGGTTTTGCTAACTTGATATAACCTTGCGTTATCTTGAAAGAGGCAACTTCAGTTGAGAGAATGGGTCCATTATATTGACTGTAGGCAAATCTGTAGGGAATTTTACTGACTGGTTTGATAACTGATGAGTGAGGGGCCAGCCCACTGTGGATGGCTCTAACCCTGAGTGGTTGGATCTTGATGATATAAGAGAACAATCTGAGCAAGCTATTGGAAAGGAAGCCTGTAAGTTGTCCCCCTTTATGGATTCTGCTTCAGTTTCTGCCTAGAGTGCCTTTCTGTCATATTCTCCAAGATGGACTATATGCTATAAGATGAAATAAACCCCTTCCTCCCTAAATTGTTTTAGACCATGGTGTTCTATAACAAAGATAGAAACCTAATTAGACAGAGACAATGTCTGATCACTCCATCAGCTGTGTGTTCCTCTCAAAAACTTCTGCCTCTGTTAAATTACAATGAGTCATGGAGGGGAGCACTTGCATCATGGGATAATGGTGGTTGCTTCTCTATTGATGGGTGAGAGTCTTTTGAACTCAACAGTTTTTTTTCTTTAAAATCAGAATTTCTTTACTCTTATTATGGGCTAGAGATCTTCTTAGGAAACATATTTGAGTGACCCAATACACTAAAGGATGATGGGTCAAGGGTACGTACCTGAGACCAGGAGATCAAGGGGGTCACTTGAGTCTGACCACACCTGTGGCTTGTTCCTATAATATCCATAGCATCTGAATGTTCCATTGTGGTTGAGAGTTACAGAGCCCAGAACAAAAAGAGCATGGAATGGCTGATTGGCGTGTTGCTGTGAGTCCAGGGTCCATGAGAGGTTCCGTTTCCCTTCTTGGATCAGAATGAATCTGCCAAATCCCTCCAATGAGCTACACTGCATGATTATGGACTCTCCTGAGGTCACATTATGGTGTGGCCAGACTGAAAGGCTGGGTTTTTCATAGACTCCTAGGATACAAGGGGCAGTGTGTGAAATTCACTTAAGCTACCCACATTGTCCTTCAGGCTTGGGCTTTGAGAGTATTCCTGGAAAGTAGACCTCCTTTTTAGGAGAGAGTCTGTGCAGAGACCCCTGAGTGTTCTCACCTGTCACCACCAGCTCCAGAGTATCACTGTATTCTGAAAAGCCAGCAAGGCTCTTATAGTAACACTTATATATTCCCGCAAATTCTATTGACATCTGTTGGATGCAGAACTTGGCCTTGTTATTGCTTTCCAGAGGGTACTGCCTGTCCCAGGGATTTATGTTTCCTTCTTTATGCAGATGATACTCCTGGGTCTCCCAAGACCCTTCACACCATATAGTCACAGATTTATATAAGCCAATCATAGTGTCTGGCTCAGCCCAGATTGTAGGCTTTGGGAGGGGTCCTGCAAGGAAATCAAAGACTGAATCCCAGTGCAACCCTCCCTTAGACCCCAGCCCTTAGCTTAATATACTCATAAGGATGATAGCATTAGCCCATAAATACTCTTTCTTATCCCTACTGTAAAGAACTGATTCACTGGAGAGAAAACAGAGTTTTGCTCTTGAGAGTTAAGAATCAAATCCTGGTGTGGCTAGAGACACTTACCTGCCATCACTACAGTCCTGTGTTTCACAGTCAGACCTGGAAGAAAATTCTCTCTGAGAGCTTTCTTCTTACGAGAGATAGGGTGGATCCCATGGGACGTCCATATTAATCAAACCTGGCTGTGATGTAGGGTCCCATACAGACTTGAGTGTCCACCCCCTCTTCATATCTCACCAAGGCACAGCAGCACTATGAACTTGGAGATCATGATGGGTCTTGCTAATGTTCTTAGCTGCGTTCATGGGACTGCTGCACCATGTTCTGTACCACCACCGGCATTGCTGGTGTCATTCTGTGGGCAGGTCCTTCCTGTCATGGGTTTGCCACATCATCACTATCACTATAGGAAGGGGAACTTCTCTTTTTTCTCTAGTTCATGGCCTTAATTAAGTACTCAGATATCTGAAGAGTCTGTAGAGAACATGGATTTTTCTCTATTTCTCACAGTTTTCCATCTATCCTGTGTTTTCCAAGCCAGAAAAACAACAGTCACATGTTTTATTTTACAAAAGAGAAACAATTCCAGATTCCAGTTATGCAAAAGTGATGTTGGTCCAAACCAGACATCCAGTGTTCTAAGACAAGACACATTTATGATCTGTCAATTGGAGACCATAATCCCAAGGTGTCTTCATCAACTCTGTTCAACTATTCCTTAGACGTGTCTCAGAACAGACTCTGCTCTCTTTCCTGCCTAACTCCAGTGTGCTTACACAACTTTTGCCACAAGGCTCTGATTCACTGCAACCAAACCCCACCATTTTCCAATTATGTTGCCTCTTTAAAGTTGTTTCTGTGAGGGTGACCCCCTTGTCTACTGTTTGCATTATCAAGATGTTATTGTGTTGAGACCACCAGGATTAAGTGGCTCTCCAAGATCTTTAAATTAAGTCCTTTCTGGTACCATAGGTAATAAGTTCAGGTTCTGGTCATGAGAATGAAGACAGCTTTGGCTCTATTATTCTGCTTAGATGAAGAATTGTCCATTCATCTACCTGAACTTTGGTGAGTGGCTTCTAGTATCCAACAGACATAAATGTGTCATCAAGCCCTGAAAATGCCTATACATTGTGGAAATCTATCCTCTGAGGATACATGAAGGAGAAATGGTGTTTCCCTCTTTCATTTCCCATATCTGTGATTTTCATGTATGTTTTTCAAGGGATGGGGGCATATAAGTGTTTCATTAATGAAGATGGGAGGGTTTCACAATACTTGGCCTCATGTTGATATCATTATTTTTTGCTGAAGGAGAGAGATAAGAAATAAAGAAGTTGAGGTTTTGTTTTGTGGTATTACTGTTTAAAAATTACCCATGCCATTATAAACAACCATCTACCTATACTTTTGTTTAGTAATCACAATTATTCTCATTGGTTCACCAATCACACTTGGATGGCATTGCTTTTTTATTTCTGCCAGTGGTGCCTTATGGGTGTTATTAGATGTTTGCTCCTGTCACCCCAGGTAAAGTGCCCATAGAACTGTCCAGGCAGCCACTGGTATGTCATTTCTTAGTTTTGGAAGCTGCAGGCCCTGCACTTCCTATATAATCAGATATATTTATCCCTCTCAGGTCTCTGAGGTGGTTGAAGAATAGATAGCTAGAGTCTCATAGTTAAATTTTGAGTTGTTTAGGAATCAAGAGGGTGTTCTGGATCTAAGAAGATATTTTAAAAATTATGAGGCAAGTTAGTATGAAAGCTGAGTTATATATAGAACTTTAAACTCATGGAGATGGTTAGATAGTAGAATGTTAAAGTCAGGTGTCAAATACATATGGACTGGACATTGGGAATGTATGATAAGCCATATAACTCTTATAATTGTGGCCTATTTATTTCTGTTGTTTTGTATTGTATTTATAGTTATAGAAAAAGAACCATTTTTTTGGACTGAAAGGGAGAGCTGTTGGGGGGAAAAAGAAATACCTTAAACTAAAAAAAAAAAAAGGAAGGGAAGAGGATGGGGGGGTTGAGGGGGAGGAGGGTGGAAGGGTGGGACTGGAGGGGGGAGTAGGGAGGGGATTGTGATTGAGATGTAACTTGAAGAAATAAAAAATAAATTATTAAAAAAACTGTGCTTTTAATTATTCTTGGACTACAGGAATATCTAGAAGATTGATCGAAGGATCCCTAGCTGGAATACTAACAATCACAGTTCTCTATTTGCCTCTACATTATGTTGGGAGTCATGCAAGATGTATAGCAAACAGCTTTAGAACTCATGGAATGCAACCCACAAGTTAGCACAACCACAGTGGATGAGCCTCAGTGAGGCAGAGCCCTGAGGACTACATGTCCTGAGGACTTCATGCTTTTGTGGAGTTTTTCTCTGCTTGATGCCCTCACATAAGATTCTTTATAATCTATGAGTTGCATGAAAACTCTCATGGGGCTTCTATCCTCTTACTGGGAAGTATCACTGGCACTTACAATAATAATGCTTGATCTTTTTCAGATACTGGTGCTGGAGCCAAACAATTCCACCATATACCCAAAAGGCAGTCCACCAAACAAGGATATTTCCTCAACTATGTTCCCGGCAGCTTTATTCATAACAGCCAGAAACTGGAACCAACCTAGATGTCCCTCAACCAAAGAATGGATGAAGACAATGTCGTACATTTAAACAATGGAATACTGCTTCGCTATTAAAAACAATGAAACCATGCAATTCGTAGGGACATTGACAGAACTAGATCATCATGAGTGACATAACCTAGACCCAGGAAGATACACATGGTATATACCCCTTCTTAGTGGATATTATCCATTTTGTTTAGGATAATCATCCTACAATCAACAAATCCTTCAAAGCTAAGTTCCAAGGAGGGCCCAAGAGAAACTCCTTGAATCTAACTTAGAAGGGAAATAAAATTGACATAAGGAAGTGGATGAAGAAAGGTAACTAAGTGGGGGGATCATATGAGGAGGGGAATGAATGCGAAGATCAGGTGTGTTGAGATTATGCATGAGAGGTGAGATAGCTGGAAGAGAAAAGGGAATCTGATGAGGGAGGGCATCTCTGAATCAAGTAGGACACCAGCTAAAGTGTATTCTCCTGGGAGGATAGGAGAGTGACTCTAGATGAGACTCCTAGCAGTAGAGGCCATGGAGACAGAAATGGCCACATCAAGCCTGGCAAGACTTCATTGGAGGGATGATGAGATTAACCTATCCTAAAAATCTTTGAACCATAATTTACCCTGCTTACAAGATATACAGGGCTAAGTTGGAGCAGAGATTAAGGGAATGGCCAGCTAATGACTGGCACAACTTGAGATCTACCCCACTGGAGAGAGTCAACTGCTGACACTATTAATGATACTCTGCAATACCTGCAGACAGGAACCTAACATGTCTATATTCTGAGAGCCCCCACCCAGCAGCTGATACAAACAGATCCTGAGACTCACAGCCAAACATTATGAGTAGCTCATGGAGTCTTGTAGAAGAGTGGAAGACTAGAGGGATCTAGAGGGGACAAGAACTCCACATTAAAACCAAAAGAGTCAACTAACCTAGGCTCGTGGGTGCTTACAGAGACTAAGGCACCAACCAAAAAAGTATCTATGGACTTTACCTAGGTCCCCTACACATATGTAACTGATAGGCAGCTTGGACTTCATGTTGACTACCTAGAAAATGGAACAGAGATAGTCTCTGACATAGATTCTATTGTCTGTTTGAAGATCACTTTACTTTAGATGGGCTGCCTTGTCTTCATTCAGCAGATGAGGATGCTCTTAGTCCTAATGTGACTTAAAGAGACTGAGTGGGTTGATGGGGGACTCCCCTTTTCTGAGGAGGGGAGGGAACAGGGAGAGGGTGGGAACAGGTGAGGATGAGGGACAAGCGTATGATTGGTATGTAAAATGAATAAATTAAAAAAGTAATAAAAAAGAAAATTAAATTAAGACTATTTTGGGATATAAATAGAATACTCAGTTCCTCAGGCCTCCAGGCACTCCCAGAGAACTGGGTCAACTGCCAAATAGAGACAAAGTCACTCGGTCAGGCTTCTGACCTCCAGGAACCTCTGCTCTGTCCTGAGAGAGTTCTTTAAACAGGACTCACTAGCAGCCACAGGGGAATTTCACTGGTCTTTGGTCTCCAAGCAATTCAATCGAGTCTGGTCAATCATGGCATACTACCAGAGACACTCAATCAGGCTCTGGTCTCCAGGCACCTCTGTGTTGCCCTGCTGCCACTGAGAGAGCTCTTCAAAGAGATATCACTAGTAGCCACATCCTGGTGCTCCCAGAAACCCAGGTCAACTGATGTATAGCTCCCAAGACACTCAGTCAAACTTCTAACCTCCAGGTGCCTTTGCTGTGCCCTGATGCCTCTGGGAGAGTTCCTCAGAGAAGTCTCACTAGCAGACACAAGAGCATTTCTCTCATATCTGGCCTCCAGGTAGACCTAGCAACCTGAGGCACCCACTACATAATGCCAGAGATAGTCAGGCTTCTGGCCTCCAGACATCTGCCAACCACTCCACTATCCCTGGGAGTGCTCCTCAGAGAGGTCTCACTTGTAGCCACAGAAGCTTCAGCCCTACAAATCTTCATGATTCTGGATCGCAATGTCATAGAGATTCATACAGGAATATCCAACCTCTATACCTGGACCCTCTCCTAGGCTCCTGGGCGCTTACAAAGACTGAAGCACCAACTAAAAAAGTATGTATGGACTGTACCTAGGCCCCCTACAGATATGTAATTGATAGGCAGCTTGGACTTCATGTTTATTACCTAGTGGGCACTAAGACCAACCGACTGTCAGGACAACCAGATGGCTAAAGGTCAGTGAAAAAAAAACTGACAAAAGTCAGGGAAATATGACTCCAACAAAATTCAGCTGTGCTAATACAGCAGGCCCTGAGCCTCCCACCAGAGCTGAAACACATAAAAATGATGACAAGTCTATACTTATGAAAATGACAGAGACCTTAAAAGAAGAAAATAAATTCCCGAAACAATTTAAAGAAATCACAATTCAACAGATGAACACAATGGAGAATTTTATTAAAGACCTCCAAGCTAGCTCAGTTAAACAAGAGTGGGAAAGAGACAAGGCTATGAAAGAATGGCAGGAAAGACAATCAAATTGGAGCAGAAAATGTATAAAACTGCACAAGACCTGAAATCGGAAATGGAAGCAATAAAGAAAACACAAGCAAAGATAATCCTGGAGGTGGAAAACCAAGGAAAGAGAATAGAAGGCACAGACAGGAGTTTCACAAATAAGATACAAGAGATGGAATACTGAATCTCAGGTGTAGAAGACTCGATTGAAAAAATCAGTACAACCACCAAAGAAGATGCAAAATCTAAAAAAAAAAAAAAAAAAAAAAAAAA
Organism: Lophiomys imhausi; assembly: GCA_907164525.1. NCBI lineage: Eukaryota > Metazoa > Chordata > Mammalia > Rodentia > Muridae > Lophiomys > Lophiomys imhausi. Next base: position 5,038,911 of record CAJQZJ010032290.1, read on the forward strand.
AATTCCTCACACACAACATCCAAGAAAACAAGGGCTCAATGAAAAGACGGAACCTAAGAATAATAGACATAAATGAAAGAGAAGACTTCTGACTCCAAGGTCCAGGAAACATCTTCAACAAAATCATGAAAAAATTTCCCAAACCTAAAGAAAGAGATGCTGGTAAAACCCGGAGATGCATACAGAACACCAAATATATTAGACCAGAAAAGAAATTCCTCTCACTACATAATAATTGAAACTCCAAATGTAAAGAACAAAGAAAGAATATTAAAAGATGTAAGAGAAAAAGTCAAGTAACATATAATGGCAGACTCATCAGAATTACACCTAACTTCTCCTCAGAAAATTTAAAAGCCAGAAGGGCCTGGGCAGATGTTCTAAAAGCCCTAAGAGAACATAGGTGCCAGACAAGACTACTATACATAGCAAAACGCTCTATCAACATAGACAGAGAAAACAAGACATTCCACAAAAAAATCTGAAACAGTATCTACCCACAAATCCAGCCCTACAGAAGATCTTAGAAGGAAAATTCCAACCCAGAGAGGATAACTACACCACAGAAAACAGAGGAAACAAAAAACTCCACTGCAGCTAAGCCAAAAGAAACACACAACCACCACCTACACCAAAATAACACCTTCTCCAAAACTGGCCATATATTTGGTCACAAACAAAGCCTCAACAGATGCAAGAAAATTGAAATAACCCCTTGTATCTTAACAGACCACCATGGATTAAAGCTGGACTTCAAGAACAACAGAAATAGCAACAATTCTACACATTCATGGAAACTGAACAACTCTTTACTCAATGACTACTGGGTCAGAGAAAAAATAAAGAAGGAAATCAAAGACTTCTTAAAATCCAACGAAAATAAAGGCACAACATACCCAAACCTATGGGACACAATGAAATCAGTGCTACGAGGAAAGGTCATAGCCCTATATGCCTACAAAAATAAAATTGTGACAGCTCATATTAGCATCTTAACAGCAGAACTGGAAGAGCTAGAAAAAAAGAAGTGAACACTTTCAAGAGGAGCAGAAGGCAGGAAGTCATCAAATTTAGAGCTGAAATCAACAACTTTGAAACAAAAAGAACAATTCAAAGGATGAATGAAACCAAGAGCTGGTTCTTTGAGAAAATCAACAAATAGACAAACCTTTAGCCAAACTAAGAACAAGGCAGAGGTAAAATACTGAAATCAGTAAGATCAGAAAAGAAAAGGGAGAAATAACAACAGATATTGAAGAAATCCAGAGAATCTTTAGGTCTTACTTCAAAGATCCACACTCTACAAAATTTGAAAACATAAGTGAAATGGAAAATTTTCTTGAAGGATTGCACATATCAAAGTTCAGTCAAGATCATGTAAACACATTAAACAGTCTTATAACCCATAAGGAAATAGAATCAGTCATTAAAAATTTCCCAACCAAAAAAAGCCCAGGCCCAAATGGCTTCAGCACTGAATTTCCCCAGACCTTCAAAGAAGAGCTGACACCAATACTCCTCAAATTCTTCCACAGCATAGAAATAGAAGGAATACTGCCAAACCCACTCTATGAGGCCACAGTTACACTGATACCTAATCCACACAAACATCCAACAACGAATGAGAATTTCAGACCAATTTCCCTCGTGAACATAGATGCAAAAATACTCAATAAAATACTTGCAAACCAAATTCAAGAACACATCAAAGGTATCATACTCCATAATAAGTAGGCTTCATCCTAGGGATGCAGGGCTGATTCAGCAAAAGAAAATGCATCAACATAATCCACCACATAAACAAACTGAAAGAACAAACCACATGATCAATCATCTCCCTAGATGTTACAAAGGCATTTAATAAAATCCAATGCTTCTTTATGCTAAATATCTTGGAGAAATATGGCACACACGGACCATACCTAAAAATAATAAAAGCAATATATAGAAAGCTGATATCCAACATCAAATTAAATGGAGAAAAACTAAAAGGATTTCCCCTAAAATCAGGGACAAGGCAAGGATATTCACCCTCTTCATATGTCTTCAACATAATACTTGAAGTTCTAGCCAGGGCATTAAGACAACTAAAGGAGATCAAGGGGATACAAATTGGAAAGGAAGAAGTCAAAGTATCCGTATTTCCAGATGATATGATAGAATACATAAGTGACCCAAAAAATTCCACCAGAGAACTCCTACAACTTATGAACAACTTCAGCCATGTGAGTTGATACAAAATGAATTCTAAAAAATCAGTAGCCATGGCTGGAGAGATGGCTCAGAGGTTAAGAACACTGGATGTTCTTCCAAAGGTCCTGAGTTCAAGTCCCAGCAACCACATGGTGGCTCACAACCATCTACTGTGAGATTTGGTGCCCTCTTCTGGAGTGAATATATACATACAAGCAGACCACTGTATACATAATAAATAAATAAATAAATAAATAAATAAATAAATAAATAAATAAATAAATCTTAAAAAAATCAGTAATCCTTCTTTACAGAAAAGATAAATGGGCCAAGAAAGAAATTAGGGAAAAGACACCCTTCACAATACTGAGAAATAATATAAAATACCAGGGGGTAACTCTAACTAAGCAAGTGAAAGACCTGTATTACAAGAACCTCACATCCCTTAAGAAATAAGTTGAAGAAGATATCAGGTGATAGAAAGACCTTCCGTGTTCATGGAGAGTTAGATTCAACATAATAAAAATGGCCATCCTACCAAAAGCAATATACAAATGCCAAGCAATTCTTATCAAAATATCAACATAATTCTTTATAGACCTTGAAAGAACAATTCTCAACTTCATATGTAAAAAACAAAAACACAGAATAGCTAAACCAATCCTGTACAAAAATATCACCATCCCCGAGTCGAAGCTATACTACAGAACATTAGTAATAAAAACACCATAGTACTGGCAAAGAAACAGGGTCATTGATAAATGGAATCGAATTGAAGAACTAGAAATAAACCCACACACCTACAGTGACTTAATAATTGTCAAAGAAGCCAAAACCGTACAATGGAAAAAGGAAAGCATCTTCAAGAAATGGTGCTGGTCTAGCTATATATCAATATGTAGAAGAATGCAAATAGACCCACATTTATCACCTTGAACAAAAGTCCAAGTTGATCAAAGACCTAAACATGAAACTGGATATGCTAAATCTAATAGAAAAGAAAGAGGGGCTTAGCCTCGAACTCATTGGCACAGGTGACAACATCCTAAACAGAACTCCAATAATTCAGCTCTAATACCTTATGAAACTGAAAGGCTTCTGTAAGGCAAAGAGCACTGTCATTTGAAAAAGAAATGGCAGCCTACAGACTGGAAAAGATCTTCTCCAACCCCACATCTAATAGAGGGCTAATATCTAAAATTTACAAAGAACTCAAGAAATTAAACACCAAGAAACCAAACAATCCAATTAAAAAATGGGGTACAGAGCTAAACTGAGAATTCACAAAAGAACAATGTCTAATGGCCAAGAGACACTTGAAGAAATAATCAAAATCCTTAATCATCAGAGAAATGCAACTCAAGACAACTCTGAGATTATATCTCACACCTGCAAAAATGACTAAGATAAAAAACTCAAATGACAGCACATGCTGGAAAGGCTGTGGAGAAAGGTGAACACTCCTCCATTGCTAGTGGGAGTGAAAACTTGTACAGCCACTATGGAAATCAGTCTGGCAATATCTTAAAAAAACTTGGAATAGCTGTACTTTAAGGCCTAGCCATACCACTACTGGGTATACATCCCAACAATTCCTCATCAAACCACAGGGTTGATGCTCCTCCACCGTGTTCATAGCAGCTTTATTTGTAATAGCTAGACACTGGAAACAATCAATTGTCCCTCAAGTGATGAATGGATAAAAAACTGGTATGTTTACACAATGGAATACTTCCCAGCCATCAGAAACAAGGAAATCATGCTATTTTCTGCCAAATGGAGGGACTAGAAAAGCTCATCCTGAGTGAGCTAACCCAGACCCAGAAAGATACACATGGAATGTAGTCACTGATAACTGGATGGCAGCCATATAGTACAAGGTAACTCTCCTACAACCCACAAACCCAAAGGAACAGGAACCTAGCATAACTACCCTATGAGAAATTCCACCCAGCAGCAGATCTAAACAGATGCTGAGACACACAGTCAAACATTAGGTGGAGCTCTGGGAGCCCTATATAAGATAGGAAGAAAGAATAGAGAGAGCCGGATGGGTCAAGATCAGCACTTGAAGATCATCAGAACCAACTAACCTAGGCCCTTAGAGGCTTACAGCAGCTGAAACACTAATGAAAATAAGATGAAAAAAGGTTAGATGTGACCTACACTCACCTATACACATATACAGGATAGGCAACTTGGTCCTCATACTGATCCCTGAAGCATTCTCAGTCATGGATTTGTTACATGGGACACTTTGTTAGTGGGACACTTTACCCTAGTGGAGCTTCCAAGTCAGGACCCAGAGCAAGAGGAAGCTCTTAGCTCTCATGTGACTGATGAACTTGGAGGAGCTGATATATGGGGGCCCCCCACACTGGAGGAGTAGGATAGGTGTGGTATGAGTTTATTAAAATAACCAATTATGAGAATGTTTTTGTTTAATCCCTGATGTGAGGCTGCTTAAGACAGAGGTGTAAAGTATTAACTGTCTTGTGAGCTAGCAGAGGCATGGCTATTTAAATTCTGAGGACTTGGGAGAGAGGAATAAAAATCCAGACCCCTGAGGAGAAGGGGGATCTACAAAGAAATAGGAGAAAAGGCTACAAAGAAGAAAGAGGTTGCTGTTCTCCTGGCTGCTGGTGCTCCCCCAAACTGCTGCTTGTTCTTACTGCTGCTGTCTCCTGGTTTGCTGGATTTCTACTGAGACTGGTATTACCCCAAAGAACCCCAATCAGCAAGAAGTAGCTCAAAGATACCTACATCCCTTCTCCCTCTAACCTTCTTGATCTCCTGCATAGTGTTGAGGGGTTGGGAGAAACAAGGGGTGGAAGGAAATAGAAGAATAAAGTAGAGTAAAATAAATTAACTAAATAATTATAGTACAAAAATAAATAAAAGCCACCTGCTATAGATAGGTGGGAGGGTGGGACCAGGAGGGGAGGAGGAGGTTTGCGATTGAGATGTGACTTGAATTAATAAATGAATGTATAAAAAATGACAATGTCTCAAATAATTCAAACAAACAAAATTTTAACAGGAATAAATTTTTATTCTTAGAACATAGTTTCTGGAGAATTATTTGAAGAGTTGATGGCAACAGATGATGTACCATCTGTAAAGTGCAAAGAAACCACTTTAAATAATGCTTGTTCATTTCCTTAGCCTTCAAGAAAATTCTTATTCATTCCTTCTTATTAGATTTATTGAGTCCACAGGTAAGCTTGTTATGTTTTTACTCTAGCTTGTACGCTCAGCTAACTTTAGAGTTTAAGTAAGACTATTGCAGAGAAAATCTTTTGTGTGCACCCTAAAGACATCAAACATTTAGGTGGAGGGGAAAATGACTGATACAAGGTGTATGTGTGTTCAGAGATTAATTATCTTGAATTGTTTATTACACTATGTATATCTGTAATATAATCATTTTGTACCCCATAAAAGGTTATAATTTTTGTCACTTCAGCAAATGAAACAATATTCACTCATCAGTGAGTACATACCATGTGTGTCTTTCTGGGTCTGGGTTACCTCACGCAGGATGACATTTTCTAATTCCATCCATTTGCCTGGAATTTTCATGATGTCACTGTTTTAAATAGCTGAGGAACATTTCATTGTGTGTGATTGGGAATCTTTGATTAGATGTAAAGTAAATAAACAGAATAGTAAATAAAGAAACAATGCAAATGTATACATAACTTTAAAAGATAATATAAAAACAGATAACAAAGGCACAAAGAAACAATATGATGCCCAGAATTAAGCCAGCCTTGGATATCTTTTTTGTTGAATCTACTGTCTGTCTGTCTATCATATGTCCAGCTCCCATGAGTGTGCTCCAGAGGTCAAATGAAGGCACTGAATTCTCATGTGCTCTTCCCTTCCTTAGATGGACTAAAGAAACCCATCGAATTTCATGGCATGGCATGGAAGAGGAAATAGAAACAGAGACCGTAAGAAATATCAATTGGATTTCATCTACAGACCTAGAATTCAAGTTACTGAACATGTGAGCTTCAAGCTGTTCTCACAGACACAAATTAACATTGGACCTAAGAGCGAAGCACACACTTCAATCCTTCACAGCATATTGGTCTTGGCCCCAGCTGTCTTAAAGTCAGGTCTCATGAATGGCTTGTTAGTCTCAAAATTATGTGGATAGAATTGTCCTCCAGGATGCTCACATGAGTAGAGATTGATCTATGGTTGTTTCAGCTCCAAATTATGAAGAATCAGATAGTCTCTGGGAAAAACTGAAAACTATTACCACATTTCCAGGCATTCTTTCCCTCTTCCCTCTGAAGGAAGCTGCTGAAGAAACTCTTTGTTCATTTGCCATGTTTGTATAGCCTGTACACATTAGCTAGAGCAGAGGGCCTCAGAGATATATGTGGGACTCACTGATTTCTTTCTCCATTTCTCCTGCCCACTTCTGTTGAGGGAAGGTCTAATATCATTGCTTCTGATAGGTTGAATTCAATGCTGAGATCTGGTTACCGCCCCTTCTGAGCCATTCTCTTGATTGGTTAATAAAAGTTGCTTATGGCCAATTAGCTGGGCAGAAAGAGGAAAGCAGGACTCCCTGAGATTAGAACAGTTACCCTGAGCACACACAGAGAGACTCTCTCTCTTTCCACTGGGAGTCACAGAAGGAGACTGATGTCTGGAGAATGGTGGAAGGTAATTAATTGAAGGCACATGGCAGTTTGGGATTAGGTGATCCGGGTTAACTTAGAGTAGCTAATTGAGAGTCTGCCGAGCTAAGGTCTAAGCATTAAAACATTAAAAGGTCTTGGTGTATTTAATTATTGTGGAAAAGACTGTGGAGGCTTATAGGCCGTCTGTCCAAGCAGTCCCGGGCCATTGGATTTCCAGACTCCTGGACTCCCCTCAAGCCCAGGTGAAGCTCCTGCCAAGCTACTGGTAATTCTACTGGCCTAATATAACAACTTATATTACTTAACAGAGTTTAGGTTACAGGTGGTGTAGGCCACCCTTGGTCCCGGGGCTCTTTCTCCAGGATAAGTTAGGCAACCAGTTAAGGCACTCTGGCCAGGCTGCCCACTACTCTGCCAAGCTACCGGCTACTCTGCTAGCCTAACCTTACAGTTTATACTTACTGATAACTATATTAATTAATTAATTTGCAGTTTCACACTTGATCTTTCTTTTTTCTCAAATAAAATGTCTTCACTAATTCATACCTGACAACTTGCTTCCAGAGATACCCATGATATGGGTGAAACATTTGCATATGGCCTGTTGATTTCATTGGGATTGGCTATTTTCAACCTCTTCTTACTCAGTTTCTGGACCTGATTTTGTTGGTACACTCACTCTTTTGTTTCACATTCATTGAGTCTGATCACTCCTCATTTTAGAAATCACTAAGCAGGACACTGTTGTCATCTCAGAAATAGAGTGGAGGAAAGTATATATTGCCCATTTTATAGAAAGGTATGCTATTAGAGACAAATATGAATAATTAAAGGTTATTGCAAAAGGTAGTTTAACTTTGATCAAGCATGAGTCTCAAGAAGGAGATATTGGAGAAGGAAAGCCTGAGGTGAATGATGTGTTTTTGAGTTGTGGTGTGGTTACAATGGTGAGAGGAATCATGGATTGAACATAGGTAGTTTATAGACTTTAAGAGAGTGAATTACATCACAAGGTAATGATGAGCTTCATTTAGTACCTTGAGCACAGAACTTGAAACTCAATACCTTGAACATAGCATTAAAAATGAAGATTTAGTTCCCATTTCGGTTGTTTCCAGTTTCTGGCTATTACAAATAAAGCTGCTATGAACATTTTTGAGGCAATGTCCTTGTGGTTTCGTTTCAAATCTTTTGGATATATGCCCAAGAGGGGTATGGCTGGGTCTTGAGGTAGATTTATTCCCAATTTTCTAAGGTATCTCCAGATTGATTTCCAAAGTGGTTGCACAAGTTTGCAGTCCCACCAGCAATGGGGGAGTGTTCCCCTTTCTCCACATCCTCGCCAGCATGTGCTATCATTTGAGTTTTTGATCTTAGCCATTCTGACAGGTGTGAGATGGAATCTCAGAGTTGTTTTAAGTTGCATTTCCCTGATAACCAAAGATGTTGAACATTTCCTCAAATGTCTCTCAGCCTTTAGAGATTCCTCTTCTGTGAATTCTCGGTTTAGCTCTGTACCCCATTTATTGATGGGGTTATTTGATTTTTTTGGTGTTTAATTTCTTCTGTTCTTTATATGTCCAGGCAGCCACTGGTATGTCATTTTTTAGTTTTGGAAGCTGCATGCCCTGCACTTCCTATATAATCAGTATATTTATCCCTCTCAGGTCTCTGAGGTGGTTGAAGAATAGATAGCTAGAGTCTCATAGTTAAATTTTGAGTTGTTTAGGAATCAAGAGGGCGTACTGGATCTAAGAAGATATTTTTAAAATTATGAGGCAAGTTAGTATAAAAGCAGAGTTAGATATAGAACTTTAAACACATGGAGATGGTTAGATAGTAGAATGTTAAAAGTCAGGTGCCAAATACATATGGACTGGACATTGGGAATGTATGCTAAGCCATATAACTCTTATAATTGTGGCCTATTTATTTCTGTTGTTTTGTATTGTATTTATAGTTATAAGAAAAAGAACCATTTTTTGGACTGAAAGGGAGAGCTGTTGGGGGGAAAAAAGAAATACCTTAAACTAAAAAAAAAAGAAGGGAAGAGGATGGGGGGGTTGAGGGGGAGGAGGGTGGAAGGGTGGGACTGGAGGGGGGAGTAGGGAGGGGATTGTGATTGAGATGTAACTTGAAGAAATAAAAAATAAATTATTAAAAAAATGAAGATTTAACAGGAATTACAAGCCCAGTTTACTTCCCAAGTGTGATTTACTCACTAATCAAGCTTCCATGAGAAGTTTAGTGCCTTGGTTGACTTCAGAGAATGAGGATCCACTTCAGTTTGGTGATATGTGTATCCCAAATGTCAACAAAACTCATTATATCATAAAGTACATATACTTGGGAAGGAGATATTTTGTGGGTAGTGGGGTGGATGAATTTGAGAGTAGATAAAATCAGTTACATCATATCCACATAAACATTATCTCAATTAGAGCCCCTAGATTACAGAGATATCTCCCTTTCTTGGCAGTAATTATGTTGAGGTCTCAGTATGATTTTCAGCAACCTATAGGGCATGGATTGGATTTAGTTTTTTGGAGATAGATATGAATTTGAATGGTTAGCTTTCCATTTGGAAGTTACTAAATATCTCTTAATTTCAGTTTTCTAAATGTAACATGGGACTCTTATGCCTCATAATGTTGCTGGTTTACCAAGAAAAATGTATTTGTGTCCTTATTGGTCTAGCTTGTATGAGGAAGCAGCAAGGAGAATTGTCATTGCAAGTAATTGCTCTCTTTGCTGTTTTTGTTAACCATCACAAATGATATTTTTTTATATTTGCATCTTATGCAATGAATCAGACATGAACAGTGTTGTTTTTGGGTCTCATAATGAAATTTACAGAACTCTTACATTACAGGTACAGATTTGGTCTAAGTGAGAAGTCACTGATATTTCTACTCTTTATGTTACTCTATACAATGAACTGTACAGGGAAACTTGAGTTTGGGGAAAATGTAGCTTCTGGAATGAGAAAATCCAATAACTTGTGGTCTATACCATACCAATAAATTCCCTCAGCTGTAAATGGAGAAGGGATAGACTCCTTGTTACCATTGGTGGGTTGAGTGCATACCGTTAATTTTCCTCACAAACTCTTTGAGCTATTTTAATTAGTTGGTGAGAAAGCTACTGGTCTTTCTTTGAAGCTTTCTAGGATTCTGTCTTATATCCAATTAACAAGAGACCCACAGGATTGATCCAAAAGCAAGATAAAAAACCTTTAAGGAGATGGAAGTTTTAATATGACACAGTAATCACTCACAAAGTTTAATACAATTTTATGATATTCAGTCATGATGCCTTAAACCAATGGAGCATTTTTACAAGTTTCTTTAAAGGCAATTTCAGTGGTCCGTAAAAGATAATTTGAGAATTAACAACATGATCTGGAAGACCCCATGGGGGTAGGACTATGAGTATACCAACCAACACCATATGAATTTGGGGTACGGTATATGGAAGAATGATGGTTAGCAAGGGGGAATACACTCACAGTTGAGGAGGACAGAGACACTTCTACTGCATTAGACCCTACTTTATTACTGTTTTCACCATTGCTTATAACCATGGATCTTTGTCCATTGTACATTTCCAAGGTGACCTCTCTGAGAGGGAGAATTCAGTTTTTTGAAGGAGGTTCTGGCTTTATTAAGACTTGTTACAACTAGAAAAGAAAGGGATCAATTCTGGCCACCTTTCTTTGTGTTCTGGATTGACCATGGTGTTTGATTTTCTCTATAATTTTCATCATTTGAACTGCCTTACTATTCTATCTCCCTTTGCTAACACCTAGTATCCCAAGACCACTAAGTTATTACTTGGGATAGGAATAAGGGTCTAATGGAAAAATGCATCCAGGGATAAAGGGGGAGTTCAAACAGACTTATCCTTACCCTGCAATACTGTTGAGGGAATGTTTGGTTGTAGAGCGAATCCAGACAGCTGGACCTATAGATTAGTTATAAAGAACATACAATCTCAATGGCTATTCTCAGTTTTCAATTTAACTACTGGAACAAAATAAAACCCAAATGACTAGGCACATCAGTGATGGTCTTTTTTAAAAATTAAATAACTTTAAAAGGGCACTTCTATTCTGTATCTTTGAGATAGAAAAATAGGCCTTTAATCAACATATTGGAGGTGGGTATATCCACTTTTAATTTGGAATACACCTTCTCCTGTCAGCTTATGTAAATGACATGGAAGAAGGAAGCTTGCTCTCTCTTTGCCTGCTTAGTCTTGCTTGCCTAAGCAAGTCCATTACATCACTGGCATTAGAGCCTAAATCTCTGGGATTCTTCCAAAGACCATATGAGACATCCAGCATTGTGGACTGAACAACTACTGAACTCTTGGAACTTGTATACATAAGCAACCACACTTGGATTTGTTGGACCACATTTGAAGCCATTCTATTAAATCACCTGTTTGTGTATATATATTCACTCTATACATTCTGTTCATGTAGAAAATCCTGAGTAATTAACAATAGAATCCCCTTCTTTCTGACCGTCAAATCAAACAAATGCCTTTATTCGTTTGGAATGAACAATTTTATTTTCTCTTTGGTCTATGAGTTAAGACTTGCAAATATCAGAGCTTAATGCTACACACAGTTTTCAGTAATGTGTATTCCTCCCAAAGTGAAAAGGACAATGAAAGTAATGCATCAAACAAAACATCCGAAGTTCAAAACTCCACTTAGTTATCCCTCGAAACTTATTCACACAGACAACAGTGAATGCACTCAGAAAGTTGTTTTCAGGCAACTTCTTGGTTTTATGAATACAACAATGAATAGTGAAGAGAAGACCATGAATTTGGAAGTTAAAAGTGGGGATGGGGCATATTGAACATGTAGTCCCAAGAACTTGGAGGAAAGAAATGACACATAGTAAAAAACTTAAAAGAGAAAGCCACTTTAGAATAAAGGGTATTTATACACAAAACAAAACATTGCTTTGCTCTTACAAAAATTGTGTGAACAGAAATCAATGGGGTAAAGATAAAAACTTTTACCTTTAAATAAAAAAGTGAAGTATCTCATCATTTCTCTAAAACAACTCTTACTTTCCCCAAAAT
>CAJQZJ010032290.1:5051264-5113188 GCA_907164525.1 Lophiomys imhausi
GAAGTATCTCATCATTTCTCTAAAACAACTCTTACTTTCCCCAAAATGCACTGTTTGCTATAGCTAAGGTACTTCAACTAAGCATCTTAAACACATTTTTTAAAACAAAATCTAAGTGAATGTTTATATATCAAAGAAATAGAATTGAAAATAATTTATGTACTATGAATCCTTCCAGAGGGACTAAGTGCCCATTGTGAGATAGCCTGTCTTTTTCTTTAGTGTTGTAGCCACAGAAAAGTTGTCCTTACTCCACTGAATAATCTACTACCTGTACTCAGGCAGGTAATTCTTACTAAATTCAGTGGATGGCTCACAAAAGAACTCAATGTAATAGAAGCTTATGGTGAAAAAGTTGTTGTAATTTGGGAAGGAGTGGGCAGTAATAAAAAAAAAGCATAGGTAACAATGATTAAATGCATCTTATTAATGTATGAAATGGCCAAACAGTAAAAATTCAAAAATCCTCAACTATCTATGCACATCAGAGTGATACCTCACTTGCAACCAACCACAAATGTGGAGGTGGTACCCCATGTTCCCTCTTGAAACTGTGCCCTTGGTACTATGTCCAGCCCATGATAAGGACAGAATGAAAATATGTCTAATAGTGAATTTTGATACTATCTTCTTTTAGAACTCAATGAAACACATTCAAGGGTTAGTATAGCTGTATTCAGTTGATGTGTAAGTTGTACAGCATGAATATATGGAATGGTTTCATAACATCTGCTTAACTTATAAAAACACAGCAATGTGATTTGTCACAATAACATTGAAGAAATACATCATGGGGAAGCAGCATTTTTCATTATGACATGATCATTCCTCACAAATTCTCCCAGAAGCTTAGAAATGTAGAAATCAGGTTTCAATGATATCATGTAATAAGTTGGAGGTAACATTATAATTAATAGCTGATGTCTGAAATTTCTTAGAAGATAATAAAGTAATGTTCCCTTTTTCTTCACCATATTCACCACAACACTTGAAATTTTAGGTAGGACAATCACAGCAGTAAAGTAACCACATTGTGAACATTTTCTTCTGTCAGAAGAGATATATTGTCAAGGAATAAATTAAACATAAGCTAACAAAGGAATAAAAGTGTCATATTTATAATTTATTTTCTTCTCAGAAGCTCTGAATGGGTAGAGGGGATGAGGTTTAGCTGTGGAGAAACTGGAGATAATGTATTAATATGATCAACATATTTTATGAGATTCTTAAAGAATTAATAAGATTTCATCATCAAAAATGATTTCCAATTTAGGTGGAAAGTTAGTATTCACAATTAAGTATTGTATCCAGGTAGATCAAGGCAACATACAATATAATTGCCTTTGTTTTAAACATCAATGAACAGTAAGATTTCAATTTACAAGAAAAACATCAATTTTGTATCACTCCTGCACTCTACATATGTGACATTGTCTTGGAATTATGACAGTGTCTGTGAATGGAATACACACAGCAATTAGCAAATGCCAAGTGTAGAACCTGTTTAATAACATATTTCTTTAGGGGAAGTATAAAATACAGTATGAAGTGTTCAGATTCAGAATAACCATTATAGCTTCACTGACATTCATGAAGATGCAAAGATTTCCAGTGTGTCTCATGTCAGTATGTTGTACTTTATATTTCCAAATGATTTAAAACAAGATTATTATATAGGAAGTGCAGGGCCTGCAGCTTCCAAAACTAAGAAATGACATACCAGTGGCTGCCTGGACAGTTCCCATTTTCTCTCCATACATTACAGCATCAATCTTCAGCCATTTGGCCCCTCTCAGGTCTCTGAGGTGGTTGAAGAATAGATAGCTAGAGTCTCATAGTTAAATTTTGAGTTGTTTAGGAATCAAGAGGGTGTTCTGGATCTAAGAAGTTTTTTAAATTGTGAGGCAAGTTAGTATGAAAGCTGAGTTAGATATAGAACTTTAAACTCATGGAGATGGTTAGATAGTAGAATGTTAAAGTCAGGTGCCAAATACATATGGACTGGACATTGGGAAAGTATGCTAAGCCATATAACTCTTATAATTGTGGCCTATTTATTTCTGTTGTTTTGTATTGTATTTATAGCTATAGAAAAAGAACCATTTTTTTGGACTGAAAGGGAGAGCTGTTGGGGGGAAAAAGAAATACCTTAAACAAAAAAAAAAGAAGGGAAGAGGATGGGGGGTTGAGGGGGAGGAGGGTGGAAGGGTGGGACTGGAGGGGGGAGTAGGGAGGGGATTGTGATTGAGATGTAACTTGAAGAAATAAAAAATAAATTATTAAAAAAATGAAGATTATTAAATGCTAAATTTCAAAGTCATTGCAGGATTCAAAGTCATGGCAATAATATCCCACCTCTTTAGTTTCCACTATTATAATTTCATTAAAGGCAAATATGAAGTTCTCAAAAAGAGACCTCAAGTAATTATAATAATTAACACTGACAACACTTAAGGTTGCAGAGAGTTTGGGGGCATCATTTTCATTTCACTTGTTTCACTCTGGAATCTGTTTTTTCTCCATTATTGTTTTTTTTGTTTGTTTGTTTGAACTTTGTTCTCTTTCTCAGTGGTAAAGTTAAAGGCTCATGATGAACAACATAGACTATGGCAATGTAAAGGAAAATCTTATTTGAAAGTGAGAGCCCATTTTATGCATGACACATGGAGGTCAGAAGAGAAGGGGAGGAAGTGAGAAAGTATTCACAGTGAGGTGTGGGGAAAGAAGTACAGTTGGGCAAACAAATTGCTCTTGACATTAATCCCCTGAGTTCCCTACACCTGGAACACATTTACTTACTCCCTGGACATTCTCAGAGTGCCGATCCTTAATGAACACCTAGTTTTCTTTACATAATTGCAAAAGCATATCTTTAAACTTTTTATTAATAACTCTAAACACCTTCCAACTCATCAGCCCAAGGCACATGAGAGAGGATACCAAGATGAAGACATACTCAGGTATAAGTATTTGGGGCAAGGAGTCAGTAGTCCATCCAAAACAGCATACACAGGAGCAGTTGCAACCTGCCAATGGGAACACAGCAATCATTGGCAGCTGCAGTAGCTATCTGGTTCTAGTATCAGAATAGAAGTTGTTGCACCCCCAATCGTGGCCTCAGTATCTTTTGCCTGCCCAAATTTACCAAACCCTCAAGTAGCAGGTGCTGCACCCACGTGGCCTCAGTGCAGTGGCTTTTCCTGTACCAAGCTAGGCTTCACCTGGTCTCAGCCCAACCTAGGCAGCAATCTTCGGCAAGTCTTAGCAGCAGCAACCATCAGCAAAACATTGTCTAGGGTCTTTCAAAGTTAAGTAGCAATGAGAAGCAAGACCAAGCAGAAGAGCCTCCTTGAGTTTCCAGGCCTTCCTTTATATATTGTTTCTAATTATGGACCAGGATGTTTCTCATTGGCCAACTATAACCCTTCCTCAAAAATTAATTCTTGAGGGCCAATATCACAAGCTCTCCCAGGAGCGTATCCACCAAAGGATGTAAATATGCTCACCATAGGCTAGTCGTCATGCTAATTTGCATGCCCCTTTCATGAGTCTGTTTTTCAGGTGTAGACAAAGCACTCCCACAACTCTTACTTGAGAACAAAAAACACATACATTCAACACAACTGTGTTTCCAAAGAAATACAAGCCTCCACCACATAATTAAATGAAAACACCAGCTTTTCATCGTGTGGTCTGTTTGAGTGTGGAGCCTAGTGGTCTTTTCTTGTTTATCTCCTGGTTGCATCTTGTTCCACGTTCTTGCTGTTCCAAGCCTCTAATAGTAGAATCACTATAGCCACAAGAACCAAGGCAGCCTCAACCATCTGTGCGAGATTTTCAACTGTGTGAGTTTGGTGCTTTGAGGCTGGGAGTTCTCCAAACAGAGAGCAATGAAGTCAGGTCACAGCACGATCTTCCCACAATAAGTAGTTGTGTAAAGTCTCATTGTCGTAGACAGAACTAGATCCCTCTGTGTTTATCTCTCAAACTAGAAACTTACTTCTTGCTTAATCTTGCATGGTCATGCTTTCTGCATGTTTTAATTGTCTGAGATTCCCAAGAAAATGAAATAATTTTAGTAAATCATATAAAATGTTGAGTCATTCCTCTGAGCACCCCATGTTTTTCTATAAATGCATGTTATTCTTGTGACATCTCATCCTGTAGATCGTGCATGATTTTTCCTTCTGCTTCTAAGTGTGGAACAAGTCCAGTTCCCTCAATGTCCCTACTTAAGTGGAAACTTCACCAACCCATAATAATCTTATACCTTGCTGTACCCAGCTCCCAGGAAAGCGCTCACCTACTCTGTGGTGGTGGAGGTTTGGTCCTTGGATTCTGCCAGAGCTGGATGAGAGATTTTGAGCTCCTAGCCCTTAACTATGACCTATATATTTCTTCCCCAATCTGAATCTTAACTAATTCCAACTAACTATAACTCCGTTGAAGACAAAGTTTTGTGCCTCTGGGTTCTTGGATGTTTGTCAAGATCCTAGCTCAGTGTCACCAGGACTTACCAAAACTTATCATTGAATGTATGGGAGGAAAGATACACAGATGAATTCAGAACTGCCTTCCTGAATCTGTGCTTCACATTGACCACAAGTTTTTGGTGTCCAGCTCTTGCCATGAAACTGGGAGCTTTCTTTCAGGAAATAAATATGAGAGGAGAATGCAGATCAGTAACTATCATTTGAGATTGTTCTCACTAGGTTTTGCTAACATGATATATACTAGAATTATTCGGATAGAGTCATCTTCACTTGAGAAAATGCCTTCATAATATTTCCATGTAGGCATATCTGTAGGTAGATTTTCATGACTAAATAATATTTGATGTGGAAGGGACTGAGCCCACTAAAAGTCCACTGTGTGGGATTCTAATTCTGGGTGGTTTGACCCTTATGGTATAAAAAAAAAACAATCTAAGCCAGCCTTTGAGGAGTAAGTCTGTAAACAATGCTCCTCTATGGCCTATGCCTCAGTTCCTGCCTAGAGTGCCTATCTCTAATACTCTTCACTGGGACTCTAAGCTATAAAATGTAGTAAACTCTTTCTTCCCTATGTTGTTTTAGATCATAGTGTTTTACTACAAAAATAAAAACCTAAATGATACAGAGACAATGTCTGATCACTTTATCAACTGTGTCCTCTTCTAAACCCTCCTGCCTCTTCTAAAATACAATTAGTCATGGAGGGAAACACTTGCGTCAGGAGATGCTGACGGCTGCTCCTCTATTGAGAGGTGGAAATGTGTTGAATTGAACAGCTGCTTTCCTCGGGATTTCTTTACTCTTACTTTAGGCTGGAGAACTTTTTAGCCAAGAACTGAGTGACCCATACACTAAGAAAAGGTGAGTCCTTACCTGATACCAAGAGGGCAAGTGCATCATTTGATTTTGAACACACCTGTGGCAGGTTCCTAAAATAGCCATATCATGTATATGTTCCATTGTGGTTGGGAATCACAGAACCCAGAACAAAAGAGCCTAGAATGATGATTGTTGTGTTGATGTGGGGCCAGGGTCCATGTGAGGTTGTGATTTCCTTTCTGGACCAGAATGAAACTGCTAAATCCCAGTGACGAGCTACACTGCATGATTATGGACTTTCCTGATCTCACATTAACGTGGGGCCAGACTTACAAGCTGGATTTTTCATAGGCTCCCAGGATTCAAGGGGCAATGTGTGCAATGAACTTAAGCTGCACACATTGTGCAACAGGCTTGGGCTCTGAGAGAAGTATTCCTGGAGGGAAGATACCTTCTTGAAGGAGATTCTGTGGTGGGACCCCTGAGTGTCCTCTGACCTGTTATCACCATCTCCAGGGTATCACTGTGCTCTGACAAGTCCACACGTCTCTTATAGTGACATTTATATATCCCTGTATGAGGGGTTGTCATGTGATGGATGCAGAACTTTGCCTTGTTCATGGATTTCACACGACACTACCTATACTAAGGATCTACATTTTCTTCTTTATGCAGAAAGTACTCCTGGGCCTCCCAAACCCCTGATTTAATGACATGTGTGCATTCAGAAATCACAGAATCTAGATAAGCCTAGGTGATTGGCTTTGGGAGAGGTCAGGCAAGGAAATCAAAGGTTTGTCCCATTATAATCCCTTCTCAAACCCTAGCTCCGAGATCAATGGAACTGGCCCAGAAATAATTTTCCCATCCCCATTGTGAAGAATTGACCCACTGGAGAGCAAAAGGGAGGTTTGGTGTTCAGTGTGAAGCACTGAATTCTAGGGTGACAGTCCTGTGCTCCATAGTAAGACCTGGAAGAAAATTCTTCTAAGAACATTTTCCCTTTGAGTGCAAGGGTGGATCTACTGAGTGACTATGTGGAATCAAACCTGGCTTTGGAGTAAGGTTCCTTATAGACTTGAGTGTCCACTCCCCCTCTTCCTATATCACCAAGGCACAGAAGCACTTTGTGTATGAGGATCATGGTGAGTCTTGGAAATGTTCTTAGCAAGGTTGCTCAGGAAGTCTGACACTTTTCTGCACCACCACAAGACATGCTGTTGTCGTTCTGAGAGCAAGTCCTTCCTGTCATGGGTTTGCCACATCATTGCTATCATAGGAAGGACAACTCTTTTTTCTCAGTGCAGGGGCTTAGTTAAGTACTCAGGTTTCTGAGGAATCTTTAGCCAATGGATTTTTCTCTATTCCTCAAGCTTTCTTGTGTGTTTTTCGAACCAGAGAAACAACATTCACATGCCACAGCCTTTTATTTTACAGAGTAACAATTGCAGATCCTTATTTTTATCCCTCAACTTGAAATCCTGCCTGGCTATAGGACATGACCTCTGCAGGCTCTATATCCCCCACAGCAAGGATTCTCAGATAGGACTACTCCCATATTCTTTCTAGAGGCTTCCCCCATCCCAGGCCTCTTGAAGTCCCAGAGATGCCTCACTACCAATTTCTGTCCTCTCCCTATTCTGAATCTCCCACCCAGTCGGCTCCCTCTAACTACCTCCAATATCTATTTTATTTCACCTTCTGAGTGAGATTCAAGCATCCTCACTTGGGCCCTCCTTGGTAACTTGCCTCTTTGGGTTCATGTGTGTAGCATGGTTATCTAGTACTTTATGGCTAATATTCACTTATAAGTTAATACATACTATACATGCCTTTGGGTTTGTGTTATCTCATCAAGATGATATTTTCTAGTTCCATCCATTTGTGTGCAAATTTCATGATGTCCTTGGTTTTAATAGAAGACTACTATACCATTGTGTAAATGTACCATGTTTTCTTTATCCATTCTTCTGTTGAGGGAGATCTAGGTTGTTTCCAGTTTCTGACTATCATGAATAAAGCTGCTATGAACATAGTTGAGCAAGTGTCCTTGTGCTGTGTTTGGGTATATGTCTAGAAGTGGTAGGTCTTGAGGTAAAACTATTCCCAATTTTCTGCAAAAATGCCAAATTGATTTCCAAAGTGGTTGTACACTCTCACCAACAATGGAAAAATGTTCCACTTGCTCCAGAGATCCTCACCAGCATATGCTGTTACTTGAGTTTTTTTATCTCAGCCATTCTGGTGGGTGTAAGATAGAATTTCAGAGCTGATTCAATTTGCATTTTCTTGTTGACTAATGATGTTGAATATTCCTTTAAGTGTTTCTCAGCCGTAAGAGTTTACTCTTTGAGAATTCTCTGTTTTGCTCTGTACCCCATTTTAAAATTGGTTTATTTGAGTTGTTGGTGTCTAATTTCATTTTTTAAATTAAATTATTTTCTCAAGTGACATCTTGATCAAAGTCCCCTCCATTTTTCCCTCCAGGCCCCATCCTCCCTCTCTCTTCCCCATGTATGTCCTTTCCTTCTCAGATGACAGGAATCCCCACTCTTCAACCCCCCCCCCCTCAGTTTGAAGTCTAAGAACTTCCTCTTGTACTAAGGCCTGATATGACAGCCCAGCAAAGGCAATGTGTTTCACTAGGAGGCAACAGGGTCCATGACTCACTTCTGGGTGGAGTTTTTCATAGGATAGTTATGCTAGGTTCCTGTCTGTTTGGGTCTGTGGGTTGTAGGATGGTTGTCTTATGCTATATGGTTAAAATCCACGTAGAAGTGAGTACATAGCATGTGTATCTTTCTGAGTCTTGGATAACACCCACTGGATGAGCTTTTCTAGTTCCATCCATTTGGTTGCAAATTGAATGATCTCCTTGTTTCTGACAACTGAGTAGTGCTCCATTGTGTAAATGTACCACAGGTTTTTCGTTTGTTTGTTTGTTTTTGTTTCTTATCCATTCTTCAGTTGAAGGATATCTGGGTTGTTTCCAGTTTCTGACTATTATGCATAAAGCTCAATATCTGTGCACAAATCCAGCCCTGCTGATTATACTAGAAGTAAAACTCCAACCCAAGGAGGTGTCTAATTTCTTGACTTTATAAATTTTGGATATTAACCCTCTGTCAGATGTGGGGTTGGTAAAGATGATTTCCCAACATCTAGGCTGCTGTTTTGTTCTATTGATGGTGTCCTTTGCCTTACAGAAGCTTTAAGTTTCAGGAAAATCCATTTATTAAATATTGATCTTCGTGCTTGAACTGTGGGTATTCTGATTAGGAAATTGTCTCCTGTTCCAATGTGTGCAAGGCTATTCCCCACTTTCACTTCTATTAGATTAAGAATATCTAGTTTTTTAAGTCTTTGATACACTTGGACTTGGTTTTGTATAGGGTGAAAAATATAGATCTATTTGCATTTTTCTATATGCAGACATCCAATTAGACCACCAGCGCCATTTGTTCCTGATGCTTTCTTTTTCCCATTGTGTGGCTGTGGTTTCTTTATCAAATATCAAGTGTCTATAGGTGTGTGCATTTAATTCTGGGATTGGTTTGATTCCATTGATCAACCTGTCTTTTTATGCCAAAACCATGGAATTTTTATTACTATTGCTCTGTGCACAACTTAGGATAAGGGATTGTGAAACGTCTAGAAGTTTCTTTTATTATACAAGACTGTTTTAACTATCTTGGATTTTTGTTTTTACATATGAAGTTGAGAATTGTTCTTTCAAGGTCTGTAAAAAATTGTGTTGGGAATTTGATGGGAATTGCATTGATTCTCTAGATTGCTTTGGGTAAGGTGACTATTTTTACTATGTTAATCCTTCTAATCCAAGAGCATGGGAGATCTTTCCATGTTCTGATATCTTCTTCAAGTTCTTTTTTCAGAGACTTGAAGTTCTTGTCAAACAGGTCTTTCACTTGCTTGGTTAGAGTTAAATCAAGATTTTAAAAATATTAAATAAAAATATTTTAATATTATTTAAAAATATTATTTAATTTTAGTTAATTAATATCAGTAATATTCATAACATTAATATACTCTTGTGAAGGATGTTGTTTCTTTAATTACTCTCTTATTGTTTATATAAAGGAGAGATACTGATTTTTTAGTTAGTTTTTTATTCAGCCACTTTGCTGGAAGTGTTATCAGTTGTAGGAGTTCTCTGGTAGAATTTTTGGAGTCACTTATATACACTATATCATCTCCAAATAGTGATACTTTGACTTCTTCCTTTCCAATTTGTAAATTTGTATTCCCTTGTTCTCCTTTAGTTTTCTTATTGTTCTAGCTAGGACATCAAAGTACTATATTGAATAGATATTGAGAAAGTGGACAGTCTTGCCTTGTTTCCAGTTTATTTGTATTGCTTTATGTTTTTCTCCATTTAAGTTGATGTTGGGTATAATTTGCTGTATATTTCTCTTATTGTGTTTAAGTATAGGCCTTGTATCCTTGATATCTCCAAGACTTTTAACACGAATTGGTGTTGTATTTTATCAAAGGCTTTTTCTGCACCTTGTGAGATGATCATGTGTTTTTTTTTCATTCAGTTTGTGTGTATGTTGGATTATATTGTTACATTTTCCTATATTGAACCATCCCTGCATGAACCACCCCTGGATGAAGCCTATTTTATCATGGTGGATGATATTTTTGATGTGTTCTCGGATTCAGTTTTCAAGTATTTTATTGAACATTTTTGCATCAATGTTCATAAACAAAATTGGTCTAAAATTCTCTTACTTTGATGGGTGTTTGTGTGATTTCGGTATCAAAGAGACTGTGGCCTCATAGAATTCTCTTTCTTTTAAATGGGGGACAGAGCTAAATAGAGAATTCACAAAGGAGGAATCCCTAATGGCTGAGAGACACTTGAAGAAACGCTCAACATCCTTAATCATCAGAGAAATGCAACTCAAGACGACTCTGAGATTCCATCTCACACCTGTCAGAATGGCTAGGATCAAAAAGTCAAATGACAGCACATGCTGGCGAGGGTGTGGAGAAAGGGGTACCCTACTCCATTGCTGGTGGGAATGCAGGCTTGTGCAACCACTATGGAGGTCAGTCTGGCGATATCTTAGAAAACTTGGTATAGCTCTGCCTCAGGACCCAGCCATACCACCCAAATGCCTCTTCACGGAATCATAAGGAAGTTTCCTCATCTATGTTTATAGCAGCCCTTATTTGTAATAGCTAGAAACTGGAAACAACCCAGATGTCCCTCAACCGAAGAATGGGTTAAAAAACTGTGGTACATCTACACAATGGAATATTATTCAGCTATCAGAAACAATGAAATTATGCCATTTGCAGCCAAATGGATGGAACTAGAAAAGCTCATCCTGAGTGAACTAACCCGGACTCAGAAGGACATATATGGCATCTATTCACTTATAGTAGGATTTTAGCTATATAGTAGAAGGTATCAATACTACAACTAATACACCAAAGAGAACTTGGTCATAGACTTCTTATTTTTAATTTTTAATTTTTATTTATTTTTTATATATTAGTTATATTTTTTCTATTTTTTAGTCTTTTTTATCTATTGTATGCTTATTGATTTGTTTGCTTATTAGTTCTCTCTCCCAGGCAATGAGACACTTTTCACTGATGGTACTGCTTCATAGATCCCCAATGAATGAAGAGGCTCTTGGCCCTCATACGACCTCTCAACTGAGATGAGGGACTGTTATATAAGGACACTCCACCCCAGAGAAATGGGATTGAAGGGTTAGGAAGTAAAGAAAAAAATGAAATGTGATGTTTCGGCCTTTTACTACTAACTGTCATGAACTGTTTAGGATAATTAAGAAATGCAAACTAATGTTTATGCAAGCCAGTCATTCTGTTAGGTACTATGACAGCCTATTATAGTTACTTGCTAAGCTAATCAGAAATAAACCTGCTAAGAGACAAGCAACATCTGCTTACACTAATATAAGAGATAGATAGGGCCTCTTCAAAAACCTAAAGAGATCTGCAGAATATGGCATTCAAAGATGTTTTCGTAACTTTAGATTTTTTTATATCAAGACATATCAACTCCTGACAGCACCCCTTATTCTTCTCCAAGTAGAAGATGAGCATCGAAGAATCTCCAGTGGGAGATGATTGAATTAGTTGCAAGCCTATCTCTTGGTAGGAAAAGCCCCTTGCTCCAACTGTGACAGAATGCTGTCCAAAAAGGACAAAACCTGGAAGCAGGTAAGTCGACAGCCTAGCTCTGCCAAGACAGGGTAGGTAAGTCCTTCATAACCCCTGCTCTACAATCAATGTCTGTCAGAGAAGCGGGGCCAAACGACTGAAGAGCAATGCTGTAATGTATGGAGAGAAAATGGGAACTGTCCAGGCAGCCACTGGTATGTCATTTCTTAGTTTAGGAAGCTGCAGACCCTGTACTTCCTATAAAATCAGATATATTTATCCCTCTCAGATCTCTGAGGTGATTGAAGAACAGATAGATAAAGTCTCATAATTAAATTTTGAGTTGTTTAGGAGTCAAGAGAGTGTTATACATCTAAGAAGATACTTTTAAATTTGTGCTGCAATTAGTATGAATGTTGAGTCAGATATAGAACTTTAAACTCATGGAGATGTTTAGATAGTAGAATGTTAAAGTCAGGTACCAAATACATATGAACTGGTCATTGGGAATGTACGTTAAGCCATATAACCCTCATAACTGTGGCCTAATTACCTCTGTTGTACTGTATTGTATTTATTATTATAAGAGAAAGAGCCATATGTTGGACTGAAAGGGGAAACTGTAGGGGGAAATAAGATATACCTTAAACTTAAAAGAAAAAAAAAGGGAAGAGGATGGGGGGTTGAGGGTGGGAGGATGGGACTGGAGGGGGAATAGGGAGGGGACTGCGATTGAGATGTAACTTGAAGAAATAAAAAATAAAGGAAAAAAATAGTTTGAGGAGTAGTGATATTAGCTCTTCTTTGAGTGTCTGATAGAATTCTGCACTAAAACCATATTGTCCTGAGCCTTTTTTTGGTTGGGAACTTTTAATTACTGAATCTATTTGTATAGGGGTTATAGTACAATTTATATTGTTTACTTGATATTGATTTAACTTTGGTAAATGGAATCTATAATAAAATCATCCATTGCATTTAGACTTTCTAGTTTTGTGGTGAATAATAGCTTTTTGAAGTAAGACATATTGATTCTCATGAATGACTGTGTTAGACTCAAAATCCTGTGGATAGAATTGTCCTTTGGGATACTCACATGAGTAGAGATTGATCCATCATAGTTTCTGCTCCAAATTGTGAAGTTATCACAGAATTTCTGGGAAATGTTGGAGATGTTGAACACTTTCCAGGCATCCCTTCCCCTTTCTCTCTGAGGGAAACTGCTTAGGCAACCTTTTGCTTTTCTAGTCATGTTGATATAGCCTGTAAGCATTGCCTAGAGCAGAGACCTCAGAGATGTATCTAGGACTCACAGCTTTCTTTTTCCATTTCACCTATGGCACTCAATCTTTGCTCTTTCACAAAAAGTCTTTTTGAACTCATTCATGTCTTACAACTTCCTTACAGAGATACCCATGATATGATTGAAGCATTTGCATAAGGACATTTGCACCTTTCTACCTCTTCTCACTCAGTTCCTGGACTTCATTGGTTTGGTGCACTCATTCTTCTGTTCCACATTCGTTGAGTCTGGTCTGTCCTCATGAAAGAAATAAGTAAGCATACCACTATTGTCATCTCAGAAATAAAGTGCCGCAAAGTATAAATATTCTCCAATTTTTTTAGAAAGGTATTCTGTTAGAGGCAAATGTGAATAATTAAAAGTGATTGCACATATTAGTCTAAAATTTGATCTAGCAGGAGTATCAAGAAAGAAGGATTGAGAGAGGGAAAGTCTGAGGTGAATAATATGTTTGTGAGTTGTGATGTGGTTACAAAGGTGAGAGGAATAGTGGACAAGATATGAGTAGTTTATTGATTTTATCAAAATGTATTACTTCATGAGGTAGAGATTAACATTCTAGAGTATCATGTGCCCATAGCTTGACACCCATTGCTTTGAATATAGCATGAAAAATGAAGATTTTGCCAGAATTACAAAATAGTTTGCTTCCCAAGTCTGATTTACTCAACAGTCAACTTTCCATGAGACACTTAATGCTGTGCTTGACTTTAGAGAATGATGCTTCAGTTCAGTTTGCTGAAATGAGTATTCCAGATATGATCATCACTCATTAAATCATAAAGAACAAGTGGTTGGGAAGGAGACATTGTAGGGGTAGTAACGTAGATGAATTTGAGAGTAGATATAATCAATTGCATTATACAGTTTTTTTATAAAACTTAAAAATTATTTCTACTTAATTAGAGTCCCTGAGGTTATAGATGTATTTTCCTTCCTTTGAAGTAACTGTAGTGAGGTCTGAAAATGTTGTTAATCAACTTATAAGACATGGATTGAATTCAGACTTCTGGAGTAAGATGATTTGTATTTGAATGGTTAACTCACAATTGGAAATTAAGTAAACATCTCTTAATTTTATTTATTTTAATGCAACATGGGACTATTATGCCTCACAGTGTTGCTGGTTTACCAAGCAAAAAGTATTTGTGTCCTGGTTGGTCTCGCCTGTATGTGGAAGCAGCAAGAAGAATTACCATTGCATGTCACTGCTTTCTTTGGTGCTTTTGTGAACATTTACCAAGAACATTTTTGATATTTGCACCTGGTAAAATAATTCAGATATGAACATTTTTAAAAATCTCATAATGAGGTTTTTAAAACTCTTACATTATAGGTACAGCTTTGGTCCAGAAGACAGTGGGTGGGGTTCCTACTCTTTATGTCTCTGTGCATAATGAACTGTACAGAGACACTTGAATTTGTGGAAGAGAGATAGCGTCTTCAATGAGAAAATCAAATAAGTTTTGATTTACACCATTTTCGAAATTCCAGCTATCAGAGAGGAAGGGGTAGAATCCTTGTTCCCAGTACTGGCTTGAGTGCAAACTGCATTTTCCCCACAGGATCCTTTGATCAATGTTTAGTTAGTAGGTGAGAAAACTTCCAGTCTTCTCCTGGCAGCCTTCTAGGGTCATTTCTTACATTACCTATCAAGATCCTTGTTGGATAGATCCAGAAGCAAGGAAAATAATGTATAAGGAAATGGAAGTTTTAATATGACACAGAAATCATGCTGTAAGTTTAATACAATTTTGTAATACCCAGTTCTGACACATTAAATAACATGCAACATTTGAACAAGTTTCCTGAAGGCAAGTTTAATGTTCATTACAAGATAACCAACACCATATGAATTTAGGGTAAAGTGACAGAAGAATGGTTGGTATTTAGGGGCATATACCCACAGTTGGACTGAACAGAGGCACTACTCTTGTAAAAGACCCTACTTTATTACAAGTTTTAACCATTACTTTTACCAATGGATTCTGGTACATCACACATTTCCAAGGTGAATTCCCTGAAAGAGGGTTCAATCATTTGGAGGAGAGTCTGGCTTTATTTGGAGTTTTTAGAGTTAGAAAAGGACTGATTCAACTCTGGTAAGCTTTCTTTCTGTTCTGCATTGACAATGCCATTTTGTTTCCTCTGTCATTCACATCATTTGACTTTTCTTACTAATCTGTCTTCTTTGCTTACACTTAGATCCCCAAGACCACTAAGTTATTGCTTGAGATAGAATTGGGAACCTTAATAGAGAAATGAATCCAAGGATACGGGGCAGATCAAACAGACTTCTCATCCAGTGTTGAAGGAATGTTTGATTGCAGAGCCAAACCTACAAGTCAGTTATCAGAATATACAATCTCGATTTCTATTCTCAGTTTTCAGTTTAGCTGCTGAAATTTATGAAAACCCAAATTACTGGACACATCTTTCAGTGTCTTTTTTTTAAATTAAGTAAGTTTAAGAGGAAAGACCAAGTTCTACCGTGGATCTTAGAGACAGGAAAATGGCACTTTAATCAAAATATTTTGATGTGGGAATAACCAATCTCAATCTGGACTACAGCTTCTCCTGGCGGCTATGTAAATACAAGGAAGAGTGAAGCTTGCTCTCTCTTTACCTGCTTAGTTTATCTTTCCTTAGCAAGCCCGTGACTTCACCATCATTATAATTTAATTATTGGGATTCTTGAAAAGACCACCTTTGGCAACCAGCATTGTAGATTGAACAACTACTGGCTTCTTGGAACTTCCACTCATGAGCAGCCATCCTTGGATTTCCTGGATAACTAAGCCATTGTATTAAATCACCTCTCTCTCTCCCTCCCTTTCTCTCTCTCTCTCTCTCTCTCTCCCTCCCTCCCTTTGTCTCTCTCCATATATATATATAAAATATGTAATAAATTATATATAGAATATATAATATAATTATATATTCTATAATTTCTGTTACTGTAGAAAACCCTGACTAATACACAATATACACAATAAAACCCAGTATTGTCCTTACTGTCAAACCAGATAAATGCCTTTATTTTCTTAGAACAAAATTTAATTTTTTCTTTGAAGTGTTGCAAGCATCAAAGATTAACAATAAATATGGTTCACATTAATGTGTATTTCTCTCAAAGTAAAAATGACAATGAATGTAATGTACCAAATAAAACATAAAAAATTCAAGGCACCATGTAGTCATCCCAAGAAACTTAAACACACAGACAACAATGGATTCAGAAGGTTCTATTTGTAATGTGTTTATGGAAAGAGAACACTGTAATTTGGCAATGCAGAGTGGAGATTGGGGATATCAAAATTGTAGTCCAGAGGATGTGGATGGGGAGAAATGACACATTTACTTTTTAAATTAAAAACTTAAAAGAGAAAACTACTTTGGAATAAAGTATAATTTCTGGGCATGGTGGTGAATGCCTTTCACTTGGGAGGTAGAGGCAGGCAGCTCTCTATGACTGCAAGGCCAGCCTGGTGTATAAAGTGAGTCCAGGAAAATCAAGGCTCTGTTACACAGAGAAACCCTGTCTGAAAAAAAGAAGAAAGTGTACTTACAAACACAACACATATTGTGTTGTTTTTGCAAAAAAAAAAAAAAAAAATTCTGGTGCATAAAAGATTGAGAAAAACACAGAAACTTTTATCTTTAAATTTAAAAATATACAGTTTGTCATCTTTTACCTAAAAGTATTCATATTTTCCCCCAGTTCAACATTTTGAACACATTTTACAAAAAGGAAGAGAATGTTTATATGTCGAGAGAAACAACTAGAAATAACTGAGGTAAAATGAACCCTTCTAGAGGGACTATTGTCAATTAGTGGTCATTATGCGAGAGCCTGTCCTTTCCTTCAGTGTTGTAGCTACAGATGAGTTGTCCTTGCTCCCTGAATAAGCTCCTACCTCAAGATGTTATTCTTAGTGTTAAGGCAGGTAATTCTTACTGAATTCAGTGAACAACTCACAAAAAGAACTCAATGTAGGAAGGGAACATTGGGAAAAGAAAATTTTCTATTAGGGAGGAATTGGCTGTAGCAACAATAACAACCAAAAAAACCCATAAGTAGTGATGACTAAAAGTGTCATGTCAATGTAGGAAATAGCCAAGCAATAAAAATTAAAAACCCTCAACAATGTATATATTAGGCACCTCAGAGTGAAACCAACCACATATGTGCATGTGGTGCCATAAATTCCCTCCTGAAACTGTCATTGGTTCTTTGTCCACCCTATGATATGTACAGAATGAAAATATTTTCTAATAGGGAATTTTATATGAACTTCATTCAGAATTCACTGATAAACACTCAAGGGTTAGGATAACAGTGCAGTGATGTGTAAGTAGAATTATACAATATGAATATATAGAATAGTTATGTAACATCTTTTCAACATGTAAAATCACTGCAATGTCATTCATCACAACAATGTAGAAAAGAACAAATGTAGAGATCATGCCAGAAACAGTATTTTTCTTTATGACATGGCAATTCCTCATAAAATCTCACAGAAATATAGGAATGTAGAAATCATCTTTTTAATAAGATCATAATTGAATAAGTTGGAAGGAACATCATTAATAGTTGAAGTCAGAAGTGTCCCATGAAGACAAGAAAGGATGGAATGTGCCCCTTCTCTTCATCATGTTGCACATGAAATTTTAGCTAAGACAATCAGATGAGTAAAGTAAATACAGTGTGCACATTTTTGTATCAGAAGAGGTATGTTGTCAGAGAATACAGTAAACATAAGCTAACAAAGGAAGAAAAGAGTCATTTTAGAGAAAGTAATTTTTTTTTCTCAGAAACCCTGGATGGGTAGGGGGATGAGGGTCAATTGTGGAGGATCTGGGGAGAATGTATAAAGATGTTTTAAAAACATTGTATGAGATTCTCAATGAAATAATTAAATATTATCTTTTAAAACATGCTTTCCAACTTAGGGGAAAAATTAATATTCACAATATATGATTGCATCCAAGTAGATTAAGACCACATTCAAAAAATTGCCTTTGTTTTAAATATCAATGAATAGTTAGATTTCAAGTCACAAGGAAAATATCAACTCTACACCACTCCTGAACTCAGCACATGTGACCTTATCTTGGAATTATGACAGTGAGTGTGTGAAATACACACAGCAATTAGCAAATGCAAAGTGTAGAAACTGTTTAATAAAATGATATTTATTGAGTGGTAGTATAAAATGCGGTATGAAATGCACAGCCTCAGAATAACACTTCTAACTTCTCTGAAGTACCTGGAGGTGTAGAGTTTCATGTCTTACTAAGGTCAGTGTGGCATGTTTTTATTTACAAATGCTTTAAGATAACAAATGTTACAAAATGCTATATTTCAAAGTTGGCATCTTTCACAGTCATGGAAATATTATTCTACCTCTTTATTTTCTACCATTGTCATTTCATTGAAGGCAAATGTTAAGTTCTTAAAAAGAGTCCTCAGATAATTCTAGTAATTAACACTGAAGATACTGAAAGTTGCACAGAGAGCATGTGAGCATCATTTTCATTCCACTTACTTTACCCTGGAGTCTGGATTTTTGCCATTGTTTTTGTTGTTTCAACTACGTTTTCTTTCTCAGTGGTAAAAGTAAAGACACATGGTGACAAACTTGACTCTGCGCTGTAAACAAAATTGTTATTTGAAGGTGAAGTGAGGGAAGGGAGGGCCCATGGCATATATGACACATGGAGAACATAAGAGGAGAAGAGGAAGCAAATATTCACAGTGAAGTGTAGGGAGAGAAGCAAAGCTGAGCAAGGAAAGTGCTCTTAACAGCAATACCCAGAATTCTTTCCACCCAGAACACATTTATTCCCTGGACCTTCTCAGGGTAAAGATCCTTAGTGTACACTCAGTTTTCTCTATACAATTGTATAGGGTCATCAGATTTATTTCCCATGGTCTGTTCAAGTGTAAAATCTAGTGATCTTTTCCTGTTTATCTCCTGGCTGCATCTTGTTCCACATTCTTGCTGTAACAAGCCTCTAACAGTAGAATCAC
Source organism: Lophiomys imhausi (assembly GCA_907164525.1). Taxonomy (NCBI): domain Eukaryota; kingdom Metazoa; phylum Chordata; class Mammalia; order Rodentia; family Muridae; genus Lophiomys; species Lophiomys imhausi. The sequence continues at coordinate 5,070,076 of CAJQZJ010032290.1, forward strand.
TAGAGTGACAAAAACCAAGGCAGCTACAACCATCCGTGAGCAATTTTCGACTGTGTGACCGTGGTGCTGTGAGGCTGGGGGTTCTGCATAAAAAGATCATAGAAGTCATGTCACAGCAACATCCTCTCACAGTAAATAGTTTTGCAGAGAGTCCCCCTCTCCTTGACAGAACTAGACCCTTTGTGTTCCTCCCTCCATATAATTTTTTCCTTCTCACCTGATTCTTACATGGTCTATTTTTTCATGTTCTAATGGTCGAACTTTCCAAGAGAATCAAATAATTTGAGTAAACTTTATGAAGTGCTTAAAAGAGCTGTGCCACTTTTCTGAGATCCCCATGTTTTCACCAATGCATATTATTCTCATGACATCTCATCTTGTAAATCCTTCATAACATTTTTCTGCTGAAACTGCAATTTAATTATCAGTTGTAGTTATTAGTAAGTTTAATTGTAAGATTAGGCCAGCAGAGCAGATGGGGGCTTGGCAGAGCAGCGGGTGGCCAGGTCCACCTTAACTAGTTGCCTGATTTGTCCTGGGGAAAGAGCCCCTAGACCAAGGGTGCCCTACATCACCTGTAACCTAAACTGTGTTAACTAATATAAGTTGTTATATTAGGCTGGTAGAATTACCAGCCTTGGGGGGAGATTCACATAGGTTCGAGGGGAGTCCTGGATTCTGGTATCCGATGGCCCTGGATTTGTTGGACTGAGGGTATAAGCTGCCACAGTCTTTTCCACAATAATTAAACACACCAAGACCTTTTAATGTTTTAATGCTTAGCCCTTAGCTCGGCAGACTCTCAATTAGCTACTCTGAATTAATGTGGATCACCTAATCCCAAACCGCCCTGTGCCTGTGATTACCTTCCAGTGCTTCTGTGTCTCCCAGAAGAATGAACTAATCCTCTGTGTAAAGTACAGGGTTCCTGTTCTAATCTCAGGAAGTCTCACCTTCCTATACTTCTTCTGCCCAGCTAACTGGCTATCAGTAACCAGATGACATCATTGAAATCAGCCTATCAAAAGCAGTGTTATTAGCTCCCACATCCTGCTGCTTCTAAGTGTACAGCAAATCACTCTCCCCCAATATCCAAAAATCAGAGCAGGCTTCCCCAATGCATAATGATCTCATGTCTTGCTGTACTGACTTCCCATGAGGGCCCTCACTTGCCATTCTCAGGGTGGTGGAGGACTGTCCCTTGGATTCTGACAGAGCTGGATGGAGAGGTGAACATTTGAGCTCTCAGTCCTTGACTATGACCTGTGAATTTCTACCTCAATCTGAACCCTAAATAATTCCAAATATCTATAATCCTGTTGTAGCCAAGGTTTTGTGCCTCTGGCTTTTTGGATGTCTGTCAATATCACAGATCAGCCCCACCACACCTCAGTGAAGCTTATCATTGAATGTATAGGAGGATAGAGACTCAAAGAAACTCAGAACTGCCTGTCTGAAACTATGCTTCATATGTGTCACAAGCCTTTGATGACCAGTTGTTTCCATGAAATTGGGGAATTTATTTCAGGAAATAATTACAAGAGAAGAATGAAGGCCAGTGATTGTCATTTGAGACAGTTCCCATTAGGTTTTTCAAAATTTATATACACTAGAATTATCTGGGAAGAGTCACCATCAATTAATAAGGTGCCTCCATAATCTTGCCCTGTAGACCTGTCTGTGGGGAGATTTTCCTGAACTGAATAATAATTGATATGTGAAGGCCCAGTCCACTCTGTGGAGTTCTAATCTTGGGTGGTTTGACCTTGATGGTATATTAAACAATCTAAGCAAGCCATTGGGGAGTAAACCTGCAAACAGTGCTCCTCTATGGCTTCTGCTTCAGTACCTGTCCAGGTACCTATCTCTAATACTCTTCATGAGGACTTGAAGCTGTAAGATAAAATAAACCTTTTCCCCTGTATGTTATTTGAAAATATGGTGATTTTGCACAAAGATAGAAACCTAACTACTACAGAGATAATTTCATCAACTGTGTCCCCTCAAAAACTGCTGCCTCTGTTTAATAACAATGAGTCATTGAGTGGAGCACATGCATCAGGAAATGCTGATGGATGCTTCTCTATTGATTGGTGAAAATCTATTTAACTGACCAGTTTTTTCCCTTTAAATTCAGAATTTCTGTACTCTTATTATAGGCTATAATAATAGCCTATAAAAGAGTATAATATAGGTTTTTTCTTCAGAGATCTTCTGAGGAAAAAGAGATAAGGGACCCAATACAGTGAAGGATGATGGGTCAAGGGTACGTACCTGAGACCAGGAGATCAAGGGGGTCACTTGAGTCTGACCACACCTGTGGCTTGTTCCTATAATATCCATAGCATCTGAATGTTCCATTGTGGTTGAGAGTTACAGAGCCCAGAACAAAAAGAGCACGGAATGACTGATTGGCGTGTTGCTGTGAGTCCAGGGTCCATGAGAGGTTCCGTTTCCCTTCTTGGATCAGAATGAATCTGCCAAATCCCTCCAATGAGCTACACTGCATGATTATGGACTCTCCTGAGGTCACATTATGGTGTGGCCAGACTGAAAGGCTGGGTTTTTCATAGACTCCTAGGATACAAGGGGCAGTGTGTGAAATTAACTTAAGCTACCCACATTGTCCTTCAGGGTTGGGCTTTGAGAGTATTCCTGGACAGTAGACCTCCTTTTTAGGAGAGAGTCTGTGCAGAGACCCCTGAGTGTTCTCACCTGTCACCACCAGCTCCAGAGTATCACTGTATTCTGAAAAGCCAGCAAGGCTCTTATAGTAACACTTATATATTCCTGCAAATTCTATTGACATCTGTTGGATGCAGAACTTGGTCTTTTTCTTGCTTTCCAGAGGATACTTCCTGTCCCAGGGATTTATGTTTCCTTCTTTATGAAGATGATATTCCTGGGCCTCCCAAGACCCTTCACACCATATAGTCACAACTTTATATATGCCAATCACAGTGACCGGTTCAGCCCAGATTATGGGCTTTGGGAGGGGTTCTGCAAGGAAATCAAAGACTGAATCCCATTACAATCCTCCCTCAGACCCCAGCCCTTAGCTCAATACACTCACAAGGATCATAACATTAGCCCATAAATACTCTTTCCTATCCCCATCATAAAGAACTGATCGACTGGAAAGAAAACAGAGTTCTGCTCTTCAGAGTTAAGAATCAAATCCTGGGGTGGCTAGAGACACTTACCTGCCAGCACCGCAGTCCTGTGTTTCATAGTCAGACCTGGAAGAAAATTCTCTCTGAGAGCTATCTTCTTATGAGAGACAGAGTGGATTCCCCTGGGAAGTCCATATTAATTAAATCTGGCTGTAGACTAGGGTCCCATCCAGACTTGTGTCCATACCCCCTCTTCATATCTCACCAAGGCACAGCAGCACTATGAGCATAGAGATCATGTTGGGTCTTGCTAGTGTTCTTAGCTGTGCTCAGGGGGCAGTCTGATTATGTTCTGGACACCCCGAGCAATGTTGGTGTCATTCTGTGGGCAGGTTCTTCCTGCCATGGGTTTGCCGCATCATCACTATCATTGTAAGGGGAACTTCTCTTTTTTCCCAGTACAGGAGCTTGGTTAAGTACTCATGTCTCTGAAGAGTGTGTAGAGAACATGGGTTTTTCTGTATTCCTCAAGCTTGCCATCTATCCTGTGTGTTTTCCAAGCCAGACAAACAACATTCACATATCACAGCCTTTTATTTTACAAAGAGAAAGAATTCCAGGTCCTGTTATGTGAAAGTAATGTTGGTCCAAACCAGCAGTGTTCTGTGACAAGACACACTTATAATCTTTCAAATGGAGATCATAATCCGAAGGTGTCTTCACCAACTCAAGTCAAATATTTCTTAGGCATGTCTCAGAGCAGTCTGACTTTTCCTGCCTAAACTCCAATGTGCTTCTACAACTTTTGCTCCAATTCCCTGACTCATTGCAATGAAACCCCAGCATTTTCCAGTTCTGTTGCCTCTTTTCACTTATTTCTGTGAGACTTACCGCTTTGTCTACTGTTTGCATTATCATGATGTTATTGAGTTGAGACCACCAGGATGAAGTGGTCCTCCAAAATCTTTAAATTAAGTCCTTTCTGGTACCATAGGTAATAAGTTCAGGTTCTGGTCATGAGAATGCAGATAATTTTTGTTCTATTATTATGCTTAGAAGAATTTTCTATTCTTCCAGTTTGAACTTTGGTGACTGGCTTCTTTTATCCCTGAACTATAATAATAGGTTCAAATCCTGGAGATGCCTGTTCATTGTGGATAGTTATCCTCTGAGGATGACATGGAAGAAAGATGGTGTTCCCTCTATCACTTCTAGTAGTTCTTGTTTCTGCATATGTTTTTCAAGATATTGGGCATATAAGTATTTTATTATGGAAGAAAGGATGTTTTATAATACTTGGCCTCATGATGATATTATTATTTGCTGAAAAGGAGAGATAAGAGATAAGGTAGATGTTTGATGGGGTGGTATATCTTTTTAAAAATTACCCATGATCTTGTAAACAGCCTCCCCCAATACTTGAATTAGTGATCACAATTACACCGACTGCTTCACCACACCATAGGTGAAGTTGGATGGCATTGTTAATTTTTTTCACCTAGTGGAGTCTTTTGAGAGGTACTAGAGAGTTTGGTCTTGCACTCCAGGTGACCTTCCAGAAACACTATGATTTTAATTATCCTTTTAAAAATGTGTCTGGGTGTTTTGCCTGAATGTATGTCGATAAACGACATGGGTGCCTGGTGCCTGAGGAGGCCAGACAGTATGTCAGATTCCTTGCAACTGGATTTGAAGACTGTTGTGAGCTGTCATGTGGGCTGTGGGATTTGAACATGAGTCCTGTGGAAAAGCAGCAGTGCTCTTAACCACTGAACCATCTCTCCAGCCCAGATGCGTTTAGTTATTCTTAAGCTAGAGGGATATCTATAAGATTTTTTTCAGGAGCCTCTAGCTAGAATATAAACAATTCTCCATTAACCTCTACATTACCTAGAGGACATAAGGGAGACAGTGGTCATGGAGTCTCCATAAGTGATAACATTTATAGTTCCCCATATTGTATAATTAATATTGAATGTAAAAATAAAGGATCCCTAGAGGCATGTGTCTCTCTGTATAAAGAAGTCTATGGAGACACCCTAATTTAGGGAAAAAGATAGCTTCTGCAATGAGAAAAATCAAGTAAGTTGTGATATCTACCATACCTGTAAGTTCCACCAGCTGTAAGAAGACAAGTTGTGGGCTCCTTGTTACCACTGATAGGTTGAGCACACACTGTACATTTTCCCCACAGGCTTCTTTGACATATGTTTAGCTATCAAGTGAAAAACTTAGATCATCTTCTGGAAGAATTCTATTGTTTTGTCCTGTATCTAATTAACAATAGACTCATAGGATCAATCCAGGAGCAAGCTAACAAACTTGTATGGAAATGGAAGTTTTAATATGACACAGTAATCACTCAGAAAGTTTAATAAAATTTTGTAATGTTCAATCACAATGGCTTAAAACACATGCAACATTTTTATAAGTTTCCTGAAGGCAATATTACTGGACATTACAAAATGTTCTGAGAATTTACCACGTAATCTGGAAGACCCGATTTGGTAGCCCCACGAGTACACCAACCAACACCATATAATTAGCTGTGTGGCAGATGGAAGAAGGTTGGTTAATATGGGAACTGTTTTAACTATCACTTGTACCCATGGATCCTTGTCCGAGAGAGAGAGAGAGAGAGAGAGAGAGAGAGAGAGAGAAAATAGAGTCTTAGGTCAATCAATTCTCTGGAGGAGGTCCCAGATTTATTGGTTGCTGTTAGAGTTACAAAAGAACTGGAAGAACTGGTTCAACTCTGACAAGCTTTTCTTTCTCTTCTGCATTGACCACGACAATCTCTTTTCTTTATCACTCCCAACATTGAACTATCTAACCAGTCTTTCTTCTTTTGCTGATACCTAGTACCCCAGGAACAATAAGCTATTGCTCAAGGTAGGATGAAGGGTCTTAATAGAGAAATGGATCCAAGGATAAAGGAGAAGTCAAAGAGACTTCTCCTCTCTCTGCATAATTGTTGAGGGGATGCTTGATTGTAGAGGCACCCTCAACACCTGGACCTACAGGTCAGTTATTAAAACATGCAATCTCCATGGCTATTCTCAGCTGTCAATTTAACAACTTGAATTAACTAAAACCCAGGCAACAGGATACCTTTGTTGAGGTCTTTTTCTTAATTAAATAACTTTAAAATAGAAAGATCCACTTATACCCTGATCTTTGAGATGGAAAACTTGGCCTTTTTTTTTTAACTTTATCTGCATTTATTTTATGCTGAATTTATTCCCGTGCCATCAGTTTTTGTTTCTTCAGTTTCTTCTGGGATATCTTTTTCTTCTGTGCAACCTCCTCTTCTGGCTTGGAACAATTTGTTCCTTCTCAGTGAGGATCATCTCAATGTGGCAGGGAAACTTGGCCTTTATTCAAGATATTTTGAGGTGCTTATATCCATGTTTAATATGTACTACACCTTCTCCTGGAAGCTTATGTAAATGACATCATAGAAGGAGGCTTGAAGACAAAGATTGTCTGCATAGTCTTGCTTTCTTGAGCAAGTCCATTATTTCACTGGCATTAGAGCACAATGTGTAGGATGCTCTTAACCCTGATGTGACTTGATAAACTGGGGTAGGTTGATAAGGGAAGTGGGAATCTCCTCAACTGAGGAAAAGGAGAGGAAGTAGAGGGGGAAGAAGGTAGAAAGGTGGGACTGGGTGGGGAGGAGAGAGGACCAAATGGATGGAACTAGAAAAGCTCATCCTAAGTGAGCTGACGCAGTCCCAGAAAGATAAACATGGTATGTATTCCCTTATAAATGAATATTAACCATACATCACAAGATAACTATCCTACAACCCACACACCCAAATAGATAGGAACCTAGCATATCTATCCTAGGAAAAATTCTATCCACCAGTGAGTCATGGACTCTGCTGCAGGTTAGTAGAACACCACACCCTAGATGGTGTGCCTTATCAAGCTCCAGTATGAGTGGAAGCTCTTGGCCCTCACATGACGCAAGATCTGAGGGAGTATGATATGTGAGGGCCCATCTCATCTGAGGAGAAGGAGAGTACCAAGTAGAGGAACAAGGAGGGAGGGAGGGAGGGAGAGAGGGAAAGAGAGAGGAAGGGAGGGGCCAGGAGGAGAGGAGGGAGGAAACTGTGTTCTAGAAGTAAATAATACTTTTTTAAGAAAAGAGTTAATAAGCTTAAAAAATATAATAAAAATACAATATAAAATTCTCAAACTATAATTTATCAAAGGTATGCTTGCCTTACTGGCACGAAAGGAAAATGACCTTAATTTCAGATTAGAATGTTAGATGGCAGGAGGCCACATAGATTACACAAACTTGATAGCAGCTTAAAAGTTGTTGTTGTTGTTTTTTTTTTTTTTTTGTAGAGGTATAGGATATTTCCATGGTTTGACATTAAAAAGCAGGTAGCAGGTTTAAAACCCTGTAAATAAATTAAAGGTTACAGCTGTTCAACCTGGTTTTACAAACCTCCAAGAGTTGAAAAAACTTAGAGCTAAGGTAAAATACATGAAAGGCATGGTGTTAGCCCATGCCTTTACCTCCAGCAGAGACAGGAGGATCACTATAGAGTTAGTTGTCTTATAAATTCTAGAGTTACAAGAAACAGGGTGGTGATGGTGCACATCCTTAATCCCATCATTCAAGAAGAATACACCCTTATTCCCAACACACTAGAGACAGAAACAGGCAGATGGTATTGATCTTTGTATATTGATACAAAATTAAGATTACATTTGGCCACATTTGTATTGATCTTTGTATATTGATACAAAATTAAGGGTAATGCTTCTTAAAGGTATTGTACCTAGTAATGCTTAAAAATGAAATGTTAAGTTTTGGCCTCTTGTTACCAACCATCATAAACTGTTTAGGATAATTAAGAAATGGAAACTAATAGCCATGCAAGCGTGTCATTTTGTTAGTTACTATGACAATCTATCACAGTTATTTTCTAAGCTACTCAGAAGTCAAGTTGCTAAGGACAAGCAACATTTTCTTATCTAAATATAAGAGATAGATAGAGCATCTTCAAAAACCTCAAGAGATCTGCAGAATATGGCATTCCAAGATGTTTTCTTAACTTAAGATTTTTTGATATCGAGACATGTTGACAGCACCCCCTATTCTACTCCAAGTAGAAGATGAGCATCAAAGAATCTCCAGTGGGAGATGGTTGAATTGGTGGTAAGCCTTTCTCTTGGCAAGAAAAATCCCTTGCTTCAACTGTAGACAGACTGCTGTCCAAAAGGACAAAACTTGGAAGCAGGTAAGTCGACAGCCTAGCTCTGCCAAGACAGGGTAGGTAAGTCCTACATAATTCCTGCTCTACAGTCAATGACTGTCAGAGAAACGGGGCCAAATGGCTGAAGATTGATGCTGTAATGTATGGAGAGAAAATGGGAACTGTCCAGGCAGCCACTGGTATGTCATTTCTTAGTTTTGGAAGCTGCAGGCCCTGTACTTCCTATATAATCAGATATATTTATCCCTCTCAAGTCTCTGAGGTGGGTGAAGAATAGATAGCTAGAGTCTCATAGTTAAATTTTGAGTTGTTTAGGAATCAAGAGGGTGTTCTGGATCTAAGAAGATGTTTTTAAAATTGTGAGGCAAGTTAGTATGAAAGCTGAGTTAGATATAGAACTTTAAACTCATGGAGATGGTTAGATTGTAGAATGTTAAAGTCAGGTGTCAAATACATATGGACTGGACATTGGGAATGTATGCTAAGCCATATAACTCTCATAATTGTGGCCTATTTATTTATGTTGTTTTGTATTGTATTTATAGTTATAAGAGAAAGAATCATTTATTGGACTGAAAGGGAGAGCTGTTGGGGGGAAAAGAAACACCTTAAACTAAAAAGAAAAGAAAGGATAGAGGATGGGGGGTTGAGGGGGAGCAGGGTGGAAGGATAGGACTGGAGGGGGGAGTAGGGAGGAGGTTGTGATTGAGATGTAACTTGAAGAAATAAAAAATAAATTATTTAAAAAAAGAAAAAAAAAGAACTCTGATAAAGCACTGTCACTACGATGTATCATAAAGTAGGTACAAGCTATTTTACATTCATAGAGGTATGATACAGTACTATGCTACATCTATAATACTATAGGATACAACTTAAAAGGCGTTATTTGAGACTTGGTTCACTTTTCCATCAGAGGGCCCAAAGGATGTGTGACACATCTCTGTAAAGAAAGACACATTTAGATAGGATTTCCTTTTGCTAGTGGCACAGTTCTAAGGATTCATTCTCTCCATGAATGTCACCTAAAAACTGTTATTAAAAAATGAAATATCCCTGAAACAAAACCCTACAACTACTGGATTCATATGAAGATGACCTACTGGAGATAAGCAAGACCTCACCTTACCAACACTTTATCAAGTCTGCTATGTTTAAATGGTGATACCTCCAAGAAAGGAGATGCCAAGTAGTGCTTCAAAGCTTTGGACAACAATCAAAACACAGCAACATTTTAAATAGAAACAGAAGGCAAATGTTGCTCATTTGAACATACTTAAAAATGCTGACATCAATATTTAATCATCCACTCACTCATCCAGGAAGAAGGGAGATCATTTACTACTGTACTTTGTGTTCTACTAAATCACCATGTTACAAAAACAAAAAGTAAGTTTCCTTTAGCTCGTTAGGATCATTTCACTTTCAAGCCTAGAAATCCCATAAACACATCCAAAGAGAACAAGGGAGTAAAAGAACCACAGCTAACACATCAATGGGACCACCCAGTGTCCAGCTGAGCCACTCTGTGAAACTGTTCTTCTTCTTCTACTTCTGTTTTTCATTTAATCATAAAGCTCCTTGTGTCTAAACTATGCATTTACAGACTATGTGCACATACTTGCACACAAACTGACTGAAGATGCAAATGTTGCATAGTAGGTGCAAGCCTGCAAAGCCTCATTTTAACTGGAGAAGCACTGTTTTTTTTTTTTTTATCATGGAATGACCATTACTTATTAATTCTCACAGAAGTTTAGGAATGTAGAGCATCATCTGTTTTAATAAGATCATAATTGAATAAGTTTATAATTATAATTAACATTATAATTAATAGGTGAAGGGAGAAATTTCCCCTGAATATAAGGAAGGATGTAATGTTCCCCTTCTCTTCATCATGTTCTGCGTAGCACATGAAATTTTAGTTAAGAAAATCAGATGAGTATAGTAAATACAGTGTGCACATTTTTCTTTCAGAAGAGATATGTTGTCAAAGAATAAAGTAAACACAATCTAACAAAAAGAAGGGTCATTTTAGACAAGTTAAATACCTTTTCAGAAGCTCTGAATGGGTCAGGGGAGGAGGATCCATTGTGGAGGAACTGGGGCTAATGTATAAATAGGATCAAAATATATTTTATGAGATTATCAAAGAATTAATGATATATTACCTTTTAAATGAAATCATACTTTCCAATTTAGGGGAAATGCTAATATTCACAATTAATGATTTTATCCAAGTAGATTAATGTCACATAAAAAACTATTGCTTTTGTATTAAATATCACTGAACAGTGAGATTTCAAATTACAAGGAAATCATCAACTCTGCATCACTCCTGAACCCCACACATGTGACTTTATCTTGGAATTATGATGGTGACTATAAATGGAATACACACACCAATTAGCAAATGCCAAATGTAGCTTAACAACATGACATTTTCTGAGTCTTAGTGTAAGATGCAATATGAAGTGCTAAGCTTCAGAATAACTGTTCTAAGTTCAGTGACATTCATGAAGTTGTCAAGATTTTGGGTCTAGCAAATGTCAATGTGTTGTGCTTTTATTTACAGATGTTTTAAAACAACAAAGGTTTTTGATGTAGGACCTAATGATTCTTTGGATTTCCTCAGTGTCTGTTGTTATTTCCACCTTTTCATTTCTGATTTTGTTGATTTGGATATTTTCCCTCTGTCTTTTAGTTATTTTGGCTTAGGGTTTGTCTATTTTGTTGATTTTATGAAAGAACCAGTTCTTGGTTTTGCTGATTCTTTATATTGTTCTTTTGTTTCTAAGTTATTGATTTCAGCCCTGAGTTTGATGCTTTCTTGCTGTATGTTTTTCTTGGGAGTATTTGCTTCTTTTTTTCTAGGAAACTGCCTTTCATCTGGGCCTTCTCAGGCTGAAAGCATGGATTCTAATTGCCTTACAGGACCTTACCTCAGACTTTTAGATTAAGGAGTTCACTTTAATTTGACAACACCTGTGTCTAGTTTCTTTCTTTCTTTTTTTTTTTTTTGAAAGTAATGAAAATTTAATCTCATGCCAGTTTGGTTTCTTTTTTGTTGTTTGTTTTTTCTATTTCAACATTTTTTTTTTATATTCCTGTAGCCTAGATTACTGGAAAAATCAATGTAGAAAGGGAAGCTATACACAAACGATCATCAAAATATTAAACATTTTTGAAAGTATTCAACATGGTTAGCTAAAAGAAAATGCAAATTAAAACCACTATGATATTCCATCTCATTCCGGTCAGAATGACTATCATCAAGTAATGACAACAAATCCTGGTAAGAATGTGGAGAAAGACAAAATCTTTTTATCTGTGGTGGCATATGTATCTACTCTAGAAATCAGTGTAGGGAAAAAGCTATTTTTTATTTCTTCAAGTTACATCTCAATCACAGTCCCCTCCCTATTCCCCCTCCAGTCCCACCCTCCCACCCTCAACCCCCCATCCTCTTCCCTTTTTTTTCTTTTAAGTTTAAGGTATATCTTATTTCCCCCTACAGTTTCCCCTTTCAGTCCAACATATGGCTCTTTCTCTTATAGTAATGAATACAATACAGTACAACAGAGGTAATTAGGCCACAATTATGAGGGTTATATGGCTTAGCATACATTCCCAATGTCCAGTCCATATGTATTTGGTACCTGACTTTAACATTCTACTATCTAACCATCTCCATGAGTTTAAAGTTCTATATCTGACTGAACATTCATACTAACTTGCAACACAATTTTAAAAGTATCTTCTTAGATCTATAACACTCTCTTGACTCCTAAACAGCTCAAAATTTAATTATGAGACTCTAGCTATCTGTTCTTCAACCAAAGCCATAGCATGTGAATGTTCCCTTGTGGTTGGGAGTCACACAGCCCAAATCAAACAGGGCCTGGAAAGGTTGATTGTCATGTTTCTGTGAGTTCAGGGTCCATAAGAAGTTGGGTTTTCCTTCCTGCATCAGAATGAATCTGTTAAATTCCAGCACATAGCTACACTCCATGGTTATGCACTCTTGTGAGGTCACATCAAGGCTGGCCCAGACTGAAAGACTGGGTTTATCATATGCTCCTAGGGGATAAGAAACAGTTTGTGAAATGAACTTATATTACCCACATTGTCCTCCAGCCTTCAGCTCTGACAAATGTACTCCTGTGGGAAGTCTTCCTTTTTAGAGAGAGCCTGTGCTGAGAAACCTGCATGTCAACTCACCTGCTATAATGAGCTCCAGGGTATTACTGCATTCTGAGAAACCAGAGTGGCTCTTATAGTAGCACATATATACTCTTGCATAGGTGGGTTCCATCTGTTGGATGTAGAACTTGGCTTTGTCATTGGTTGCCAGAGGGAACTGTCTGTCCCAAGGATCTATGCTTCACTCTTTCAGCAGACTGTACTCCTGGACCTCCTAGGACCCCTAACACCAAATAATCATAAATGTATATTTGGCATTCACAGATCCTGGCTCAACCAAAATGATGGGGTTTAGGAAAAAAAGTATAAACTCAGACCCCAGATCTTAACACAGAACACTCACAGAGATCACAGCATTAGCCCGTAAATATTTTCCCATCACCATTGTGAAGAATTGACCCACCAAAGAGCAAAAGGGAAATCTGGTGTTCAGAGCGAAGAATCAAATCCCGTGATGGCCAGAGACACTCACATGCCAGTACTGCCGTCCTTCATTCCACAGTCAGACCTGGAAGAAATTCTGAGAGCCTTTATCTTCTGATATCAGCTATGGATCCCCTGGGGTGCCCAATAGGGAATCAAACCTGGCTGTAGAATACCATACTTTACAGACCTGAGTGTCCATCCCCCTCTTCATATCTTATGGACACACAGCAGCACTCTGAGCATGGGGATCATGGTGAGTCTTGCTAACATTCTTACTTATGCTCATGGGGCAGTCTGATCATATTCTGCACCACCACCAGCAATGCTGGAGTCACTCTGTGGGCAGGTCCTTCCTGCATTGGGTTTGCCACATCATCACTATCATGGGAAGGTGAACTTTTCTTTTTTTCCCAGAGCAGTGGCTTTGGTTAAGCACTGAGGTCTCTGAGGAGCCTTTAGAAAAAAGTGGGTTTTTCTCTATTCTCAAGCTTTCCAATTATCCTGTGTGTTTTCAAACCCAGAGGAACAATATTCATATATGACAGCATTTTATTTTACAAAGAGAAAAAATTCCAGATCCCGATTATGCAAAAGTGATGTTGGTCCAAAGACAAAAATCACATTCATGAAAATTTCCAATCTCAAGGTGGTCCCACAGACTCAAGTCAAATATTCCTTAAGGCATGTCTTGGAGCACACTTTGGTCTCTTTCCTCCCTCCTGTGGCATTTCACAACTTTTTACCAAACTGTCCTAATCCACTGCAGCCAAGGATCAGCATTTCCCAATTCTGTTGCCTCTTTTCCCTTGTTTCTGTGAGGCTGAGCCCTTTTCTACTTGTTTGCATTGTCATAATGTTATTTTGTTGAGACTACCAGGCTCAAATTGTCCTCCAAGATCCTTATCACTTATCTGGTACCAGAAGTAATAAATTCAGGTTCTGCTCACAAGAAAGCAGACATCTTTGGTTCTATTATTCTGCTGTCAACAAGAATTGTCCATTCTTCCACCCGAACTTTGATGACTGGCTTCTATTATCTAAGAGACACAATAGTAGCATCAAGTCATTGGCTGTGCATTGTGGAAATCTACCCTCTGAGGGTGACATAAAAGAAAGATCATGTTTCCCTCTTTCAGTTCCTGTAGCTATGATTTCCACATATGTTCTTCAGGAGATGGGGCATATAAGTATTTTATTAAGGAAGATGGGATGGTTTTATAATGGCTGTTCTCATACTATTATTTTCCGATGGAGGTATAAAGAAGTAGTTTTGTTTTGTGGTTATAGGTGTTTAAAAATTACCCAAGCTCTTGTAAGAAGGCTTCCAACCATATTTTGGTTTAGTAATCACAACAATACTCATTGGTTCCCCAGCCACAACTGGATTTTGTGTGTGTGTGTGTGTGTGTGTGTGTGTGTGTGTGTGTGTGTGTTTTCCTATGAGTGCAGGAGGTCTCGGAAAACAGAAGTGTTGGATTCCCTTGAGTTGGGGTTACAGGATGACTGGGTGATGATAACAACCGAACTGGAACTTTCTGGAGGAGCAGTTGGTGTTCTGTACCCCCAAGCTTCACCAGACAACTCTCTGAAGTGCACAAGTCACATTAATGTGTTGATTCTTCACTAGGTAGTTAACTTTAGCTTCATTGTCTGACTCATTTCTTACCAGAGAAGGGACTGTATGATTTATGTAACATCAGGGATTTGCAATGCAATGGTTAAGTGAAAAACATATAGAAGGGATAATTTCTTTGGCATCTAATTTTCCAGTTTTCTGTGTAACTGGTCTCATTCTCCTGCACAGAGAAGGCAGGTAACAGTAACAAAAAGATTTATATATATATAATATGAAAATTTTTACATTTTAATAAATTTGTAAAATTTGTAATTGGCACATGATGACCATTTCTATCCAATGCCAAATGTGACATATATATTATGATGAAATTATTACATAAAGCTAGTACAGTTAGTAGGAGTCCTAAAGTACAATTAATAGTAAATGTAAAATAATGAGAAATAAACATTAAACAATAAAACGTAAAATATTCATTAAAACCTTAACTGCTATATTGAAATACAGACAATAAACCTATTCCAGTAGAAGCCAAGCCAGTATCCTGAACTGCAGCATAAACCCAACTGCCACTCCTCTACTCATTATCATATCCTGGTAGCCACCTCCAGTGGAAGCATCCTCCCCCATCAGAGGCCAGGCCAGCTCTCTGGAAGGTAGATGGTGCCTTGTACCCCACAAAAAGCTAGACTAGTATCCTGAGCCCTAGAGGAACCCTGGCCAGATGAGACATTACACATTTTCAACAGAACTCCGGTTCCCACCTTGACTGGCAAACCCCTGCCCTACTAGAGGCCATTTATGCCTTCAAAACTCCAGCCTGCAACTTGAGGGTAGATCCTCTACTCAACCTCAGCAGGGACAACCTACCGAACATGAAGATTCACTTGTCATGAGATCCCCAGGCCAGTCGGACCAAAAGACTAAGGAGAAACAGAAACTGAGGGGAAAAGTATTAAAACAACCCACCCATTTAACAAGGATAAACTCAAAAATCAGAACCGATGCCTACAAAAGCCCCAAAAACCAGATGAATAGAGGCCAGTGTAAGAACACAATCAACAACAGCCAGGACAATATGGCGCTACCAGAACCCAGTTATTCTACTACAGCAAGGCCTGGATAGTCCAACACAATTGACTCACAATAAAGACATTAAATCCAGTCTTATGAATATAATAGAGGCCTAATGAATAATCCCTTAAAGAAATGAATAAATCCTTTAAAGAAATACAGTAAAATACAATCACACAGGTAAAGGAAATGAATAAAATGGTTTAAGACCTGAAAATGGAAATAATAGCAATAAAGAAAATACACACTGAGGGAATCCTGGCGATGGAAAGCCTAGGTAAGTGAACCGGATCTATAGACACAAAGATCATGAACACAATACAAGAGATGAAGAAAGAATCTTAAGTGTATATGATACTATAGAAGAAATTGATTCGGCAGTCAAGGAAATGTTAAATCTAAAATGCTCCTAACACAAAACATTCTGGAAATCTAGGGTGCTATTAAAAGACCAAACTTAACAATAATAAAAATAGATGGAAAAGATTGCCAGCTCAAAGGCCTAGAAATTTTTAACAAAATCAAAGAAGATAAATTCCCTGACTTTATGTCATGTCTATAAACATATAAGAGCTTACAGAATACTAAATAGATTGGACCAGCAAAGAAAATCCTCTTGCCACATAACAATCAAAGCACTAAACATTGAGAACAAAGAAAGAATATTAAAAGCTGCAAGAAAAAAGGACAATTAACATATGAAGACGACCTATTAGAATTAGACTTATGTTTTTCAGTGGAGACTATAAAAAACAGAAGGGCTTGAGCATATGTTTGAAGACTACAAAAGACCACAGATGTGAGCCCAGATTACTATATCCATCACAACTTCCCACCACTGTAGATGAAAAAACAAGATATTCCATGATAAAACCAAATTGTACTATTTAAACAGTACATACTGGCAAATCCAGCCCTACAGAAGGTACCATGTAGTAAGGCAGTTTTTATTATTTTTATTACTCAACTTAAATATACACTCTAATTTACTGTATTTAATACTTCTAACTCTCTTCCAACCCTCCTCTCTTCCAATCCCCCAGTACTATGCAGGAGAGAAAGAAGGTTAGAGGGAGAAGAAATATAGGTCTCTTTGCACTACTTCCTGCTGATTAGGGTACTTGGGTTCTTTGGGGGTAATACCAGTCTCAGTGCAAGTCCAGCAAACCAGGAGACAGAAGCAGGAAGATCAAGCAGCTGTTTGGGGAGCACCAGCAGCCAGGAAAGCAGTAACCTCTTTCTTTTTTGTAGCCTCTTTCTTCTACTTCTTTGTAGAGTCTTTTCTCCTACTTCTTTGTAGAACTCCCTTTTCCCTTTTTAGAGCCTCCATCTCAGGGCTCTGACTTTTTATTCCTCTCTCAAATCCTCAGAGTTTACATGTTGCAGCTGGCTAAGCCACATGCCTGCTAGCTCACAAGACAGCCAGTACTTTACAACTGTATCTTAATCAGCTTCACACCTGAGATTAAACAAAAACATTCTCATAATTGGTTATTTTAATAAACTCATACCACAGTACTAGAAGGAAAAATTTAATCTAAGGAGGATAACTAGCCCACAAGAACACAGGCAATAAATAATCTCACAACAGCATAAACCAAAGAAGGAACACACACACACACACACACACACACACACACACACACACACACACCACTGCTGCCACCACCACCAACATCAACAACAAAAACAAAATAACAGACATCAACAATAATTGGTAATTGATATCTGTCAATATCAATGAATGATATTACCAAATTCCCACTAAAAAGACATAGACTACCAGAATGGATGTGAAAACAGGATCTATCCTTCTGCAGCATACGAGAAACATATCTTAGCAACAAAGATAGATATTACTTCAGCCTAAAGGACTGGAAACATTTTCCAAGCAAAAGGACTCAAGAAGCAGGCTGGAGTAGCTATTCTTGTATCTAATAAAATATACTTTCAACCAAAACTAAATAAAAGAGATGGAGAAAGACACGTCATACTCATCAGATGAAAAGTCCACCAAGATTCAGTTTCAATTCTCAAAATCTATGTCCCAAATGCAAGGACACACACATTTGTAAGAGAAACATTACTAAAGCTTAAATCACACATAGACCCTCACACATTGATAGTGGAAGACTTTAGTACCTTACTCTTACTAATGGACATTTCACCCAAACAAAAGCTAAACAGAAAATTAATGGACATTAAGAACCAAAAGGACATAACAAATATCTATAGAACATTTCATTTAGACACAAAATAATATGCATTTCTCCTGGCACCTCATAAAACTCTCTCCAATACTAGTCATATAGTTGGTCACAAAGCAAGCCTCAACATATAAAAGAAAACTGAAATAACCATCTGTATCATATCAGAACACCATGGATTAAAGCTGGTCTTCAACAACAACAGAAACTACAATAAACCTACAAACTCAAGGAAACTGAACAACATTCTACTCGGGGACCACAGGGAAAAAATAAAGAAATTAAAGACTTTAGAATTCAACAAAAATGAAGACACTGTACACCCAAACTTATGGGACACAGTGAAAGCAACACTAAGAGGAAAGTTCATAGTACTAAGCACCTTCAAAAAGAAGTTGGAGAGTTCTAACACTAGCAACTTAAAAGTACACTTGAAATTCCTAGAATGAAAAGAAGCAAAAATACCAAAGAGGAGTAGATGACACAAAATAATCATACTGAGAGCTGAAATCAATAAAATAGAAACAGGGAACAATACAGAGTCAACAATAAGAAAGAGTTCTCTGAAAAAACAAACAAGGTAGACAAGCCCTTATACAATCTAACTAAAAGAAAAAGAGCACTCAAATTAACAAAATCAGAAGTGAAAAGGGGGATATAATAATAGAAACCAAGGAAATCAAAGAATCATTAGGTCATACTTCAAAAACCTGTACCACACAAAGGAAGACCTAACAGAAATGCTCAATTTTCTTGATAGATACCACTTAACAAAGATAAATTAAGATCAGATAAGCAACTTAAAGAGATCTATAACCACCAAGGAAATAGAAGCAGTTACTTAAATTCTCCCAAGCAACAAAACAAAACAAAATGCCGAGGGCCAGATAGTTCTAGCACCAGACTTTCAAAGAAGAAATAATACCAAAACTCCCCAAATTATTCCACAAAGTAGAAACAGAATGAACATTACCAAATTTATTTTAAGAGGGTGTAGTCACTCTGATACACAAAACACACAAAGACTCAAAAAGAAAGAGAATTTCAGACCCATTTCCTTTATGAAAATTGATGCAAAAATACTCAATAAAATGTTTGCAAACCAAATCCAAGAACACACTGAAAAGATCATCTATCATGATCAAGTAGGTTTCATCCCATACAAAAATATGCCAATGTAATCCACAATAAACAAACTGAAAAAAAAATCCCACATAATCATCTCGTTAGATTCTGAAATATCCTCTCACAAAATTTACCACAGGTTTATGATGAAAGTCTTGAAGAGATCAGTGGTACCAGGGACATACCTAAACCAAATAAAGACAGCCAACAGCAAGCCTGTAGCCATTATTAAATTTAATGGAGAGAAAAATCAAAGGAATTCCATTAAAATCAGGAACAAGACAAAGCTGTCTACTCTCTCCATATCTATTCAATGTAGTACTTAAAGTTATAGCTAGATCAAAATAAGACTATTAAAGGAGATCAAGGGGATTAAAATAGGAAAGTATTGCTATTTCGAGATGATATGATAATATACATAAGTGACCCCTAAAATTTTTACTAGTGAATTCTTACAGCTGAAAAACATCCTTAGCAAAGTGCCTGGATACAAGATTAACTAAAAAAAAAAAAAAATCAGTAGCCTTCTTATAAACCAATGACCAAGGTACTGAGAAAGAAATCATGGAAACAATACCTTTCATAATAGCCACAAATAATATAAAATACCTTGGTATAACTCAAACCAAGCAAATAAAAGACCTGTATGATAAACACTTCAAGTCATTAAAAATGAAGTTGAAGAAGATATCAAAACATGATAAATCTCTCATGCTCGTGGATTGATAGAGTTAACATAGTAAAAATAGTCACCTTACAGAAAGCAACTTACAGATTTAATGCAATCCCCATTAAAATTATAACACAAGCCGGGCGGTGGTGGCGCACGCCTTTAATCCCAGCACTTGGGAGGCAGAGGCAGGCGGATCTTTGTGAGTTCGAGGCCAGCCTGGTCTACAAAGCGAGTCCAGGACAGCCAGAGCTGTTAAACAGAGAAACCCTGTCTCGAAAAACCAAAAAAAAAAAAAAATTATAACACAATACTTTACAGACTTTGAAAAACAGTTTTCAACTTCATATGGAGAAACAAAAATCCCAACTTAGCTAAATTAATTCTATATAATAAAAGAAAGTCCAGAGTTATCAAGATCCCTGGTTTCAAGCTCTACTATAGAGCAATAGTAATAAAACTGTATGATATTGGCATAAAAAAGACAACAATAGTAATAAAATAAACAAAATAGTAATAAAAATGACATAATATTGGCATAAAACAAATGAAATGAATTTATTTGAAGATACAAGTGTAAATCTGCACACCTAAGGACACTTGATTTTTGTTAAATAGACAGAAATATAAAATGGGAAAAAATAAGCATTTTCAGCAAATACTGCTATTCTATCATCATAGACAAAAGTTAAGTGATTCAAAGATTTCAACATCAAACTAGAAACACTGAATCTCAGAGAAAAGAAAGGTGAGAATAGCTTTGAACACACTGGCATAGGAGACAACTTTCTGAATAGAACATCAATACTTCAGGCACTAAGATCAACAATCAACAAATGGAGCCTCATGAAATTGAAAAGCTTATTTAAGGCAAACGACAGTGTCAAAAGGACAAAACAGCAGCCTACAGAATGTGAAAGGATTTTCACCAACTCCACATCTGAGAAAGAGCTAATATCCAAAATATAATTTTAAAAATGCAAGAAACTAGACATCAACAAACTAAATAATCCAATTTAAAGATATGGTACAGATATAAAAAAGAATTCTCACTAGAGGAACCTAAAATGGCCAAGAAACACTTAAAGAAATGTTTAACATCCATAGCCATCAGGGAAATACAAATCAAAATTACTCTGAGATTCCACCTTACACCTCTCAGGATGGCTAACATCAAAAACACTAGTGAGAGCTCATGCTGTTGAGCGTGTGAAGCAAGGGGAACACTACTACTTCAGTGCTTGTGGGAGATAGCCAAAGCAAACTTGTACTTTGTAAATCAATATGGCAGTTTCTCAGAAAATTGGGAATTGATCTAGCTCAAGACCCAGTTATAACATTTCTCATATATGCCCAAAGATGTTTTATCTTACTACAAGGACACATACTCAACTATGTTCATAGAAAATTTATTTGTAATAACCAGAAACTGGAAAAAAATCCAGATATCCCTCAACTGAATAATGGATAAAGAAAATGTGGTACATTTACATAATGGATTTACTCAGCTATTAAAAACAATGATATCCTGTAAAGTTCTGGCAAATGGGTAAAACAAGAAAACATCATCCTGAGTGAGGTAACCCAGACTCAGAAAGATAAACATAGTATATTTTACCTTATGAGTATATATTCACTGTAAAGTAAAGGATAATCACTCTACAACCCACCAATCCAGAGAGCTGAAATAACAAGGAGGTCTTAAGATGGGACATAAGGGTCTTCTTGGATAGAGAAAATCGAATAGATTTCACTGGTTGAATGTGTGTGTTTAGGGATTGGAACAACAGGGATCAAGTGGGGGGGGTTATAAAGATAGAGAATGCTGGAGAGATGACTGGAATTGGGGGCAAAGTATAAAGCTAGTGCAATGGAATCTCCATAGACTCTATAAAAGTGACACTAGCAATGATTCCCAGAAATGGGGGATATGAAGCCTTTTAGTGAGGGACATTGAACTTGAACTGGCACCAGACAAGGCTTTGAGTGGACGGATTGAGAAACCAACCCAGTCACAATACCTCCATCTCACAGTTTGTCATGCCTGCAGGATGTACTGGGACTGGTTCCTAGCTTAATTGTCATCAGAGAGACCAGAGAGACTTCACCCAGCATCTGGTGAGAGCAGATGTATAGTCACACAACTCAAATAATCAGCAAAGCTTAGGGAGTCCTCTGGAGGAGGTAGAGAAAGGTTTGGAGGAGCTATAGGGTTTGAGGATACCACAGGAATACTGTCCGCAGAATCAACTGACTGGGTTTCAAGCAATATCACAGAGAACAGAGAGCATATATGGGCCTGACCTAGGTCCTCTCCATAATTGTTTAATTGTTATGGTTGTATAGTTTGGTGTACTTGTGAGATGTCTAACTTGGGAGCTGGGACTTCCTCAGATTCGTTTCTCTGTTTTTGAGACCCTTTTCCTGCTAATGGGTTGTTTCATCCAGCTTTGATGTGAAAATATGTGCTTGGACTTTTTGTAGCATGTTATTCTGTATTTGGTTGATATCCCTGGGAGGCTTGCTCTTTTGTGAATGGAAGTGGAGGTTGTATGGCTCTGGCAGAAATGGGATTTAGGAGAGAGAGGCTTGGGGGATTAAAGGGGAAACTGTAGTCGAGATGTAATGTATGAGAGTAGAATCAATCAATCAATCAATCAATCAATCAATAAATGTATAGACAGCAATGTCTCAAATCAATCAACCAAAAAGATCAAAATAAGAATAAATATTCATTATAGAGAATTGTTTCTGGGTAGTTCTTTCAAGAGGTGATGGAAACAGATGACATATAGAAGCAGTCACTTGATAATCCTTGCCTATTTTGTTGGCCTTCAAGAAAATTCTTGCACATTTCTTCCTATGTCAAATCTATTTGTGTCTACTTCTGGCCCTTGTTCTGAGTTCTCTTTTCACACAAAGGATTGTGTGCACACAATAATATTCTTATGTTTTTACTAATAGTTGCTTTCTCATCTTCTTTCAGAAGTTAAATAAAACTAATACATATATAAACTGTGTGGAGCCTAAAGAGATGAAACACATAAAATAAGGAGAAAAATGAAAGTTACCAGTGCTGTGGACTTAGGTTGGATGTCAGAATAGGGAGACTTTACAAGACAGCATAAGTTTCAACTCAGCAAGAAGAATACACTACTGAGATATATTGCTCAACATGCCAGGTATAATACACAGTAATACCCAAAAAGTTTGTAAGTGTTCACACATCAATGAAATAATGTATAAGTTTGTTGACAGTGTTGATATATATAATATCTTTATATCTATTTATATCTTTAATGTTTATTACAGTGTGTACATACCTTAATATAATGACATTGTATTACATAAAAAAATATTTTTTGTCATGACACAGACTGAAACACATCAGAAGGAAAAATAATTTTAAAGAAAATAACAGATAACGAGCTGTCCTGAGTTGTGTGTTGTCTGTCTGAACTCCATTGTCCAGACACTGCTCCACTGGCCTCCCCAGATCTGCTGCACCAGGAATATCCAGGCCAGCTTAACCAGGAACATCCAGGAATAACCAGATGGCTAAAGACCAGCATAAGAATGCCATAAAAAGAGTCAGGGCGATATAACACCTTCAGAGCACAGCTAATATGCTACAGCAAGTCTATATATCCTATCATGACAGATGCACAAGAAAATTACCTTAAATGTAATCTTATAAAGATGATAGAAGCTTTTAAATAGGAAATGAATAAATCCCTCAAATAAATAGAGGAAAATCAATCAAACAGGCAGAGGACTCTAAAGAGGAAATGAATAAATCCCTTAAAGAAATACAGAAAATGTAATTAAACAGGTGAAGGAAATGAATAAAACCGTTCAAAAATTGAAAATGGAAATAGAAGCAATAAATAAAACACAAACTGAGGGAATTCTTGAGATGTAAAACCTAGGAAAGAGAAGAGGAACAATAGACCCAAACATCACCAACAGTATACAAGAGATTGAAGAGAGAATCTCAGGCATAGAAGATTCACTCAGTAGAAGAAATCCATACATCAGTCAAAGAAAAATGTTAAATCTAAAAAATTCCTGACACAAAACATCCAGGAAATCTGGGATAATATGAAAATAGTTAACCTAAGATTAATAGGAATAGAAAAAGGTGAAGAGTGCCAGTTCCAAAGACCAGAAAATATTTTCAACAAAATCATAGAAGAAAATTTCACCAACCTAAATAAAGAGATGCCTGTAAACATACAAGAAGCTTACAAAACAACAATTAAATTGGAAAAAAAGAAAAATCCCCTGCCACATAATAATCAAAACACTGAATCTATAGAAGAACAAAAATATTAAAAGGATAGAGGGGAAAAGGCCAAGCAATATACGAAGCCAGGCCTATAAGAATTCTTAGCAGAAGCTAGAAGTGCCAGGACAGATGTCTTGCCACCCCTAACAGACCACAGATGTCAAGCTAGGCTACTATACCAGCAAAAACTCTCAATCACCATAGATGGAAAAAACAAGATATTCCAAGACAAAAGAAAATATTAACAAAAGCTAACCATACATCTAGCCTTATAGAACATACTAGAAGAAAAACTCCAACCCAAGGAGGTTAACTGCACTCAAGAAAATACAGGAAACAAATAATGTCACACCAGCAAATAAAAAACAAAGGAAGCTCACACACACACACACACACACACGCACGCACGCACGCACGCACGCACGCACGCACGCACGCACGCACACACACACCACACCACACCATACCACACCACACCACACCACCACCAATATCAAACGAACAGGAATTAGCAATCACTGGACAGTAATATCTGTCAATATCAACTGACCCAATTACCCAATAAATAGACATAGGATAACAGAATGGATATGAAAACAGGATCCAGCATTCTGCTGCATACAAGAAACACACCTCAGCACCATAGATAGACATTACCTCAGAGTAAAGGGCTAGAAAATTGTTTTCTGAGCAAGGGGACCCAAGAAGAAAGCTGGAGTACCAATTCTAATACCTAATAAAATAGATTTTCAACTAAAAGTAATCCAAAGAGATGTGAAAGGACGTTTCATATTCATCAAAGGAAAAATCCACCAAGATGACATGTTAGTTCTGAACATCTATGCTCCAAGTACAAGTAGACCCACATCCAGAAAATAAATATTACTGATGAATCTTAAAGAGCACATTGAACCCCACACATTAATAGTGGGAGATTTCAATATCCCACTCTTACCATAGTGACAAAAAATTTACAGGGAAATAATGATGTCTATAGATGTCCTTAATCAAATAAGCCTAAGAGATATCTACAGAAAGCAATATAACTTCTCAGCACCTCACAGAACCTTCTCCAAAATTGACTAAATTCTTGGTCAAAAAGCAAATCTCAGCAGACACAGAAAATTTAATAACCCTCTTTATCTTATCAGACCACCATGGATTAAAGCTGGACCTCAACAACAACAGAAACAACAGAAATCTTACAAACTCATGGAAACTGATAACTCTCTGTGCAATGATCACTGGGTCAGGGGAGAAATAAAGAAATTAAAGACTCATAAAATTCAACAAAAATGAAGGCACAACATACCCAAACTTATGAAACATAATGAAAGCAGTGCTAAGAGGGAAATTCATAGTACTAAGTGCCTTCATAAAGAAATTATGGAGAGACCTCATGCTAACAATTTAAAAACACACCTGAAAATTCTAGAATAAAAAGAAGCAAGCACACCCAAGAGGAATAGATGACGCAAAATGATCATACTAAGAGCTGAAATCAATAAATTAGAAACAAATAGAACAATCAAAGAATCAACAAAATCAAAAGGTGATTCTTTGCTGAAATTAACAAGATAGACAAACCATAGCCAAACTAACTAAAAGGCAGAGAGACAGTATCCATATTAACAAAATCAGAAATGCAAAGTTGGATAAAACAACAAATATTGAGGAAATCCAAATAATCATTAGTTTATTTCAAAAGCTTGTACTCCACAAATTTTGATAATCTAAATGAAATAGACAATTTTCTAGTTAAATACCACTTGCCAAAGTTAAATGAAGATGAGGTAAACTGTTTAAATAGTCCTATAAACCTAAGGAAAAAGAAGCAGCCATTAAAATCTCCCAACCAAGAAATCACAGGGTCAGGTAGTTTTAGTACAGAATTCTACCAGACTTTCAAAAAGAGCTAATACCAATACTCCTCAAACGATTCCACAAAGAAGAAACAGAAGGAAAATGTGACCCTGATACCTAAGCCATACAAAGACTCAACAAACATGGAGAATTTCTGACCAATTTCCCTTATGCATATTAATACAAAAATACTCAATAGAGTACTTGAAAACCCAATCCAAGAGCACATCAAAAGTATCATCCACCATGATCAAGTAGGCTTCATCCCAAGTATGTAGGGATGATTTAATATGTGAAAATCCATCAATGTAACCCACCACATAAAGAAACTGTAAAAAAACCACATGATCATCTCATTATATGCTGAAAATACTTTTTACAAAGTCACCACCCCTTCATGTTAAAAGTTCTGGAAAGATCAGGAATACAAGATACATACCTAAACACAATACAGGCAAAATAAATACATCAAGCCTATAGCCAACCTAAAATTAAATGGAGAAAAACTTAAAGCAATTCCGCTAAAACCAGGGACAAGACAAGGCTGCCCACTCTCTCTGTACCTATTAAATACAGTACTTGTTCTGGCTATAGGAATATGACAACTAAAGGACATTAAGGGATACAAATTGGAAAGGAAGAAATCAAAGAATCTCTATTCACAGATGATATGATAGTACACATGAAAGATCACAAACATTCTACCAGAGGACTCCTACACTGATAAACACCTTCAGCAAAGTGACTGGATACAAAATTAACTAAAAACAAAACCTAGCCCTCCTTTATATAAATGATAAATAGGCTGAGAAAGAAATTAGGGAGCCAACACACTTCAAATTAGCCACAAACCATGTAAAATATCTTGGTGCAACCCCAACCAAGCAAGTAAAAGACATGAATGTCAAGAACTTCAAGTCTCTGAAGAAAGAAATTGAAGAAGATATCAGAAGATGGAAGGATCTCCCATGCTAATGGATTGATAGAAGTACCATAGCAAAAATGGCCATCTTACCAAAAGGAATATGCATTCTTCTATATATAGACATCCAGGTTAACTACCACCATTTGTTGAAGATGCTTTCTTTTCTCCATTGTATCTTTTTTGGCTTCTTTGTCAAAAATCAAACGCCCATAGGTGTGTGGGTTTATTTCTGGGTCTTCAATTCCTATCAAAATACCAACACAATTATTTGAAGACCTTTAAAGAACAATTCCGAACTTCATATGGAAAAATAAAAAACCCAGAATAGCTAAAACAATCCTGTACAATAAAATAGCATCTAGAGGTATCACCACTAGATGATATCACTACTTGATTTCAAGCTGTGTTACAGAGAAAAAGTAATAAAAACTCCATAGTATTGGCATAAAGGCAGAAACATTGATCAATGGAATTGAATTGAAGACCCAGAAATAAACCCACACACCTATGGGCACTTGATTTTTGACAAAGAAGCCAAAAAAGATACAATGGAGAAAAGAAAGCATCTTCAGCAAATGGTGGTAGTTAACTTGGATGTCTATATATAGAAGAATGCACATAAGTCCATATTTATAACCCTGAACAAAACTCAAGTACATATGGATCAAAGACTTCAACATAAAAACCAAATATACTAAATCTAATAGTAGGGAAAATGTGTAATAACTTTGAACACATTGGTACAGGAGACAACTTCCTGAGTCAACAATTAATAAATGAGACCTCATGAAACTGAAAAGCATATGTAAGGTAAAGGACACTATCAATAGGACAAAAACAGCAGCCTACAGCATGGGAAAAGATCTTTACCTATCCTCCATTTGTTAGAGAGCTAATATCCAAAATATATAAAGAATTCAAGAATTTAGACACCAACAAATCAAGTAACCCAATTTAAAAATGGGATACAAATCTAAACAGAGATTTCTCAACAGAAGAATTTCAAGATCATTATTCTTCAGGGAGATGCAAATCAAAACAACTTTGAGTTTCCATCTTACACCCATCAAAATGGTTAAGATCAAAAACCCAAGTGACTTCTGGGTTTAGCTCTGTTTCCCATTTTTTCATTGGAGTATTTGGCTTCTTGGTGTTTAATTTCTTGGGTTCTTTATAAATTATGGATATTAGCCCTCTGTCAGAAGTGGGGTTGGTAAAGGTCTTTTCCCAATCTGTAGGTTATTCTTTTGTTCAAATGATGGTGTCCTTTGCCTTACAGAAGCTTTTCAGTTTCATGAGATCCTATTTATTGATTATTGGTCTTAGACCCTGAACTATTGGTTTTCTGTTCAGGAAGTTGTCTCCTGTGTCAATGAGTTTGAGGCTTTTCCCCACTTTCTCTTCTATTAGATTTAGTGTGTCTGGAAAAATGGAAAACAGACCTAAACCAAGAATTCACAAAGGAGGAATCTCTAATGGCACTGAGACATTTGGAAGAAATGCTCAATTTCCTTAATCATCAGAGAAATGTAACTCAAGATGACTCTGAGATTCCATCTCACTCCTGTCAGAATGGCTAAGGTCAAAAAACTCAAATGATAGCACATGCTGGCAAAGTTGTGAAGAGGTGGAACATTCCTCCATTGCTGGTGGGAGTGCAAACTTGTACAACCACTATGGAAATCAGTCTGGCAATATCTTAGAAAACTTGGAATATCCTTACCTCAAGAACCAGCCATATCACTTCTGTGTATCCACCAAATGATTCCTCAGCAAACAACAAGGACATAGCCTCATCTATGTTCATAGCAGCCTTATTTGTAATAGCTAGAAACTAGAAACAATCTAGATGTCCCTCAACTGACGAATGGATTAAAAAAAATTGTAGTGCATTTACACAATGAAATACTACTCAGCTATAGAAATAAGGAAATCATGCAAATCACAGCCAAATAGATGGAACTAGAAAATCTCATTCTGAGTGAGCTAACCCAGACTCAGAAAGATGCACATGGCATCTACTCACTTATAACTGAATTTTAGCCATGTAGTACAGGATAACTATCCTACAACCAACACACCAAAAAAATCAGGAACATACACTTTGTTACCAAGCAATGGGACAATTTGCCCTAGGGGTGCTACCATGTAGGTCCCCAGTGCAAGAGGAAGTTCTTAGCCCTCATATGACTGTTGAACTGAGAGGGACTGATTTATAGGGACACTCCACATCGGAGGAGTGGGTGGGAGGGTGGAACCGGGAGGGGAGGGTAGAGGGTACTATGATGGAGATGTAACTTGAGGTAATAAATGACCCTTATAATAAAAATATGAATAATAAAAAAGCTAAATGCACATCATAAAAAAACCTCAAGTGACAGTATATGCTGGCAAGAATGTGGAGCAAGGGGAACACTCCTGTATTGCTGGTGGGAGTGCAAATTTATACAACTACATTGGAAATCAATCTGGCAATATCTCAGAAAGCTTGGAATAGTTCAACCTCAAGACCCAGCTGTCTCACTTCTGGGTATATACTCAAAAGATGCCCCACCATACCACAAGGACATTTGCTCAACTTTTTTCATAGACGTTTTATTCGTAATAGCCAGAAACTGTAACCAACTGAGATGTTCCTTCACCAAAGAGTAGATAAAGAAAATGTGGTGCATTTACACAACAGAATACTACTCAGCTATTAAAAACAAAGACGTCATGAAATTTTCCGGCAAATTGATGGAGCTAGAAGATATCATCCCAAGTGAGTTAACCCAGACCCAGAAAGACACACATGTTGTGTGTCTAATATTACTTATAAGCGGATATTAGCCAAATAGTACAAGATAACCATACTACAATCCAGAAACCTAAAGATGTCAAGTAATAAGGAGGGTCTGAGGTAGGATGCTTCAATTTCATTCATTAGGGGACATTAAATAGATGTCTTAATTAGATGAAGTGATCGAATGTGGTGGGAAAGTAGTAGGGAGGGGAGCAGGGGTTCAGATCAGGAATGGGGAGGCTGGGAGGTAAGGAGAGTGAACTAAAACCAGCGAGGGGAGGGCATCTCTAGGATGAGGAGAATTCTGGGCATCTATTGAGGTGATCCTAGCTGAGACTTCTACCAGCAGGTATATGGATCCTGAAGAGGACACCTCATGTAGGCAGGTGGTATTTTCAGTGGAGGGAGGGGAACACCAACCCACCAACAAAATCTTAGACCTAAATTTCATCCTGCATAGAAATAATGCAGGGATAAACATGAGGAAGAATTCAAGGGGAGGTACAATCAATGACTAGCCCAATTTGAGACCCACCCGATGGGAGGGAGCCAGCCCCTGACACTATTAATGATATTCTGCTATGCATGCAGATCGGTGCCTAGCATAACTGTCTTCTGAGAGGCATCATCAAGCAGATGATGGAAACAGAAGCAGAGACCCACAGCCAAGCAATAGCCAGAGCTCAGGGAGTCTTGTAGAAGAGTGGGAGGAAGGATTGAGGGACCTAGAGGGGCCAAGAACACCACATGACCTACGGAGTAAACTAACCTGGGGTCACAGGGGTTCACAGAGACTGAACAACTAACAAAAGAGTGTGCATGGACTGAACCTAGAACGTCCACACATGTAGCAGATGTGCAGATTGTTCTTCATGTGGGTCCCCTAACAAATAGAGTACAAGCTGTCTCTGACTCCATTGCCTTCATTTGGACCCCTTTCATAATGGGCTTCCTTCTGTGGCCTTAGTGGAATAAGATGTACCTAGTCCTGTTGCAGCTTCGTGTATCAGTGTGGGTTGTTACCCATGGGGGGAGCTTCCTCTTATCTTAGGAGAATGGGAAGTGAGAATGGGTGGAGGGGGTGTGAAGGTGGGACTGGAAGGAGAGGAGGGAGGGGAGCTGAAATTGAGATGCAAAGTGAATAAAATTTAAAACAAATGCAATGCAAATGATACATTTGGGCTATTTGCAAGACTTTAGGTATATTTATTATTAATTTCTTACAGGAGTCTTAATTAAATGAAACTTTCTAAACTTAAAAAATATAAAGAATAGACAATAAAGGCACAAGAAAACCACAGGAGACCAAGAATGAATCCAGCCTTGGACAGTTTCTGTTTTTAGGTCCACTGACTACATGACTTTTACATCGCCAACTCTTTTGGATCTTCTCCACAAGTCAAGTGTGGGTACTGAGCTCTCATATCCTCTTTTCTCTTCTTCATAGAAAGATGAAGAAAACCTCTAATTGAAGAACTGAAAATAGTAGTGGGAGTGGAATAAGGAACAGAGACAAGAGGAAAAATAGAAAGAATTTTATCTTCAGGTCTAGAAGTCAAGGGAGTGGAGGGTTAGAGATGAACTTTATCTGCAACCACCAGACATGTGTTAACCTGACATCTGAGTGTGAAGCATATGAATCAAACTCTATACAGCATATCTCTCTTGGTCCCAGGTCCCTTCAAATCAGGTCTGGTGGATGGTCATGCCACTCTCAAAATCATGCTGCTAAAATTGTCCCTCAGGCTGCTCACTTGTGTAAAGATTGATCTACAGTAGTTTCAGTACCAAGTTGAGAAGAATCTCACAGTTTCTGGGAATAACTGGAAACTGTGATCATCTTCTCAGGCATTCCAAACCTCTGACTTATCTGGGACTCCCATCTTCCTTTCTCCTCTTTCTCTATTCCACTCTATTTTTCTTTTTTCTCAAATAACCTCTCTGGATTCAAACTCATGTTTAGGGACTTGCTTCCAGTACCTAACCCCTGATAGCAATAAATAATTAGCACAATATTTTCTCTTTTCAATGGCTTTAACTACTTTCTACAGCTTTTTACTCAATCCCGGGGCTTCACAGGTTTTGTGCACTCACCTCTCCTTTCCACATTCATTGAGTCTTATTACTCCTCACTTAAGAAATAAGTAAACATGTCACTGTTACCCTATCAGAAAATAAAGTGGAGCAAAGCAGGAATATTCTCCGATATCAGAGACAAGAGCCAATAATTAAAAGTGATTGTACAAGTTAGTCTAACATTTGACCTTTTGTGAATCTCAGGAATGAGAATTGAGAAAGGAAAGCCTGAGATGAATGATGTATTTTTGGGTGATGTGGTGAGGTTTCAAAGGTGAAAGGAAGCAGAAGGGGCATTGGTACTCCATTAACTTTATCTAAATGAAGGAACTTCATGAGGTATAGATGAGCATCCTAGAGTAACATGAATGGAGAATTTCACATAAATATCCTTGAGCACAGTAAGATAATTAATTTTTTTGATGTGTGGTTTGCTCACTTTTAAATTTTTTGTAAGTTTATTTATTTATTCATTTTTACATCCAGATTGTAACCTCTCCCTCCCATCCACTGGGTCCCCCCCCTCCTGACCCTTTCCCCCATCATCTCTCCCTCCCTTTCTCCTCAGAAAAGGGTTCCCCCCCAAAAAATCCCACCCCAGCACATCAAGTTGCATTAGGAATGAGCACATCCTCTTCCACTGAGGCTGAGCACCACAGCCCTGTTAGGGGGAAATGGTCAAAACCCAAGCATCACAGTACATGTCAGAGACAGTCCCTGCTCCACTTGCTAGGGGATCTAAATGATGACCAAGCTTCCTAACAGTTACATATGTTTAGGGGGCCTAGGTCCAGTTCATGCATGTTCTTTGATTGTTGCTTCAGTCTCTATGAGCCCCCATGTGCCTAGGTAGCTGCCTCTGTTGGTCTTCTTCTGGAGTTCTTGTCCTCTCAAGGTATTTCTATCTTTCTCCCCATTCTTCCACAAGATACCCTGACCTCTATCAGCATCTCTTTGGATCCTATGTTGCATGGAGGTTATCAGAGGACAGTCATGCTATGCTCCTGTCGGTAAACATAGCAGAATATCATTAATAGTGATAGGGCTTGACTCTCTGCCTTGGTGTAGGTCTCAGGTGGGGCCTATCATTGGTTGGACATTCCCTCAATTTCTGGTAAAATTTTAATCTCTGCACATCTTGTATACAGGGTAAATTTTGGGCTGAAGTTTTTGTTGTTGGGTTGGTGATCCTCTCCCTTATCTAGAAGTCCACCTAGCTAGGAGGAGGGCTCTCAAGTCTTTTTATCTTCTACTTCTTCTTGTCGTTTGACTGAGGGATATTGCTATGAAATTCTCTTTCGTTGTTGAGTCTTTGTGTGGTTTAGGTATCAGGGTGACTGTGACTTCATAGAAAGAGTTTGGCAATGTTCTGTTTCTATTTTGTGAAATAGTTTGAGGAGTATTGATATCAGCTCTTCTTAGAAAGTCTGGTAGAATTCTGTGCTAAACCCATCTGACCCTGGGCTTTTTTTTGGGGGGGGGCTCAGAAACTTTTCATGACTGCTTTTTTTTTTTTTGCTTCCTGAGTGATTATAGAGCTATTTATATTGCTAACCTAATCTTGATTTAACTTTGGTAAGTGAAACCTATCAAGAAATTTATCCATTTCATGTAGATTTTCCAGGTTTGTGGAATATAGGCTTTTGAAGCATGACCCAATGATTGTTGGAATTTCCGCAGTGTCCTTTTAAAAAAATGTTTATTTTTTACTTCAGGTTACATCTCCATCACAGTGCTCTCTTTCCACCCCTCTCATTCTTGTCCTTCCACCCTCTACCACCTCTCCCTTCCATCCTACTCCTCCAGAGTGGAGTGTCCCTACATATCAGTCCCCCGCTCCAGTTCAGTAGTCATATGAGGGCCAAGAGCCTCTTCATACACTGGGAACCTATAAGGCAGCCACTAGGGCAAAGTGTCTGATTAATAGATAATGAAGTCTATAAACAACCCAGATTTCCCTCAACTTAGGAATGGATAAAAAAAAAAAAACAACAAAACTGTGGTACATCTACTCAATGTAGTACTACTCCGCCATCAGAAATAACGAAATCATTCAATTTGCAGCAAAATACATGGAACTAGAGAAGCTCATCTGAGTGAGCTAACCCAGGCTCTGAAGGATGCAAATGGCATCTATTCACTTATAATTGATTTTTAGCAACATAGAATAGAATAACTATACTACAACCAATGCACCAAAGGGATTAGTGTCTTTTTTAATGTCCCCTTTTCATTTCTTATTTTGTAGTTTGAATATTGTCTTTTGGTCTTTTAGTTAGTTTGGTAAGGTTTTGTCTATCTTGTTGATTTTCTCAAAGAACCAGCTTTTTAGTTTTGTTGATTCATTCTATTTTTCTGTTTTTTTTCTAATTTATTTATTTCACTCCTGGGTTTCATTATTTCTCACTGTCTATTCTTTTTTGTTGTGTTTGCTTCTTTTTGTTCTAGAGCTTTCAGATATCCCATTAAGTTGCTAGTACGAGATCTCTCCAATTCCTTTATGAAGGTGCTTTTCACTATGAACTTTCCTTATAGTACTGCCTTGATTGCATACCACAAATTAGGGTATGTTGTACCTTCATTTTTATTGAATTCTAGAAGGACTTTAATTTCTTTCTTTATTCCATGACCAAGGGATCATTGAGCAGAAAGTTGTTCAGTTTACATGAAGTTGTAGGCTTTCTGCTATTTCTGTTGTTGTTGAAGTCCAGCTTTAATCTATGATGGTCTGAGAAGATACAAAAGGTTACTTAAATCTTGTATGTGTTGAGTGTTGCTTTGCTACCCAGGTTATGGTCAATTTTGGAGAAGTTTCCCTGAGATGCTGAGAAGGTATAAGCTTTACTGTTTGGGTGAAATGTTCTACAGAAATCTGTTCATTCCATTTGATTCATAATGTAAGTTAGTAGTATTATTTCTCTTTTTAATTTCTGTCTCATTGATCTCTCATTGGTTAGAGTGGGGTGTTGAAATCTCCCACCATTAATGTATAGGGTTTGATGCTGGGTTTTAAAATTTTTTATTTTAAAATTTTTAATTTTTATTTATTACTTCAGGTTACATCTCCATTACAGTGTCCTCTTTCCACCCCTCCCAGTCCCACCCTCCCATCCTCTACCCCTATTCCTCTGGCACACTCCTCTGGAGTGGAATGTCCCTACATAACATATGTCCCTCACCCCAGCTCAGCAGTCATATGAGGGCCAAGAGCCTCCTCATACACTTGGGGCCTACAAGGCAGCACCACTAGGGAAAAGTGTCTCATTGACAGGAAAAAAGTCTATGTTCATGTTTCCTTTGGTCCATTGGTTGTAGTATATTTATCCTGTACTATAGGGCTAAAATCTGACTATAAGTGAATAGAGGCCATGTGAATCCTTCTGAGTCTGGGTTAGCTCACTCAGGATGAGATTCTCTAGTTCCAATTGGGTTTAAGTTTTAGTAATGTTTCTATTATGAATGTGGTTCCCCTTGCATTTGGGGGATAGGTGTTCAGAATTGAGATGTCATCTTGATTGATTTTTCCTTTGATGAGTATGAACTGTCCTTCCACATCTCTTCAGATTACTTTTAGCTGAAAGTCTATTTCATTAGATATTAGAATGGTTACCCCTGCTTGTTCCTTGGGTCCATTTGCTTGGAAAACTTTTCCCAGTACTTTACATGAGAGGAATCTCCAAACAAGCTAGGCTATTGCCAAGGCTATAGGTTGGTCTCCACAATCTGACAGCAAGTCCCCACTGCTGAAGACAAAACCTACTCAACTCATTGAACATATAGAAATTGAGCTCATGCTTACATAGAGCCTTACTCCTATATGTTATCGTCTCTGGTACAAGAATGTATTCTGCATACTATCAAAGTAGAAACCTAAGCATCAATCCAGTCACAAATCCCTTGATTTACAATGGTGTCCTGACTGCAAGATAGGTTAGGGCAATGGTGGATCAGCTTGTGGGAGTAACCATCCAATACCTGTTTTGACTGAATGTCCACTCCATGAGTTAGAATCCATACCCTCGACTGCTTAGGTGACTAAAACCAAATACTACTCTTCTAAAAAATAACAACAAAAAAAAACTCCAAAAATAAAAATCATAGCAATCAAATAGGAATGACCCCTGTTATACTCACAGATCAGTACCTTGTTCAGCCATCATTAGGAAGGCTTCCTTCTACAGCAGATGGGAACAAATACAGAGATCCACAGCCAGACATTATGCAGATATTGAGAGATCTTGGGACACTTAACCCTAAATTGGATACCTCCATCCAATTCTTCCTCTCAGGGTTCAGGGAATCCCTGCAGAAGATGAGATGAAAAAGTGTAAGAGTTAGAGGGGAATGGAGGATATCAATAAATCAAGGCCATTTAAATCAACATGACCAAGGTACACATGAACTCACAGAGACTGTGACAGCATGCTCAAGACCTGCATAGGTTCTGTACCAGATAAGGTCCTAGAACTGAAAGGAGAAGTGGAAATATGTCTGCATCACTAATACAGAAGCAATCTCTAATTGATAACCACTTGTAATTGAAAATTAACTTTCTTGCAAGGGAGTCACACTAGGGAAGCAAGTTACTCTTAAGGGTAGGATGTGTGCCTAGCAAAAGACGGGCAACAGAAAATGAACTGAATGACATCGTTGGAAGTTTGCTGTCTTATAATTTCATATCAGGTTTTTTAATTTTTTTCTTATTGTTTTTTTAATTTTACATTTATTATTATATATCATCCCCCTCTCTCTTTTTCTCCCTCCCTCCTTCTCTACAGGCCATTTGAATATGGCTTCCAGTTTAGAGTTTTTTATGTAATTCTTGAGTGTGAATCTGTTTCTTCTGCCTTTATGATTTAAAACCTCTTATTATTTAGTACAATGTTTAAAGATTTAATAATTTATATGTGTATATGCATGTGTGCTTCCATGAATTTATGTGTGAAAGTGCCTGTGGAGACCAGAAGGGGGTGTAAGATCTTGTGTAGCTGGAGTTATAGGCGGTTACCTTCCAATAAAACCAAGTCTTTGGTGAGAGTATTAACTAATTTTGACTGCTGAATCATTTATCCAGCCTTGTTCAGTATAATATACATAAAATATTTTTAATTCAGCAAAGAATTATTTTAAAGCTTCCAAATAAACTCCACTCTAGACTACTTTTGCTTTAAATATCCAAACTGTTAGAGTTGAAGCTAAATTTCTTCCTACTAAAAAGAGTGGGCAGTTTTAATTAGGTTTAACCGGTTTGGTAACTATGTTCTAATGATGTTAAAAATGTTAAAGTATAAAAATTACACTTAAAAGACCTATGACTTTCACAGTCTTTAAGATAACTTTAAGTCCACTTCTTTTCATTGAAGATCTCCCAAAATTTGGGTCAGCTCTTTCCATCCAAATTATATTTACAAATTAATCCACAAAGGTAAAACATATTCATGATATTTTATAACTAAAGAGCCCATATCCAACTGATAAAGTGAGTGTTTTACAGGCCTTACTATAGAGTTAGACAAAAATTTAAATTAAGTAATATTTATATTTGTCAATAAAAAGGAAATGAGCAATATTGCATGGACCATGCCAACATCACTCAACACTGTTCTTCTCAAAGACAGAGAGCTGAAGGGTGGGTGTGAAGCATTGAGGGGTGAAGAGGACTCAGTCCAAAGGTTCTGGAATTAGGTGATATTTCCTCACATTTAGTTTAAAAATTGCCCACTTTGGTGCTTTACAGCAGTAAGCAAATTTCTATGGGTGAAGAACTGATAGAACAATATCAATTCCTCTTTCCCTCTAGCCCTCCTCACCACCCTTTCTTGAAGAGGCACACCATTCTGAAACTCATGGCCTCTTTTTCTTTGGTTATTTTCCTACACATAAAATATTTCAAAATTTCTACATAGACAATCATTATATCTAAAAACAACAGTTATGTTTTTCCTTCCTAAAATGTTACTTTCTTTGTCTTATTGCATTGCTAGAATTTCAAGGACAATTGTGAACAGGAGTTTAGTACAATGTTACTTTCTGGTTTCCATATGCACACACATACACTCCTAGAGACTATTGTCTGTTATTAATTTATTGTGTGAATTTATTATGAATTAATATGATTTTGACAAATGCCACTTCTGCATCTACTTGTATACCTATGCCACAAATTTTTCATTTTCACTTTGTTATAATAGATGACATTAATTGCTTTTTAAATGTTGAACTGAGGTAAATACCACTTGTTTATGGTGCATAATTATCTTTACACATCATTAGATTCAATTTCCTAATACATTCAGTATATACTACCATGTATATAGTAGTACATACAATACATATGTATATTTCATGATGTTTATAATCATGAAAAAAATCAATGTTGTGGGTAGTTTTGTTCTACAACCACAGTGAACTGTTCTTAAACAAAGGATGGTACATATAATGTTAGAAGAGGATGTAAGATTGAGTGAACATCATTTTATATGTAATTTGTCTTTGACAAGGATATCTGTCTTTTTTCCTTTAAATCCTTGGTTACTTCTCTATGACAAATCAGGCTTCCACAGTATCAGGTCAATTTTGCTGTACTCCATCCCCACTGCGAAGGGATAACTGGTAGCCTTCAGTGAAAATCAAGACCTTTACCTCAGATTTAACCTGCCTTCACTGGAGCCCTGGGGCCAAGTCCCAGTCCTGGAAAAGTGTTCTCTGTGGAAAATATGTTGATAAAGCATGAATTCTTTCCCTAGCACTTCCTACTCCCTAGCATTCCCAGATGTTTCAGGGACTGGATGTGGGTTTAAGTTGCCTACAAAAAAAGGCATACCACCTCTCTCTTTATGTCTTACCAATACTGAGCAGGTCTGTAAGAATTGTAGTTAATATTGGTGTGGTCCTGGTATCTCCTCTCACTGGCTGCTGTTCTGCAGAAGGCAGAACGCAATGTCACGTGATCTTGTCCCTAGTTGCTCATTTCTCCATCCCTGAAGGAGCCTGGAGAAAGATGTGGGTTGATGCTACATGACAAATGCATAGCATCAAAATAAATTGGGCACACGTCTATGCAGTTCACATGTGGGACATGCAGGAAGACAGAAGAGGAAATACAAAGTCTCTGGGCTCAGTGTGGGTTTCTTCTACAGTCCTATACATGAACTTCTGTTTTTCTTAGCTCGTTACTCTTTTGGACCAGTATTTTGATACACACTTGACTTCTCTGTTCACCTACTTCTTGTTAGAACTGTTATAGTTACATCTAGGATAAATTCCTATTTCAACTTCCTGGTGCATGTACCACTTGAACCTTAAAATGTTGTATCACAACCTCAGTGTTCCCATTTAGAATCTATTATGTTCATTCCTCTCCTTGGCATGGTTATAGGGTTAATGATTAAAAGAATCTGCCATGGCTAATTCCATGGGTTTGGGCATAGGAAGTCCATGGTATTGAATAATACGGTTACTCACTAAATGGGTCCCTGTCTGTTCTAAGCAATTAGAGATATCCACTGTAATGTGAATGAAGTCTGGAGACTGCCATGGTGATGATGAATGGGTGGCCTTTGTATATTATAGGTGCACAGAAGCATTAAAGGGTCATTGTGTAGATTTCCTTCTCCATGCAGAAGTGGTTATAAGGCCAGTGCTCCTGAGGTAGGTTGGAAACTATGTTTCTTCCCATAATCCCCTATGTTTTTAGATGATATTGAAATCTCTAAAGTGTGGTGCGTAAAACAACTTACTGTAGGACATTTAATTAATTAGTGCACATTTGCATCCACCTCAATGAATGTGAGAATTATATTTGTCTAACCCTGCCAGGCTCAACTCAGAACAGTTGGATGACACAAGGGAAGAACTGATAAACAGTATCCCAACTAGACTTTATTTCAGGTTCAGTCTTTGGAGAAACTCTCAGTAGTTGATGCGGAGCCAGGGAGCAGGAACTCCTTGTAGGAATGAATGACACCCAGTATGTAAGAGAAAATTAGGGGTTTTGACATCAATTAGACAAGTATGAGAGCGGTGGAAATTAATAAGATGAATTCTCAAAATGAAAAACTAGTTCTTAATTAAGGTGATAGCAAAAGCCTGCAATTACAGCACTCAGAAGGATGAATGGAAAGAAATCATTTAGACTGGACTATGTAAAAAGAGTCTCAAGCAAACAAACAAACAAACAAACAAACAGCAGATTTCTTCTTCTTCTTCTTCTTCTTCTTCTTCTTCTTCTTCTTCTTCTTCTTCATTATTTGAGACACATATGTAGGATGATTATTTAAGGTCTCTTTTGCCTTCTTATTGGAAAAAAGAAATATATCTTTTCGACCCTTACCCTCTCCCAACTCCTTCTTAGATTCCATTGTTGCTATTTTAAGGTCATTTTGCTTCTTAGTCTGGGCTTTTATCACTTTAAATTTTTCTTCATGGCAATTTTTCTTAGCTCTTGAGCATATTTAATTTCATGTGTGTCTGTGTGTGTGGGTGTGGTTGAGTGAGAGAGAAAGAGAGAGAGAGCGGTATATCTCTGTATGCAATTAAGGAATGTGAATGAGGTAATGTGGGTACCATTGCATGCATGTAGAGAGATGACCTTCACCTTTTGCCTTATTTGAGATAGGATCCTTTTGCTTTTTTCCTCTGTGTCTGCCAGGATACCTGGTTTCTGACCTTGCAAGGGTTTTTCTGTCTTTACCTTTAACTCCCAATAAGAGGGTTGGAATCACAAATTCCATTCATCTAGCTTTTGCAAGGGTTCTGGGGATCTGAGCATCAAATGTGCATGGAAGGTACTTTTAGTCACTGAGCCATCTTCTAGTCTCCATAACTTCTTTGTGGGTGTTTGGGATACAGGTGCTCATGCGAGCATTACAGGCACTTTGCCCATCCAGACACCCTTCAATCCTTTATTTTACACTTTGTGCTAGAAATTAGACCCAGATCCTGTAGCATGCTTGACTTTTGATGTAACATTGATCCATGCCATGACTTTATAGCATCAGTTTGAAAATTTTGTGTTTATTATATTTTGAGATAATTTAAATTTTTTTAAAAAAATTCTTTTGAGCAGTGGTTCTAGAAGTATCTATTCTTTTTCTATGTGCATACTTATCATTTTGTATTTCTCTTTTATTAGCAGTAGTATTGATTTATGGTTTCATTTCACTATAATCTGTAAAGAATACTAGATGTTATTTCAATGTTCCCAGATTTGCTGAGACCTGTTTTGTGACTACTATTCTGGAAAATGTTCTGCACACATAGTTGAGATGCCTACTCTGTGTCATCTGTTAGAAAGTTCTTACATCTCTCAACAGTCCATCTCATTGATTAACATCCACTGTTCCCTTACTGATTCACTCTGGGTAGTGTCAAGTACTAACGTGGGGCATAGATATTGCAGTCTGTGTCTTTCTTCACATCTCTCATTGCTTGCCTTTCTTGTATGGGGATATTGTTTTTGTAAGTTAATATTTCCAATTGTGACTGATTTAACTTATTTAGCATATTATTTACTTTTAAAATTAAATTTTTTCTTGGACAATTGCAG
Organism: Lophiomys imhausi; assembly: GCA_907164525.1. Classification (NCBI taxonomy): domain Eukaryota; kingdom Metazoa; phylum Chordata; class Mammalia; order Rodentia; family Muridae; genus Lophiomys; species Lophiomys imhausi. The sequence continues at coordinate 5,111,191 of CAJQZJ010032290.1, forward strand.
ACTTGTGTAAAATTGCTTCTAATTATTCTCATTTTATCCTCCCCTATCTTCCTCCCATCCCTTTCAATCCTCTCCCTTTCCTACAAATTTCTTTCCCACATTCCTGTCTTCTGTTGTGTTTTGTGTATCACTGAGTGTGACGAGGCCATCTGTATTAAATACCTACTCATGCCCACAGCCCATGACAGCTTGAACATTAGCATTTTGCCTTTGAACTTTAGCTCCCTCATATTCAACTACATTCTTCTTCACTTTTCAGACATTTTGACAGAGGGAGGCTCAGTTGTGGTTAATATCTAAAGCGGAGTGTACAATGGATCTATGTCAAGAAAGTTTCAAGATGTTAGCTAATGCTCTGCCCTCTAAAGGGTTTCTGTTTTCTATGAGCATTTAGAAATGGCACACAGAGTATATTTAAAGTATATAGGACATCATAGTCATGAAGAGAAAACAGAAATGAAAAATGAAAGTTTTACAAAGGGGAAGTGAGTCACATAAAAGAATAGGCTAAAAAGTCGAGCAAGTCCTGGATTGGAGATCATCAAGTGTTCATTAGAGGGAGATTTCTTCCATCCCTCTTCCTTGTGGGTTGGAAGTGTGGACAGGGCTCCAGGGGATGGTTGGGAGCTGTGTCTAATTGTAGTCATTCATTCAGTCTTTGCAGAATCTGACAGAAGCACATAAAGAAAGGTTTGTTTGGGCTCACATTTCAGAGGACAATTCATGTTGAGCAAATTCTGGTGGGAGGAGTGAGAAACATGTGGTCATACACCATATACACTCAAGAAGCATAGAGTAATGCTGATCAAAGTTCAATATCTTGTGTTTTATTTGAATTATTTTATTTTATTTTATTTTAAAAATATGTGTCTGTGTGTATCTTAGTTTTTATTGTTGTGAAGATACACACAGTAACTCTTATTAAAAACAGAAAGTATGTAATTGGAGCCTACTTACAATTTTAGAGGCACAGTTCATTATCAACATGGCAGAAAGAATGGTGGCATGCAGACAGACATGGTACATGAGAAGTCTGAGAGTTCTACAACCAGATTTTCAGGCAACAGAAAGAGAGAAGCATCTCAGAATTCTGCATCCAGATACATAGGAACCAGGGAGAGAGAGAAACTTCCAAGCCAATTCTCAGTGATATTCCTCCTCCAGCAAAGCCTACATACTCCAAACAAGGCTTCACATTTTAATCCTTTCAAGTAGCTCCTCTGTCCAGTAACGAAGCATTCAAATCTATGAGTCTATGAGGGCCATTCTTATTCAAGCCCCACAGTGAATATCTACATGTGCGTATGTGCATATGAACGTAGATGCCTACCTATGCCTCAGACTCTGGAGGTGGAGTTATAGACAGTTGTAAACCAACCAGTGTGGGTGCCCTGAAGTGAATATCAGTTCTCTGCAAGAGTAGTACATGCTCTTAAATGCTGAGGCACCCCTCCAGTCTCCTATTCTGTCTTTTATTAAATCTAAAACTCTAAAATATGGAATGATGATGCTCACAGTTAACATGGATCTTCCCAACTCCATTTAATATAGATAATCTCCCCGAAGCATAACAAAGGGTTGTCTTCTAAGTTATTTTAGACCTTGTCAAGCTGACAGTCCATACTGACCATCACAATTCCTATACTCATATTTGCAGGTAGGCATTAGAATTTTCAAGCTCATTGTCCAGTGCCAGTGATCGGGTCTGGGGTGCTTACATTTGAGGGTAAATCAGACTTCCTTCTGTATTGTGATGCATCGATGTCTATCTCATGTGAGTATGAAGACTCCATTGAACTCTTCCATCTAGGCACAATTCCAACAAGATGCTGTATTTTTAAGCATGGACATGGAAAAGAGAGAAGAAGAGAGGAGAGGACAGGAGAGAAGAGAAGACGAGAGAAGACGAGAAGAGAAGAGAAGAGAAGAGAAGAGAAGACGAGAGAAGACGAGAGAAGAGAAGAGAAGAGAAGACAAGAGAAGAGAAGAGAAGAGAAG
>CAJQZJ010032290.1:5113370-5130533 GCA_907164525.1 Lophiomys imhausi
AGAGAAGAGAAGAGAAGAGAAGAGAAGAGAAGAGAAGAGAAGAGAAGAGAAGAGAAGAGACATTCTATAGGGACAGGTGTGAGCGCCTCTTAATACAATCTGCTGTCCTTGTCATCTTGTTAGTATTGACCAAGGAAGAGAAGTCAAGGTGGGAAGAAAGCAGGCTGCCCACTCTGACTTGTGTGCCTTTGAAGGAGGAAACTGCTGTGTTCTGCTGGGCATCAGATAGGGAAGTGTGAACTTAGAATTGCAGCTGCCTTCTGGTTCCTACAGCTGTAGATGTTGAGAGGAGACAGTCCTTCGCTGAGCCTGGACTATGACTTGTCTAATTGAGGGGTTAGGAGGACCTGAATAGAGAGAAACTCTCAATCTCAGATATGAGTTTTCTCCTAATGCGAAAATCTTTCCTGCCATGCTCTGCTCCCACAACTTAGGACAGGATACAAGGTTCATTCTAATTCTACAGCCAGACTCTCACCAGAGGCATATTTTTTAATGAACATAACTAGTGGAATTTTAATGTCATTATTTGCCTGTTGAGAAGTAAATTCTTCTGTGCTGGTGCCACACTATAACAACATACCATTGTCCAGAGAGCCCCATTCCTTTAAATCTCAGCACTAGATTAGCAGGTAGATACTGGGTACCATGTGGCCAATTTCTCAGCATGTCTTATCATGACAGGAGCATGTTTTAGAGAATACAGATCCCTTCAACAGTTATTCCTCTTTCTAGTCTGTTCTCAAGTATTTTGTTATAGAAACACAACACCGACTTATACAATGTAGAAAATGAAGTTCTTCTTCCCAATAGGCTCAGAAGAGTTTTCCCATGTTAAAACATTTTTGTCCAAAAAGCATGAAGTACTCTCATAGTAACTGCTCCATATTGGGTCTTTCCAGCCTACTTCAATAACCATGTCCATTGACTCGGAGGTCAGGATGTGCTTCATCCCCATGCATCTGTAGGTCATTTTAGAAATGATGTTCTGACTAAACAGGAGGCTCCAGCCTGTGATGCATTTTGAGGTCTTTCTCTTTCTATTATGCCTTCAGTTTGCAAGTGCTTTTAGTTTGATAATTGCAAATTGAATGTTTTCTGCACATAGGATGGTCAGAATATTCCCACAGTTCACTAGAACTCCTGTTCCAGGCTTTGGAACCTTTCTGGGCCACTGTTTCACTGTCTATCCAGGTGTCTATGGTGGAACTGAGGAGAAGGGTTTGGAAGACAACACTCCCACAGAATGGAGAGTGTATGCAGGAGGCATATCCTCTCTCACAGTCCTGCTTGGTGGAGCATCTTCTGAGTCTCCAGATTAGTTCTAAGAAAACCCAGAGCAGAGGTCAGTTGCCTGACTCAACAAAGATTCTGCCCAGCTGTATGAGGAATTTTTGCTTCTTGTGACAAACCATGGGACTAGAAGGACCTCCACAGTAGATATAGGTTTGAAGTTATTGTTGCTCTGAAAACCACGCAAGATGAAGTAAATGTGAGGCCTTAAGGTTCATCTAGGTTCATGGATCAACTGGTTCAGATAATGTGGACTGGGGAAATTGTTCATATGTTAGAAGTTGGACAGTATGTTATGACTCCAGGATGTGTGGAAGGAAATGACTTAAATTAAAATAAACAGAAAGATAAGGATTAGTTGAAACAAATGTCCCTGTCAACGGCATATCCATAGTTACCTAAGTTCCACTGTGTACCAGTTCACCAAGATTCAGCTACACACCAAATGAAAGAATAAAATGATAAAATACAACCTGTAATCTACAGTCCAAAGGAGATGTTTATAATCATTCTGTTTTATTGGTGATCATGATTACTGTGTAGTACATGTGTATTTGACCTTATAGCAGGAAGTGCTTGGGCTACTCTGTCCTAGTGAATTTCCACATATCTCAGATTGGAACCACCAGACACCCCAGGAAAGATATCCCTCAATCACAGAGTAACTCGGACAGATCTATAGATAAGGGAACGTATGAACTGAAATTGGACAGTCATGATCATCATCTAGACTGGTTAGTAAGCCCTTGTGTTAGAGGCTTGGTCTTCAGTACGCCTTAATAAAAAGTTGGTAAAACTTGTTATGGGCAGCCTATAGGGAGGTTTCAGGTCACAAATGAGAGTGTTTAAGTCACAAAGGGGAAAGGTGACCAGAATGGAAGAGAGAAAACATACAAATACAATTTCATCCCAGACAATTTTTAACTGTAACTTGGCTCATGTAGTTTTTGGTTTAAGAAAGTAAAGACATGACATATTTTATTACTGTGATATTAGATAGTGCATTATTTAACACATGAGAAATGCCACAACACTTAATATGTGATTGAGATTACTATGGAGTAGCATATGGATTCTCTAATCAGGTACCAATGAATTTTTTTATCTTTGACAAACGTTCTATGTAATCCAGTATAGCCTTGAACTCACTATGCATCTAAAGATTATCATCTTTTTGCCTCCTCCTCCTCCTCAGCACTAGATTACAGCAAGCATCATCACACTTGGTTTTATGAAGTGTTGAGGATTCAATCCAGGATATTGCATATGCTAGGCAAGCACTTTATCTACTAAGCTATAGTCAGATCCCACATGCAATAATTTCCTATTTTAAAACGTCTATAAAAGGGGTCTGTTTTTGCCACTTACTGGGCCCTCAGACTCTGGGTTGTTGACTCTGCACCAGCTCCTCTCTGCCCCCAAGAGTCCTGGGCTTGGGCACCAGCAACCTCTTGCACCCAACGTGGTCTCTTTACCTATGCAGGCCTGGGTTTTGACTACACCTGGGTCAGGGTCTGTTTTTTCATGGCAGCCAGCGAGCATTTCTTGGGGCCCTCATTTTTGCCTTTTGCTGTCAGCACTTCATTGAACAGAGGTAGTATTCCTGCTTGTTGATTGCCCATCCCCTAGACTCTTACTCATCCCTGAAACAAGCATGTGTGCTACTTTCAGCATATCTTTGTGAGTTGGCCCCTTAATGTTGTATGTTCTTTTCCTCTGTGAGCAGTAAGCACAGGGAGTCCTCTTCTTTTCCCTTTGTTGGTCTGTTGGTTTGTCTTGCCTGGGACAATGATATTGTTTCTTTGTTTGAATTTTGGTTATATGTCTTTGATTTTTCCTATATCGGGAAATAGAAAGGATATTTCTGTGGTTTGGCCTTGTTAACAAATGAGAGATTTAAGTGAAATGTTCGAGCAGGGTGGTGGTTGCACATGCCCTTAATCCCAGCACACTGGAGGTAGAAATAGACAGATCTCTGAAGTCAGAGTGGGACCTGCTGCTAATAAGGCTGCTTGTCAGACAGTTTAAATTCAAAATTATTAGAAAGGCTGCCAATGAATCAGGACCTGACTCCCCCTATTTTGAGCAGATTCTATGCCAAAGGTCTATGCAACTACAAACCCATTATGCTTGGTAGAGTCTCCTTAAAGGGGTCCTAGAGCCTGCTGTCTTCTTAAACTTGCAATTTGCTTACAACGACCAGGTGGAAGCATAAGCTTGCCTCACTCTCCCGTATGGCCTTAATATCACCCTGGAGATGCTGACCAGTCGTGGCAACTTTATTGACCCTGTCTAGCACACTGTATGCTTACTATCAATAGGTCTCCCATCTGGCCTTTAGTGCCCTCAAGACATGCACCCCTGGTGACCCACCGGCCTATTTCCATAATCTGGCTCAACAATCCAGGGAATCATTTACTGACTTTCTAATCTCCAATAATGACATCCACAAATGGGTACTCAGTACTAGAGACTTGACCCTGGGGCGGGCCCTATTGAATAACCATCACAAATAGGAAAGAGGTCATCAGGATCATACATTTATTGAGCACCTACTGTATAATACACATATACTAGGTGGTATTCATGGATATATGACTATGTAAAATCTCACATGCACAGTAGCCCTGAAACATGTATTTATTATCCTTGATACCTATCAGCAGTGTCAACTCTTTTGTGTTCCTGGAAACACTAGCCACTGGCACAGCCTTTTTAAGGACTCAGTAGTCACATGTGGCTAATGGCATCCACTCTGGTTCCCACAGATAAGAGCACTAACTTCATGATTGACATCATGTAGGAGAGAGTCATCAACCACACTCTGTAGAGTCTACCACTTTGTCAAAACTGACAAGAAAAAAGCAGGATTTACTTTGGGGGATCAAACCTTTGGGATCCCACTGAGCCCAAGAATCTCCTTCCATGTCTATTTTTTTCCTCAGAGAAGCCTCTGACAAGAAGAAATTCAATCCCAGTGTGGTTCTTTGGCTTCAAACTCTGAAGAGAGCATCTAGATACTTCTTTGAAATGCACCATCCTCCACCCGTACACTCATTGTGCTATCTCATAGGTGATAATACAAGGTGGATCCCACTGCCCCCTCTTCCTTAATGGTACCCACTCCCTGTTCTTGCTCCTGAGGCCAAATTCTTTGATGTACTTTGAAGAAAATCAGACAATGTCTCTCTAGAGAGTCTCTCCTCAACCCTTTGCCCATGGGCAAGACTCAAGTCCTTACCTATCATCCTTTTTCCATGTATCTTAATGAAACTTTAATTATAATACATATATATATATATCATGTGCATGCACAGAACCTATTTACAATTACATATTACATATCTTGCAAATAGAGCCACCTGTGCTGCGTAATGATATTATAATTAACCATGGACCTTTGGTAAGATTATAACTGAGCTACAAACTCCACCCAGGAAGCAGTACAGCTCAACAGCCTGAGACATAAGGAGTGAGAAAAGCTCATTCCACAACCCACAGTAACCCAGACTGGCTACTTTTCACAGGTCTCACAAATACTGTGGCAATTTTCTCTCTGGGGTCCTTCCATCTTTGTCAAGCACAGACACTGAGAAAGTCCTCTCAGTTGTCATTGAGCCTGAGCTTGAAAGGAGAATTCTAATAGGCTCCATCACACATAGAGCAAGGTGAGAATTGTGAGTCAGACCACAAGAGAGCAGCATAGAGTTGTGCAAACTGAGGTCTGGGATGTCACTGCAGGGACTGCTTCTGTCCCAGAGTCTTCAGAACTTGGTCTCTTTGACCAAGAAAGTTAATTTTCTCCACATCAAAAAGAAAAAAATATATATCTGGGAGTGGTAACATACATAGGCAGGAGGATACCTGTGTGTTTGAGACCAGCCCAGTCTATGTAGCAAGTTCCATGATCAGCCAGAACTACACAGAGTAATTACTCTTTCTCAAAACAAATCAATGAAACAAAATAACAACAAAAATATTATCAAAAACGTTCAGATGCCTGGTTTCAAAGCTAAGCAGAAGGCTGGCTATGATCCAACCAAACATATAAATCCTAATAAACTACTACACTAGCACAGAGACAAGATAAAGGATTAAGAGCTTATGAGAGGAGCTAAGTAGGCCTCTTCTCCATCATAAGTATTGATTCAAATTGGGTGGCTTACCAATCACAGACCATGAGAAATACTTGAAAGGACAGGACAAGGAAAACAGGAAACCTGACAATACCCTTCCTCAATCCTTTCTGTTTCAGTGTGGTACTCCTTTCTGTTCTTTCCTCACTTTTTCTGCTTGGCATCATAGAATCACCACTGAGCAGCTCCAGGGAAGATGTAGGAGTACATGAACGTGGACTAGAATTTCTTCCTGGACACTGATTCCAGAACATTCAGGGGCCTGACCACACACAGAGCTTCTTAAAGCATCCACAAAATAGTCTATGTCTGCTGACAAGCCACCCATGGACCATTTGACCTGTATATGACAATTGTAGTGAGATGAAAACACACCAGAGGAGAGATATTCCTACAGCTATCACAGGCTCTGACTCACTGGAAAGAGAGGATATCTCACCATGCCCAGTGAAAATATATGGATCATCTGGAGATAAGTCTACGCCCACCACAGGTGGGGTTCAGTTGCTACCCAATAATCAGTGAAAGCTCTACAACCCAGTCCTCAGTTGAGACCTCTACGCAGGTCGTTCGTGGTATCTGGTACGACTAAATTTCCAGGAATCTGGGGGTAAGGACAGAGAGATGACCTTGTTGAGGAAGGTGGTAGAAAGAAGCCTTGCAGTTACAAGAAGGCAGAGGAAGTTGAGGCAGGGAGTAGTAGCTAGGGTTCGAGTTCAAGGACATGGGAACAAACCTGAGATCACTTCTGGGCTTGGGACAGGAATCTGGATGACATCTTTTGTGGTCACCTTCAGTTCCAGGGTCTTACTGCATGGGGACCAGGTGTTCTCTTTCCCATAGATACAGTTATAATATCCAGCAATGGGTTCATTCACTGGCCCAAGGCAGAATCTAGCCTCTCCCATAGAAGGCCAAGTCTTCTTTTTCACGATTTTTTTGGCCTTCCTTCTGCAGGAAGAATGTCTCTTACCCACCATTGCTTGAGCATAATACCATTACAAAATTACCTTGGGGGATCACAAGGCCTGGAACTGCCAAGACAGAGGGACTGTACAGAAACGTTAGGAGAGAGCAGAACAGGAATCTTGATATGTACAGTGAGGACATTGCCATAAAACAAAAGCAATTTAGGTGTACCATTCCATATTCTTACCAAATTTAAAGTTCTCCAAACATTATCAAAATGCAGCTATTTTTGATTATTCTCTCATATAGTACATCCTCACTGCAGCTTCCCTTCTCTCCATTCTTCCCATCCCCCCTCTTCCCCTTTCTCCCAGAGCCACTCTTCTAATTCACTTCAGAAAAGAGCAGGCCTCATAGGAATACCAACCAAACATGGCATAAGAAGTTACAATAAGACTAAGACAAACCCTTATATCACGGATGAACAAGGCAATCAAGTAGAAGGAAAGGGTCCCAAGATTAGGCAAAATAGTCAGGGACACTGTCCACTCCCATTGTTAGGAGTACCAGAAGAACAGCAAGCTAACAATCATAATACATATACCGGGGACCTAGTAAAGACCCATGAAAATTGCCACTTCAGTCTCTTTGAGCCCCTATGAGCCCAGCTTAGTCGATTGTGTGGACCATTTTCTATAACATCCTAATTTTCTACATGCGTTTAAATACCATGACATAACAATAAGGACCCTAACACATGTTGGGTCTGGCAAAATCTTATTCAAGGAAATCTCAATAAATCCCAATCTGGACATGTTTACTACAGAGCCCACTGCCTCCTTGCTCATTCCAGGGACCTCTGCATTTTCTACTTTTGTCCTCCTTTCCAGTCTGTTATAGGGGCTTTAAAAGCCCACTTACTTCAAACTTTCCAAATGTAGAAGCACCCCCATAAAATCAAGAGACACAGTTTAAATGTTCACACTTCAAACTGATGTCTGATATACATTGGGGAATAGCTGGGTCAATCTACTCAATGAGAAAAACCTCACAAACTTATCTTTTTTTGTGAGGATAGCATTCATCATTTATGCCCTTTAGCAAATTCCAAGCTTACAAATACATGGTTGCTAACCTCTTGCCCTTATTCATATATAAATGAGATTTTATATCCTTAGACCAATATTTCCTAATCCTCTTTTCTTGCTTCACTCATTTCTCCAACCATGTTAAATACTTTATTCATCTTCTAGAGATGCTTTCTATGTTCCTATACAGTTTTACTTATATAAGAAGTACAGTTTCTTCCATTTATAGTTAAAGTTCGGAAGAGAAGACTGATTTTGATTGTCTGATACCATGGTAACAAGACTTAAATGTATGTGAGGGGTTAGCATAAAAACCTCGAAGGACAGGTGAGATCAGATGAGCACTCCCTGAGAAGACAGACAAGAGATTTGTACTGACTGAGACCTGAGAGTCAGGAGTAAATTCCCTACACCTAGATGACAGGAACATGGAGAATCATTGATAAAAACAAAATAAAATCTGTAAAATGCCACTCAGAGGACACAGGCCCTCAGCTACACAATGAGAAGCGGGTCAAGAAACTAGCTGTGGGATGAATTATACAAAGCCTCATATTCATCAGAGTCACTGAGAAGTGAATTTAAGCACCATCTGAAAAGGAAAATGTTCAAGATAAATAATATGCTAATTGACTTAGTTTAGTCATTCTGGAATATATATTTACTTATAAATATGAAGTCCAATATGATAAACACTTGCAATTTTTGTCATTTACAAAATTAAACAACAGGAACTGATGGACATTTTGAGGGATGATGTGGAACCCTACTGTAGTGGAAATTCCTAAAACACATGAAGGTGATCCTAATGAGGTCTCCTAATAATGGGAGATACAAAGACTCCACTGGCTATTTATTGTTTTCCAACAAGGCTGCCAGTAACAGAACTGGTTGCATTCAATTGAATTGTTGGCCAAGGGGCCACATGAAAATCCCCAAACAACTCAGGCTATTTCTTAGACAATGGGTTTCTGAAAACTCACAATAGGGCCTTATTGCTGGAGATAACATCCACACAACTCATTGAACGTTGAGAAATCTAGCTGGTTACTACATGGAGCCTTAACCCCTACATTCCAGTGTCTTGGATACAGGAAAGTATACTCTACAGGCCACTAAAATAGAAAAGCAAATACCAATCCAGCCATAAAACCTTGGACCTACAATATGTTTTTCTTCTAAGATATGCTAGGACAATGGAGGCACAAAACTTATGGAAGTAGACAACTAATGTCTAATTTGACTTAATGCCTATTCCATGAGATGGAACTCCTACCATACACTGCTTAGGTGACCAAGAACCAGAGACTAGATAGTCCAGAGACTTAGAATAAAACCAAACATTTCTGTTTTTAAAAAAGAGTACAAATGACTCCTAATGATATTCTGTTATATGCATAGATCATTGCCTTATTCAGTTATCATCAATGAAGATCTCTCATGCAGCAGATAGAAATGGATTCAGAGGCCTAGAGAGACAGATGGAGTGTGCCCCAAAGTCTCTCTCCTCAGAGCTCAAGGAACCTCCCAAAAAGGAGGTGAAAAAGAGTGCAAGAGTCAGAAAGGATGGAGGACACCAGGAGAACAAGGGTCTCTCAATCAATTAAACAAGTAACATGCTAACTAACAAAGAGGGAAGCAACAAGTATATGGTTCTGCATCACGTACTCTGTGTATGTATTATAACTTTTAGCTCATTGTTTTTATTGTACTCTTGTGTGTAAGAAGTGGATCTCTGTTTCTTGTGCCTGCACTTAGCACACTTTTCCTTCTGTAAGGTTTCCATGTCTCAATTCTATAGGATGGTTTTGCTTTATTTTAGCATATTTTATTTTGACATGTTTGATGATCTCTTAGAAGCCTATTCTTTCCATAATGAGAGACAGAAAGAAAGTGAATCCAGAGGGGAGAAAAGGTGATGAGAAACAGGGAGGAGTACATGGAGGGAAATCTATAATAATAATATATAATATGAGAAAATGATCTGTTTTCAATAAAAGGAAAATTTTAAAAATAAAATAACTTTTGAGTTAATATTTCCTTAACATGGGAAATAATTTATCATTGAAATTAAATAATGAATGTTTTAATAAAATAGATTTCTTAATCTTACACATTACTACAAATAAAAATATATAATAAAATTAATTTTGATAGCCAGAAAGAGAGAAAAAAATCACATAGAAACCTATTACAATAGCATGTTTCTCAACTATATACACATATAGATAACAATAATTAAAATGCAACATAAAATAATTAAACTCTTTAATTTCATGAAGGGTGATAGGTATAGATCTACTTGCATTTTTCTACATGCAGACATCAAGTTAGACCAACTCATTGAAGATGCTCTCTTTTTTCCACTGCATAATTTTGGCTTCTTATCAAAGGTCAAGTGTCCGTGGGGGGATCCAAGATGGTGGCAGCCCACACGGATGCATTTTGAACATGGGGAAAACAGCTATAACACCACAGAGTTATAAGACACTGAGCAATAATCTGAGTGGCGTTAACTGGCTGGGTTTCACCCAGCTACCTAGGGACTATTAAAAGTTCCTGGGCAAGACTCTCCTCTCTCAGAGACTCAGAAAAACAGACCAGCAGAAACTGCATAAGCTGCTGACTCCAGGAAGCAGGAGAATCATCACCAGGAGAGGGACCCGGGTACAAGTTACTCAAATACACAGCGAGCAGCTCCGAACTTCAGAGAGGGTTACTCACCAGCCTCCAGGGCTCCCAGATTCCACGCAGGCATTCTGACACCAAGGAGAAGATCGGCGGAGCCTCGGGAATGGATATATTCTCAGCAGAACAATTGTGGCCTTAGGCCACAGCACGTTCTGAGCTACAGGAGAGCAGCAGGAACACAGAGAAGCATGTCAGGGAGAGGCAAGCATATTTGGGATTTCCAAGAGGGGTGTTGGACTTACAGGCCCCTCTATTGGATTTTCAGTCACTAGGAAGAACTGCAGCTAGACAGAGCAGTGGGATGCACTTCTGGCAGCGGGTTACGCTGCTGGCACCACTGCAGTGTCCTGGGACTTGGACGACAGAAGCCCTAATTGCCAGTATCCACAGGACAGCTCCACCACAGATGTGGGAGTGATGAAATCAGAGTGGGCAGAAAGGTGTGAGGCCAGGTAAGAAGGCTGCTTGGATCTCCACTGGGTCCAAGCCCTGGATGGATTGTGAGGTCAATATTGGACCCCTTTGCTAGTGTTGGTCGTCCAGTGGGAAACCAGATCTTCAGCATATATAGTTCCACTATATAGTAGAGCAGTGAGTTCTTGGCCTGGGTGCACTGCTGAGTGACTCAGACTACAAGGGCTTAGTGCTTAGGGGTAAGAGGCACAGAGGTGCCCTTGGGACCATCTAGACAGGCGCAAGCCCATCTGGGTAGGCCCAGCAGGGACAACAAGGAATTTGGTACTGGAAATACAGACACTGAAGGATCGGAGTCACCAGACAGAACACTGAGTGTTCTGGGCAAGACTCTCCCACTTTCCCACCGGGAAACTGTACTCCCTCCTGGTTGGATCCTTTCAGGTCTCCAGCTGGCAGATTCAACCCCCAAACTTAGGACCTCCAGAGTCCACAGCATCTGCTCTTGGACACTCAGGAGCATACCAGCAGAGCTGCTACATACTTAGTACCCAGACTACAACACACAGAGCTCTGACTCGGGAGCAGTGAAACAATCCTGGGACATTCCTCATTGCCTGAGAGATGTGCGCTGTACCAGATCACAGTGCTTCTGGCTATTAGATGCACATTGATCCTGAGAAACCCCTGAGAGCAGCTTGGGAGGATCATGAACACAGTCTGACATGTAAGCTGCAGAGGAGCTACAGCCCCAGCCAACAGTATGTGACCTGCCAACATGCACCATCATCTATATGAAGACCAGTTGGATCCCAGGAACCTACAGGAACACATCCCATCACAATCCCTGACCTGAGTCCCCAAATGGGACACAACAGGAAGCCATGAGCTCTGGGAGACACACTGAGAACAAACCTCCACATAAAACCCCATCCAGCCTGTGTAGAGCTACAGATCAACAATCTATATGACTTCTACACCAAAGCGCCCTTCTTGGCACCAAGCCCAGAAGACACCAGGAACAAACAGTTAAGAACAACCAAATGGCTAAAGGTCAGTGAAAGAACAGATCCAACAAAAGTCAGGGAAGTATGACTCCAACAAAATGCACCTATGCTATTACAGCAAGCTCTGACCACTTCACCACAGCTGAAACACATGAAAACAACGACAAATCGATATTCTGGAAAGTGATAGAGTCCTTTCAAGAAGAATTTAAATCTCTGAAGGAATTCAAAGATTACACAATTGTACAAGTAAAAGCAACAGAGAATACCATTAGTGATCTCCAAGCCAAAGTGGCTCAACTTGAACAGGAAAGAGACAAGGCAACAAGAATATTGGAGCAAGAAATGTATAAAATGAATAAAATATTTCAAGACTTGAAATTGGAAGTAGAAGCAATGAAGAAAACACAGTCAGAGATAGGAGTGGAAGTGGAGAATCAAGGGAAGAGAACAGGAACTACAGATATGAGTATCAAAAATAGGATACAAGAGATGGAAGACAGAAGATGAAAGAAGTCAGTACAACAATCAAAGAAAACGAGAAATCTAAAAACGGTCTCACCCATAATATCCAAGAAATCAAGGACTCAATGAAAAGAAGGAACCTAAGAATTATAGGCATAGAGGAAAAAGAAGACTCCTGACTCCAAGGTCCAGGAAACATCTTCAACAAAATCGTAGAAGAAAACATCCCAAACCTAAAGAAAGAGATGCCAATAAAATTCCAAGAAGCATACAGAACATCAAACAGATTAGATCAGAAAAGAAACTCCTTTTCCCACATAATAATTGAAACTCCAAATATACAGAACAAAGAAAGAATATTAAAAGCTGTAAGAGAAAAAGGTTAAGCAACATGTAATGGCAGACCCATCAGAATTACACCTGACTTCTCAGAAACTTTAAAAGCCAGAAGGGCCTGGGCAGACATCCTACAATTCTTGAGAGAACATAGGTGCCCAGCCAGACTACTATACCCAGCAAAACTCTCTATCAACATAGATGGAGAAACAAGATATTCCATGACCAAATCAAATTTAAACAATATCTACACACAAAATCCATCACTACAGAAGATTTTAGAAGGAAAATTTGAACCCAGAGAAGATAACTAGACCCAAGAAAACAGAGGAAATAAAAAGCTCCACTGCAGTTAAACCAAAAGAAACACACAACCACCACCTACACCAAAAAAATAGGACATAACAACCTTTGGTCATTAATATCCATCAACATCAATGTACTCAACTCCTCAATAAAAAGACACAGGCTAGATCCAAGATGGCGCTGACCATAGAGCAGTGCATCTGAGTAGTAGGTGAATGAGATTAGTCATTGTGGAGTGAATGTGAGGTCCCCTAGCCTACAGTGAAACACAGACGGTGTCTGAATTCCCACAGCGAACATTGAGACCAGTCACCAGGTAAAACAGCCCACCCAGTTCCCGGGAACACAACCCTGAGATCAGCCAGCTCCATCACTGGTCTGGAGAGGAGCTCTGGCTAGAGATCTAGCCCAGGAGCGAATCCAGCCCACGGCTCCAGCCACAGACCAGTGGCCCCGCCTGTCTGCCTGGAATCCAGCCTGCACTGGAGCCGCACCACAAGAGCAAAGGTAAGTGAGATTATTTTTTTCCGGAGTTTCCAACATGGTGGCACAGTGTGCACTGTAGCGGAGAGGCAGAGACCTAACTCAGTCACAGCAAAGCAATTAGGACCCAAGACTGACTGCAAACAGAGCCTGCGACAGTGTGTTCTCCACAAATACTGGGGCGGGTGGGTCACTCACCCTAGCACCCAAGCATCTGAGGCAGTCAGCAACAGGCGCACTGAGGCCGGCATCTGTTGTGGGTGGAGCTCCCTGCCTGCATAGTCAGCCTAGCTGGGGAGCCAGAACTACTGAATCAGTGAGAGGAGAACACAGACCCAACCACAGCTCTACCTGCCTTTCTGAGGAGACCTGTCAGCTCTCAGGTCGTCAGAGGCTAGCCCTCTCCCCACTCCAATCCCCTCTATATTGGTCCAATTGGGTCACAAGCAGTTGAGGAGAGCAGCAGCCACCCTCCTCTCCGAGAGCCAGTCAGTCTATTACAGGAATCTGCCCGCCATCTGGAGGTAAACACCAGGATCTCAGGATCAGCCAACCCCCAGGGCAGGGAGTTTTCCTGAGCACCAAGGTCAGGTAACAAAAGAAACAAACAGATAACACCTGGGTCCATCTGATGACAAAAGGTCAGCGCAAGAACATGGTAAAAAAAACCAAAACAATAGGATGTCTCCAGATCCTAGCAATAATGCTACAGACAACTCTGGACAGCTGAACCCAATTGAAGCAAAGGAAAATGACCTTAATCCTACGCTTATATTAATAATAGAAGGCCTAAGGGAGGAAATCAAATACCTCAGAGAGCAACAACAAAGTACTGCAAAGGAGGTGATAGAATTGAATAAAGCGCTTAAAGGAATGGAAGACCTGAAAAGGGAAGTTGAAGCAATGAAGAAAATCCAATGTGAGACATCCATAGAACTGGAAAACCTTAAGAAAAGAATCGGAACTACAGACACTAGCATCACCAACAGAATACAAGAGATGGAAGAAAGAATTTCAGGCTCAGAGGATAAAATTGAAGAAATGGATACATCTGTCAAAGAAAATGTCAAATCTAAAAAAGTCCTGACACAAAACCTTCAGGAAATCAAGGACACAATGAAAAGACGGAATCTCAGAATAATAAGAATAGAAGAAAGAGAAGAGTCCCACCTCCATGGACCAGAAAATATCTTCAACAAAATCATTGAAGAGAATTTCCCAAATCTAAAAAAACAGATGCCTATAACTGTACAAGAAGCTTACAGAACCCCAAATAGATTAGACCAGAAAAGAAAATCTTCCCGCCACATAATAATCAAAACACTAAATGTACAGAACAAAGAAAGAATTTTAAAAGCTGCTAGGGAAAAGGGTCAAGTAACATATAATGGTAAACCTATCAGAATCACACCTGACTTTTCTTCAGAGACTCTAAAAGCCAGAAGGGCCTCGACAGACATCTTGCAGACCCTAAAAAACCACAAATGCCAGGCCAGACTACTATTCCCTGCAAAATTGTCAATCAACATAGATGGAGAAAACAAGATATTCCATGACAAAGCTAAATTAAAACAATATCTATACACAAATCCAGCTCTACAGAAGATGTTAGAAGGAAAACTTCAACGCAAAGAGGTTAACTACACACAAGAAAGCACAGGAAGCAAATAGCATGCCTGCAGCAAAAACAAAAGGAAAGAAGCTCACTCACACACTATTTCTACGAACATCAAGATGGCAGGAAGTAACAATCACTGGTCATTAATATCTCTCAACATCAATGGACTCAATTCCCCAATAAAAAGGCACAGGCTAGCAGAATGGATGCAAAAATAGAATCCCGCATTCTGCTGCTTACAAGAAACGCACCTCAGCAAAAAAGATAGACATTATCTCCAAGTAAAGGGCTGGAAAAAGATATACCAAGCAAATGGACCCAAGAAAAAAGCTGGAGTAGCAATTCTAGTTTGCAACAAATTGGATTTTCAACCAACATTAATCAAAAGAGATGGGGAAGGACACTATATACTCATCAAAGGAAAAATCCACCAAGATGAAATTTCAATACTAAACATCTATGCCCCAAATGTAAGACCACCCACATTCATTAAAGAAACACTACTGAAGCTCAAATCCCACATTGAACCTCACACATTAATAGTGGGAGACTTCAGCACACCACTCTCACCACTGGACAGATCAACAATGCAGAAACCAAACAGAGAAATAATGAACCTCACAGATGTCATGAATCAAATGGACCTAATTGATATCTACAGAACATTTCACCCCAAAACAAAAGAATACACTTTCTTCTCGGCACCTCACGGAACCTTCTCCAAAATCGACCATATAGTCGGTCACAAAGCAAGCCTCAACAGATACAGGAAAATTGAAATCACTCCTTGTAACTTATCAGACCATCATGGAATAAAGCTAGGCTTCAACAGTAACAAAAACAACAGAGTGCTTGCAAAAACATGGAAACTGAACAACTCTCTCCTCAATGACCTCTGGGTCAGGGAAGAAATAAAAATAGAAATTAAAGTCTTCTTAGAACTCAATGAAAATGAAGGCATAACATACCCAAACTTATGGGACACATTGAAAGCAGTGCTAAGAGGAAAGTTTATAGCTCTAAGTGCCTTCAAAAAGAAACTGGAGAATTCCTATACTAGCCACCTAAAAGAACACCTGAAAGAGCTAGAACAAAAAGAAGCAAACACTCCCAAGAGGAGCAGACGAGAGGAAATTATCAAACTCAGGGCTGAAATCAACAACTTAGAAACAAAAAGAACAATACAAAGAATCGACAAAACCAAGAGCTGGTTCTTTGAGAAAATCAACAAAATAGACAAGCCCTTAGCTAAACTAACTAAAAGGCAGAGGGAAAATACCCAAATCAACAAAATCAGAAATGAAAAGGGGGAAATAACAACAGACATTGAGGAAATCCAAAGAATCGTTAGGTCCTACTTCAAAAACTTGTACTCCACAAAATTGGAAAATCTAAATGAAATGGACAATTTTCTTGATAGATTCCACTTACCAAGGTTAAATCAAGAACAGGTAAACAAATTAAACAGTCCTATAACCCTTAAGGAAATAGAAGAAGTCATTAGAAGTCTTCCAACCAAAAAAAGCCCAGGCCCAGATGGTTTCAGCACAGAATTCTACCAGACTTTCAAAGAAGAGCTAACACCGATATTCTTCAAACTCTTCCACAACATAGAAACAGAAGGAATACTGCCAAACACATTCTATGAGGCCACAGTTACCCTGATACCTAAACCTCACAAAGACCCAACAGAGAAAGAAAATTTCAGATCAATTTGCCTTATGAACATGGATGCAAAGATACTTAATAAAATACTTGCAAACCGGATCCAAGATCACATCAAAAGTATCATACACCATGATCAAGTAGGCTTCATCCCAGGGATGCAGGGGTGGTTCAACATTAGAAAATCCATCAATGTAATCCACCACATAAACAAGCTGAAAGAAAAGAACCACATGATCATCTCATTGGATGCTGAAAAAGCTTTTGACAAAATACAGCACCCTTTCATGATAAAAGTCTTAGAGAGATCAGGCATACAAGGACCATACTTAAAAATAATAAAAGCAATTTACAGCAAGCCAATAGCCAACATCAAACTAAATGGAGAGAAACTTAAAGCATTCCATCTAAAATCAGGGACAAGGCAAGGCTGCCCACTCTCTCCATATCTCTTCAACATAGTACTTGAAGTTTTAGCTAGAGCAATAAGACAACTAAAAGAGATCAAGGGGATACAAATTGGAAAGGAAGAAGTCAAAGTATCCCTATTTGCAGATGATATGATAGTATACATCAGTGACCCCAAAAATTCCACCAGAGAACTTCTACAGCTGATAAACTCCTTCAGCAAGGTGGCCGGATACAAAATCAATTCAAAAAAATCAGTAGCCCTTCTTTACACAAAAGATAAATGGGCTGAGAAAGAAATAAGGGAATCAACACCCTTCACAATAGCCACAAATAATATAAAA